>JARHVA010005554.1:947500-1000000 GCA_037957365.1 Torreya grandis
AATAGTCAATTGTTATAAAATTACAACCATTGTTGTAGAATTATAATGTATAAATATTAAAATTTTCAACAATACCTAATAATATATCAAATAATAAAACATGATACAAAGTTCTACATAGCAATGTATCCATGACTTGAGTATCAATTTGTAATCTCAAGTGTAGTCCCTAGTGTAGTACTCTATTTGAGAGGAAGAGCATCATCCGAGCACTTTTCCACACCAACCATAGAATAGATCCCTCGCACTATCTACCAACTAGGGGATGACCCTCCCTTCATGGATGGATAAATTAATGATACTACAAGATTCTAGAGTGACAAACCAAAACCTATGTATTGTAGATATATAATACATAATTTGTATCATAAATAAATGCATTCTAACATGATATCACATAAATATGAAAATTGTATTAGCATATAAAATGATATTATTTAATTAAAATATTACTTTGACCAAAGTTTTCAATAATTAATGATCTCTAGGATCAATCAATTTCATACACACCAGTCAATCAAATTACACCTCATCTTACATTAATTGTGCCAATTAATCTAGTGGAATCTATCCTCTACTTATTTAGAGTCATAAATGAGACATTTAATTCAAATAAATAATAATATAAAAACCAATATATTTATTCATTATATTTCCTTATAGTTGATAAAAATATGTTAAATACAAAAATATTAAATACACACATTTAGTCCATCAAATGTAATGCAATGAATTCAATATTTTCTAGTTCATTACTAAATAATAAACATAATCAAAATAGTCCTTAATATTTTTTTATTATATTAATTAAAATTGGGTTATAGGGTCTCATTCCAAAAAAAAGAAGCCAAAAGATAGGCATGATAAAGTAGCAAAACTTAGAGAAACAAAGAGAGACCCGACAAAAAACACCCTTCCACCAAAAAGACAGAGTCCTTAATATAACATACCATCTAAGTAATGATTATATCTAAACTATTAATTACCCATTTCACAAGTAAATTATAATGTTATTTTATTTTTGAAATAATCATTATAACACATGCTTATATATTTGTTTATATTCCACATATAAAACAAAACCCAGTCCAAAATATCATAATATGCTTTGTGTTTTAAAACTCTTAAATACACTATTTTAATGATTTACTAATTAAACATTAAAATATATACAAGCACCTATTTTCACACTGTATGGTAATAATGTTTTTAGACACAACACAACTATGTACATACATACATATAAATGGTAAAATCATATTCACATTTATAACATAGTCCACAACCATGTATTTTTACCATGTGTGTGTGTGTATTTAAAATTACCAAGTACAATTCTAATGCCATATAAATATTATATTGTATAAGTATATTCTAATAAGACATCCACTATCCATGGCTTAGAGTATTTCATGTACATCTAGTTAATAAAATAGCCCCATATCCCCTTTTATAGCTAGATAAATCTTAAAAAATTAAAAACACACATAATTTTATATGATTTACCATATATACACAGTCAACCATTTACACACCAAATCCATTTATTCACATTAATCAAATCACATAATAACATTTGATTCATATGCATTTAAAAAATGGTCAATTCGTACACACAATCATTTATATCAAACATTGTGAAATTCGTGACTAGGTTTTCAATTCCAGATTTACACAGTCTATAATTGATAACCAAAATCAATCCAATTTTGTTGTATTATCTAAGCCGAGTTCCAAAGAGAATAAAAAACCAATTAAACTATGATTTTTTTTCCCTTGTCTTAGATTTATAAACCTGTTTATGTAATTAAATACTTAGTCAAAAGATATTATTATAACTCAACCTTAAAAATGTACCCATTCCTTGATTATTAAATTCAATTGATAAATGTAATTCCACCTAGTCATCGTATACTGGTTAAACTCTAAATTCCATTGATATTACAAGCTATGATATTTTAATAATAACACTAAATATATATCCATACCCATATCAAATCATGTTGAATCTCTACCAACAAAATTTAAATGAAACCCTAACCTTCCATTTATATATTTGTATCTATATATACAAATTCATATATATATATATATATATATATATATATATATATATATATATATATATACATAATTTTATCAAGAACTTGGCCAAATATATACATATGTATACATCAGAGTATATATATATATATATATATATATTTGACCAATTTTGAGAACACATAATGTATATATACTATTACATAGTCAACATGTATTAAAACATATTACGTATATATGTATATATATACTATTACATAATCAAAAGGGTATAAAAATATATAACTTATTTATCTCAAAATAAATCCCATCCCAGTAAAACATAGTTTAATAATATATATAAATAATGTATTTCTCCTATAAATATAACTAAGTATATACATAGTCGAACTCATAAAACCCATATAGGATTTTTATTTAAAGCTAAGCATTATAGCTCAAGTTCTAGACTAGTACAAAAACCAAACCCTAATCATAATACCCTATCTAAATTCCATTAAAATGTAATAAAAAATCAATGCTTTCATCATATTTTTAATTGATAAAAACATTTAAAGTCAAAGATTTTATAGAGGTGTAACAAACATGGTGAACACCTAAAACCCTACCTCTTTTCCTTTGGGTTATGGGGTTAGATGTAAGGTTTTGTGAATGGCCGAGTCATCCACAGGGCCCTACATGCATCCCCTATTAATTTTATTATTCATCTCAAAATAAATTAAAAACCCATCAATCCAAGTAAATTCATTTTAAAAATAAAAAAATATTATCACTTAGGAATTTAAATAGAAGACCAACTTGTTATAGTTGCCTATTTTGCCAAGAATGTTGAATCTCCTCTTAGCTTGAAGTCCTTCTATGTTTCTCTTTTTTCCTACTACTCCCCATATGCATGTCATGTGTCTCCCAGATTTACCCTCCTTTATTTTATTCTTCTCCATCATCTTACTTTCCACCACCTTCTCCTCCATTAATGACCAACTCAACTAACTAAAAAATGTGGATGCAAAATAACTCAACATAACTCCCACTATGCTATAGTCTACCATCATGTAGGCCATAAAAAAATTTCCATCATGATTTCTATAAGAATTATGGTTAACCTAGAGTTAATGAGTGATTAGAAACCCTAATCATCTCAAAAATTCCAAAGACTCAATAAAATAATCATCATATAATCTAAATAATATTTGCATGCCATTATCTTAAACAATTCTAACATCAACTTCACAAAACTGGTTATCCAAACCAAATAAATGAAAATCATAATCCCCATATTATTCCATATAATGTCAACTATCAACTTAGTTGATTAATCATCAAATTTACATACAATGAGTATCGACTATTCAAAAATCATAATGATTATATAACATAGTTATTATGAATTTCAAAGCCTATAGTTAATAATTCTCATGTTATCCACAAACAAACATTATGAAAACACAATGATTTCCCTTAGTCATTTAAAAATATATTAATTGTCTAATACATATGAATATCAAACCTTTGGTCAACACTAAATTAAATATAATGACATATTCAAACAATGCTATTGATATATTTTGACATTAGGATAAACATATATTATAATAATAATATTCTAATTATTATTATTACCTTAATAATATATATCAAATAACAACAATGGAATCCCTCTATACTTATTAATGCATATATAACATCAAATCATTATACTACACAACTATACCCACTATGGCAGTGAGGTAAATAAAAACATGTATGAATTCAGTCATTCAACCAAATTATTACATCATACAAGATAAGCTACGTATGAACTCAAAATTAGTGAAATCACTCAAAAAATCAATATGATTATTAAAAAAAATCAAGATCATGCTATAAATGATATTAAAAATTATTTAAATAAAAACTAACATCAAACATGATATACTATCTATCTCAAACAATTAATTATGAAACATGATATACTATGTGGTGTGTGTAAGGGTTTCTAAGTGTGCTCTCTATCATCCCCCAATGTCTCCATCTAAACTACCTTATTCGATGATGATCTCCATCCATCATACTTTGAGGGATGGATTTGTCCTGTATCCACCTCAAAATAATGAAGGCACTTATCCTGAAACATCATTATATCTATAAAATAATGTTGTATAATTAACAAATAGGATCACAATGTACATAATATAATAGTACTGCTAGCTCATAATAAACTAATCATGTAAATTAAGAATCACATAATTGTCCCATAATCAACATATGACATAAATGTTAATCAAATATTAGTTTTTAAAATAATCAACCATGATAATCTGTAGATAAAATAAGTTATTTAGCTTAGAGAGAAATCAAATTGTGATAACAAAATACAACATATATTACAATGAGGTTTTTTTTCATCATCATACAATCCATATGTATCTAAGGATTTTGATTATCCAAAAGGATGTATTTTAAACTCCTGTCATCCAACTTATTCATTTTTATCCTTGGGAATCAATGCTAGTGGATCTAAAAACTAGAAGATGTCATATTAAAAGAAGATAGCCACACCAAACTTCATATGGAGTCTTAATTTGAAGGGATACTGATGATGACTTCCTTATAGAGATAGATCATTATTTAAATTTATTTAGTCCATAAATGAAAATTCAATCCTTTGAAAAATGACATTACTCACTTGATCCCATTTTACTTAAGATAAGATTTTAACACCTTTGATTTGAATTCACTACCATTGTCAATCATCAATGTTTCAACATGAGATTGAGCTTCATTTTCAATACTTATTTGATAATTTGAAAGTTTTATAAGGCTTATAATATTTTATCAAAAAATTAGATCCAAATCATTCCACTATAGTGTTAAATGAACAACATGAAGTAATTATGACCATCACTGGAAATAATTGGTAGAGAACATAAATCAAAGTGAACTAACTACACTTTTCTATCATATTCGATTTTAACCTTTGAAATGGTTATCTTTCATGTTTAGTCAATATACAAGCTTGACACTTATCAACATTTTTGGGTAGAGTTAGAAAACCTATAACACCATAATTTTCCATTATTTTAATGTTGTCATAATGAGTCTACCCAAATATTACATGTTATAAAAGGATTTCTAACATTCCTTTTTCAATGGGATGAGAATAATTTATTTAAATTGAAGGCTCACCTCTAATTTTCAACAATTTTCCTTCTTCAAATCTAGTTAATACAATTGTATTATCGTATTTTGTTTTGATTTTTACCTTTCCATCATCAAAAAAAATAGAGTGGTCTTATTTTCAAATGAACACTAGATAAAAAAAATTTATTTTAAATTGAGGAAGGTATATGTTTTATCCTAATTTTAATTAATGGGCTAGTTCAATCTAATCAAAATTTAAAATTGAATTATAATTCAGCTAAATATATATGGTATTAAAGAATGTATATTTGAATGTAAAAGACTAAGATTGATTCTTATGATTTGATAAAGGGTATATGTTAAATATAGAAACTAATAAAAATATTAAAATACTTAGATTTTCTAGTTCAATGTTTAATTATGACTATATTATGGAAGTGAAAATTAGGGATAAGTAGGCCCATGGTTCATTTAGTTTCAAAATTGAGTCGTTGTTTATATTGGGTCAATTCCATAGGATTTGGTCAATATCATTATTCGATACTAACCTTCATAAAATTAGGGCACAATGATTTCATGATCTATTATTTCCATTTATTGATCTATATTTATGATCTCAAATAATAATGATGCACATTGATCTATAAATCAACCTCCTTTGCCTTAAAAATCTCTAATGCCTTAAAAATCTAGATGTGCGTATGAGGGATAGAAATCTCTAAAAATTGGATAAGTGTAATGGGTTGAGATGACCCAAATCAACCCCACTTGATGATTTATCATGTATTATGTATCTAATAATATAAAGATGTAAACAAGATACACATAGTTCTCCCACCTAGTGTGATTATGTAATTATGCTCGTTTGCTATGTGCATGAAGTTGAAGACTAGCTTTGGTACTTGAAAACACTTTATTTGAATTAGATTTTTAGTTCTTTAAACTTGGTGTATGATTGATAATAATGATATATATATATATAAATTGGGAAGAATAAGGCATATTTTTTTAGTGCAAATAGTGTATATATGTATAACAAATAAGTTCCAAGTCCCTTTTGAATGAGACCTTGATTGTTTATATCTAGAAATAATTAAAAAAATTCTCATGCCATAGACATGTTGGGCTTGTGGCCAACACTAAGGATGGGTTTGATTTTATAAAATAGTCATTGTTAGGAGAGGGTTGTCTTTGAATAGCATAGGTACTTATCAAATTATGATAACAACCATAACTAGTATAATCAACGTGTGTATAAGTAGACTGAACTAAGAGTCTAAAGATATCTATGCAAGATATTTAGAAAGAGTAAAATAAAAATTTAGGTTCATGTAGATGTATAAAATTACAATGAAAGGGTTGACTCATAATGTAACATGCAAGTGTGAGAGGATGGTGAATTATGACCTTGATTTATGCTCAAGTCATGTGTGATAAATATGTGTCAATATTATCATTATTAACTACACAAGATCAAATTTTGCTATCTACAAAATATACCTTTTATTATAGTAATGGATTTTATAAAGTAAAAGTATAAATTGAATTGGGGTTTATACAACACACTTTGAATTTTGAGATATGGATCTATATTTAAATCTTTTCTCCATGAAAACATACAATGAAAATGAATTATTAAATGTCCATATGTGAATTCTAAATTCTAAAATTTAAACTTGAAAGAGAAAGGGTTATATAAAACTGGTATGTTGGTGAAACCATGTTTCCCTTGTAACTTATTGTATATGATGATTCCTTGTTGAAGCATTGGCGATTTGGGGTGATTATGCCCCAAAGTAACTATGTAGGAACATAAGTTTGGAAGGCAACATGACATAAATCTCATGAATGTGGGGAAAGGTACACAATGTAATAACCCAAATAACTATGTAGGAAAAATAAAGAGAACCATTCAACTAGTTTCACTCAAAGAAACCATTATAAAGGTAAATGAGAGAACTAGTAGGGCAATGTTCCTTCAAATAAAGTGAATCATCCAATACATATGACTTAAAGTTTGAATTATAATGTTTTTCTCCAATTTAATCAAGTTTGATCAATGTAAATACACAAATTCATGATTGAAAGGGATTGAAAAATGTTAATGCCCCACATAGATTTGATTATGTAGTTTTATTAATTTATAATATACTACATGATTCAGAGAGAATAAACCATGTCCATTCCCCCATCATGAATTTAGATCTGATAAATGTGAAGTGGGATGATAACCTTTTATAATTTAATTGTAAATATGTTGCTATGTATAAAATGTCACCACAAAAAATGCTAAGGGCCACATATAAGAAGACATAAAACTATCTCAAATAAGGAATATCAAGGATGTTTAATCAAGATAGGCCAAGGGCCACACATAATAGTCATATATAAAGTAAATTATCATGTATTACAACATCAATAGAGCATAAAATAAGGAACTAGTCAACACCATCCATATATATCAATGTCACATCATAGAACCATGGTATATCATGTTTCATTGTGTAATAAATGAGTATCTATCAAGGCATGTGTATCAATATGGGTGGTTTTACATGGAAAAAAGGTCATAAAAAAATATAACATGTAATAGTAAAATATTTTGGATAAGATGCCCCCAATATCATATGGCCACTAGGTAGAGATAAAACCAACATCTATTGTCCATGTGTAACCTATATGTCCTACATAACAATCAAATGCCATGATATAAATTTATATATGTAAATTATATGTTATCTACCAAAAACATAGTAAATAACATATGTATATTGTGTAAAATAAAAATCATGTCATCTAAATGTATTGAATTTTTTTTTAATATTTGAATGTTTTTAAAATTTCTAATTATTTGATTTTTTTTGTATTTTTGGAATATTTCAAATAGTAAAAACTAGCCAATGATCCACTCAATGGGAGGGCTATGGGAAGTGCCTGTATTGAGTAGTGAATGGATACTATATCATGGTTAGGAGGTATTTACTAGGGATGGATCAAAATATAAGAGGGAATCATGTGGTATATCATGTTTATCATTCCCAATGCTTATATAACTCTAGGTATAATGAATGACTCTAAAATGCCAAGGAACATGTGGTGTTTATGCGTAGTATGAGGGTGTTTCACTACTTATGTTCATTATGGAACATGATAAACTACATGTGGTGCTAACTAAATATGTAATATATAATATGGTAGCCTTTATGGTCCCAAAGTAACTCTCTAATGTAATAGCTATGGAATAACTATATGTATACATGGATCCTTTATATGTGTAACAATAAAACTTGTATGCTGATCTTGAATAGGTATATCAACCATATATGAATGTGATCATGAATATGTGTATCAATAATCTCTAAATAATTATCCTAAATAGGCATATCATCTCTCTCTCTAAATAATGATTCTAAATATATATAACAATGAATAGTGTTGGTGATGGGGGTGGAAGAGGATATATCACTTACTATAGAAGATACTCATATTGTAATCCTATAACTATAAAGATTCTATTTTAGTGTATGTAATTTAGGAATTGGTGTATTATAGATGAAAATGCATAGAGTCTTTACATCCATGAGAATTTTAACAACATGTTGAAGACCCCATTACTATATAAAACTAGGATTGTGAGGATAACATGGTCATTACCAACTAAAGAGGCAATATTATGCATCCAAAGGTAATGTGTCTCTATCTATAAAATAATTTAATTGATTTTTTGTATCTTATAAATATCATCACATGTACCTAAGATATTATAGAATTTCCATCATTCAAACATTTTCACTTAACTATTTTAAATCATAACAGTGTGTATAGGTTATTCCTCAATGTAGGATCATATAAATAATGCATGGAAATGTGAATCATAATCATATATATAACTATCATCAAATGTAATCATGGGAAATTGAGGTGGATTATCACTAAGAATACCAATAATATTATCTAATAGATGAATATATGCCATCAATGGATGATGTATTTTGTATACATAATGTACCTCTAAAGTGTCCTTAGTTCCTATTGAATCATGTTTAGGAAAATGATCACTAAATATCTTCAAATTTGGTTTCCATTATATTGTGGTTGATATTCCTCTATAATAGTTACTAAATTGATAATTTTATCATATATGATATCCTGTATCTTAAATCTTAGCTTGAAAATATATTCATTGATTGCCCTGTAATCTAATGATCTAATAATATGCATTGTTGCCATGGTTACTTAGTCTAGATCTAATTGGATTGAGATATTATGGAAGAATAAGTGTGATAAGGTTACACTCAAAAATATTATTTAGATCACATAAGGAGGTTATGATAATCATGAAAACTACCTCTTTGGTGAAGCTGTCAATTGTGACTAGTTTATAGGTTACGACACTACATTATTTGTAATCTTCACCTCATTATTTTTATTACTTAATTTGACCTTATAATTATGTTTTATTTTAAACTTAATTGTTTAAGTAGTATTAAGATTTGATGTATACTTAATTTTATTCAAAGTAACTAACTGTTTTAACCTTTTAGGGTTTAGCTATGCAAATCTTATGTTTGATTAAAGGGTTGAGTATTCTAAATCAGTGAAATAATATGTAATAAAAATAACTAATTTGTTAAATATTTTGACTTGATTTGAATTTTTAAAAATAGTAATAAATATGTGCTAATAAATAATTATATTTAAAACAATCGACATGGAGAATCTGGGTGCTAAAAATTGAGATATGAATAGGTCTGAGTGTCATCAACTAGATCCCTATGTTAGATCCTCTTCTGGATAGTATCACCATAGTTGGATAGTAGTTCCATGTGTATCTAGTGTCATAAAAATGGCATTAGTTTCCTCTATAAAATAATGTTCCTAAATTTTAGGTACACCAATACCTATGTTTTTGGGTTTTGTTCCTACCTGCAAGAAGTCTGAAACTTTGTACTATGCTCATAATAGATGATTTATTATACTAACCTTAATCCTCCTTACAAGTAAGGCATGAGATAGAGATGTGTGTTCATTAGTAGGATATGATAGACATCCTTAACATCCCACTATGAAGGGAGTTTCTTGCATACTAATACTCTAAGGAGGGATCAAGCCTGATGCAGTTCTCCCCACCTAAGTATCGGTGCAAGTGTAAGTGATGCTAGAATGATAGTGGTATTAAATTCCTTGAGTGTTCTTGAGATTGGAAATCTATAAAACCTAGGCTTAAGTTAGTTGTAGATGGTAGTATGCATAATTAGGGAAGAATAAGGACTAATAACCTTGATTTTGCTCAACTTGTTTCATGTTCAAATAGGTATTTTGTATCTATTTTCCATCTAGTGGATAGAGGACTAAATGTCCTATATTTATAGTGTTCTTTTGATTATAATAGTAATCAAATATGATTAAGCTGACCTTAATAGGGTTTAACTTTTGAAAATATATTCATTTGTGAGAGTTAGGATAAGGGACATTAGCACCATTTTGGGGACACTAGTGTCATGTGGCTCTAGTGTCCTTAATGTGGCACTAATGTTTAGCTGGTAGGATGCTGCACATGAAGGGCTAGGATCTAGGAATGAAGATCTAAGACTATGTTTTAGATGATTAGGGATGCTTGTGGTCTACATAAAGGCTGCAAAAGTGTGATAAAATACACTAAGATAGGTTTATGGCTAAGTTAGGAATATGTTGTCTCAAGTATCACTCTTATCACTCAAATACCACTTTTAGTTGATTACATTTCCCCCCCACTTTATGCTAGAAATTCAACAAAGAAAAATTAATAGTATACAGGAAAAAGAAGCATGCCTAGACTTACCTAGGAAATGAATCTTGTGTAATTGAGTCTGAGTATGTGAAGCTAGGTCTGCACATGTGAATCATGATCCAAAGCATGACCTATAATGAAATTAACATAAAAAAGTCATTACTTAAGAGATCAAAATTAAAAGACTATTGAATAAAGAAGTAAATGAGTAAAATTGAGTAAAGAGATATGAAAGAGGAAAGGATTGAATACACCTCATTAGGTATGCAAACTAATACATGAACATAATGATAACCTATATGTGTGTGTGTAAATAATGATCAAATCATTGAATAACTTGGACTGAGCTGATAGCTTACTCAATCTTCATATGTGGGTGGCTCAGTAACTCAATTTTATTTTGACTCCATCATTGCCCACCCCTACTTGGTGGATCATGGCTTATGAATAGCTTATATTTTTGATCTAAAAATTTGACTCAAGAGAGGATGGCTACTATGGTGTTAGTTCCAAAATGAAAATAAAATGAAAGAAATGCATTAATATCATAACATATCTAGGCTTAGACACTAGGGAGAGCTTAGTTAACAAAAACAAATAACAAACACAACTAAAAAGTAATGAATAGAACACAAGAATTCCTTCACCTTCCTTGGATGCACCACATGCCTTTGTAGTGGTGTCTTGTTCAATTTTATGCTAATGAAATCCTTGGGAATGGAAGCTTGACTACCTCCATATCTCCTTGGCACCTTTGGCTTGTGGATTGGAATCATTTTGGCATGGTAACACTAATTGTTTGAATCTTTTGGAACCATTTGTGAATTATAACTTTGAAATATCAAGTCATAGAAATGATGTTCATATCCTCTCTATTTATATATTTTTGAAAATGTATATAGTCGACCTAAACCATCCATCCTAAGATTGAGATGTGTGGTTAAGGATTAATTTAATTTTTGGAATTAAGTTTATAATTATCCTCATGAAATGAGAAAAAGGGTTAATTAAGAGGCATGGAGGGCATGAATCCTGATATTTGTGGCATTTATGGTCTAGCGATGTCTTCCCAAGAAATGAGGTCACTTGATGATGCAAATATTCAATATTCATTTCTAAAACAAATTATTCAAAAAGTTTCCATGGAATTCTTGATTAGTCTCTAATTTAGTTTAATTAGCTCTTAATCATGATTAAGCAATTTATGTACAAATTACTCAAATTGAATAGAATGTCTTGTTATTAGTCCAAAATTTGATTGGATTAGAAGTCAATATCAGATGCATTGGATCCATTATCCCATTTAAGATGTTACCAAAAAAAATAACAAAGGCACTTGTCTTATGCAAAATATTTGAAAGGAAAGATCAATCTAGAGCACCGAGGTGAAAAATTAGCATTTTGATTTGAAATGATCTAATCAAAGTTAGCTGGTCCATAAATTGCATATCCCCATTTAGGGATACCCTAGCCAAAATTAGCAATTGAATATGTCAATTTCACATCATTTAGTTGGCATTCAAACTTAGGTTGGCATACTCAATTGTAGGGATACCCTAGCCAAAATGATGAAAGAATTCAAACTTAGGTTGCTCACAAAATGGCAAGAGCATGGCTTAGGTTACTTGCAAAATGGTGAGAGTGTTTAAACTTAAGATGCTCATAAAATGATGAAAGCATGGCTTAGGTTGCTCATAAAATAGTGAGAGCATGGTGGAAAGGGTGACTGAGCTAACCTCAAAAAGTATTAAGCACTTCCTACATAATCCTATAGTAGGACCTCAAGTCACTATAGTTATGCCCTTATAGTAGAGGAATTTGAATAGTGTAGTAGTCAATTCAAACTAAATCAGCATAGTTGGTAAAAAAGGGAAAGTAAGATATAGGAAGTGATAAGTTGGTACATCAAGGCTTAATGTTGCCCCTAGATTGCCCATAGGTGGTTATAACCAGGACACAATATCATAGATCAATGTTGCTAATTTTCCCAAAGGTAGTTATAATTATTAACAAGACTGGTGGTAAGAAAGGAATAACAAATAAAGGATGAAACTATTGAAACTTCTATCACACTATTCTAAAATATGATCTATGTTTGAAGTAATTGAACTAACTAATGAACCAATCAGATACCTTGATGTTGAAAGTGAGTAATGAATGGCAAAAACCAAGGTTAAATGAGCTAGGCTTTAGAACACACTGGGTCAATATAACGAAACCAAAAGTAGATATGATGAAGAGGATGGATAAGGATGGTATTTGTATAAATAAGAATAGTGATAAAATGGCATAACTAAAATGTTCCTTATAGACAATACGCCTTAGCACTCAAGCATAATACCACTTGAGATGAATAATATTCATCAGCTCAGGAAGTTCATCTCTATCTAGTGTGGCAAGCATGTATGCTCTTGATCCATAATATGTAATGATGATGAAAGGCCCTATCTAGTTTGGTTTGAATTTCCCTTTATGCTTCTTCTCAAGATGTGGTATTCTTTTGGTTTTCTTTAAGAACAATATCATCAAGTTTAAATGGTCTATACTTAACACATTGATTATAGTAGCCTTTGAGTTGATTTTGATATGCTTGAAGGCTATAGAGGGTTGTTATGATTTTCTCATCAAGTAGGTCTAACTCTTGCAGATGAGCTACTTGGTAGTCATGATCATCCATGACATGCTTGAAAGAGATGCATAGTGAAGGAAATTCAAACTCAATGGGAAGGATGGCTTTAGTACCATAAAAAAGTGAGTATGGAGTGGCTCCTATGGGGGTAATATGATTAGTATAGTAAGTCCAAAGGGCAAGGAATATCTAAAGGTGCCAATCATGATCGACATCATTGATAATCTTTTTGAGAATATTGACAATGGTGTTGTTGGATGCCTTAGTCTGGCCATTACCTTGGGGGTAATATGTTGTATAAAAATGTTGTGTGATGTTATATTCAGTACATATCTAGTCTACATCCTTATTCTTAAATGATCCTCCATTATTAAATATAATGTCAGAGGGGCTACCATAGCGATAAATGAGATGGTTAAAAATGAATTTGGAAATTTGCTTTCTAGTCACATGAGGGGTATAACTTCAACCCACTTAATGAAATATTCAATGGTGATAAGGATATGTTTATGGCCATTAGATGAAGTGGGGTTAATCTTTCCAACTAGGTCAAGTCCCCATGTAGAAAATAGCCATGGTGTCAAAATTAGTTTTAGAGTTTTTACTAGGGCATGGATCATATTAACATGCCATTGACATTTATCACACTTATTTACATATTTGATGGCATTTGTGTCCATTTTGGGCCAATAATAACCATTACAAAAGATACTTTTGGATAGGATTACCCTATTAGAATGAGCTCCACATACTCCTTTGTGAACTTCTCTTAATGCTAGTGTAGACTCTACCAAAGTTAAATAATGAAGCAAAGTTCCATCAAAACTATGATGGTAAAGGGTGGATCCAAGTAGATTATAACAAGTGGAATGATGAATGAAGGATTTGGTTTGTTTTTGAGATAGGTTAGGTGGTATAACTTGGTCATAGAGGTAGTTGTAAAGGTCTGACTATTAAATAGAATCAAGACCAAAAATATCACAAATCATGGCAATGATTGAAGGTTCATGAGTTGGTGATAAAAAATTCTTGATGAGGAACTGATACTCTCTAGCTTTATCTATTTTTCAAATTAGAGAACCAATGGTAGCCATGACATCTATAGTTCTATTACTAGCCCTTGGTATGTGCTCAAACTGAATATTGGCAAGTTTTTGGAACCAGCGTGTCCTATTTGGTATAAAAATGATCTATGACCTAAATTATGAATAAATAATAATCAACATAAACTTGGAGATGGGATATGTTCTAATGTACTACTTGTCAAAGTCTTGCAATAAGTGCTTCATACTTGGCCATGTTGTTTGTATAAGGAAAGTTGATTCTAAATGATTTAAGGATTAGATCCCCCTATGGTGTAATAAATAATAGGCCTACCCATAATACATGTGTAGTGAATTAACCATCAAAATATAGTTTCTAAGAATGCTCCTCAAGGGGTGTGTCAATGACGGTCATGATGGATTCATCAAGAAATTGAAATGTGAGTGGTTTTGTGTCTATGAGAGGTGCTTCATCATGTTGATTTACAATAAATTATCCCTTAATTACCTTATGATTGACATAATATATTCAAAACTCACTAAGAAACATGTTCCATTTATCCATTATACCTTGCAAAGCTATTTTAGATAGTAGATACTTGAGTGGATCTACTTTTGAAATGATCATGGTCAAATAATCTTTTTCAACAGATACATAGTTATGTTCATATGTAACCAAGGTATAGCTTAGGTAGTATATGTCATGATATTTTTAATTTTCATCATGTTGAGCCAAGAGTGACCCTAGAGCATGGTTGGTAGCTAATAGGTATAACAAGAATGGCCTTCCTGGCATAGGAGGTAATAAAATAGGTTGATTAACAAGATAGTCTTTGAGTTGTTGAAAAGTTATTTGGCAGTGATCATCCTAGTGAAATGAAACTCCTTCCTCAAAATGTGTGTAAATATATGACACTTGCTTTCTAACTAATAGATGAAGTGTCAGATTGACTGGATCTTACGCTACAAACTATAGAGTTGCTTAAAATTGGTTAGTGGTGGCATCTCAGTTATAGCATGGACTTTAGCCATATTGAATTCAATACCTCTATGAGAAATGATAATCTAAGTAATTTGATTGAAGTTACACCAAACACACATTTAATTATATTAAGTCTAACTTTGTACTCTCATAATCTTTCAAAATTCTTATGTATCACTATTAGATGGTCGACCCTAGTTTTGGATTTTCTTAATATGTCATCAACATAGTCTTCAACAATATCATGCGTCATATCATGGAATATGATAGTCATGGCCCTTTGATATGTATATATAGCATTATTTAGGCCAAATGGCATTACATGATAACAAAATATTCCCCATGGAGTGGTGAACATTGTTTTGTGTTGGTCTTCTAGTGTTATTGTGATCTAGTTATATCTTGAAAAGACATCCATGAGTGAAAGAATTTCATAAATTGCCATGGATTCAATGATCATGTTGATATTAGGTAATGGAAAATCATATTTAGGAGAAGCTTTTTTGATGTCTCAAAAATTAGTATCAATTTTGATCCCTTTAGGGTTTTTACTAACAAGTACCACATTAAAGATCTATTCTGAGTAGTCAATGGATTGGATATATCCTACTTCTAAGATTTTTTCCAAATATTTCTTTACCAATACAAAAATGCAAGGATGCATCTTACATAACTTTTGTTTTACTAATTTGGCATTAGGATTAACCACAAGGTGGTGTAGAACCAAGGCGGGGTCTAAACTTGGCATGTTAGAATAGGCCCATGCAAAGATATCTACAAATTCTCTAAATAGAGTTGTAAAGATGTCACGTTCCTCCTCAGTGAGGAATACCCCTAATTTTATCCATTTCAAGTTTAATGGAGTCTTGATATTTACTTCTATTGTGTCTTTGACTAGAAGGGGTAAACCATCTTCTAGGATAGTAGGAAATGACTTGAACTATTGAATTATTTTAGGGTTCTCTGTTAGGACTTGATTTTCAACTACTCCTAGGCATGATGAATCTGATTCCTCTAATGGGAAATCTATCCATGTAATAGAAATGGTTAGAAATTATTGAATAATTTGATCAAATACTTGTTGTTTCTCAAATATAAACTTGGATCCATAGGCAAGTTCATCATTGGTGGTCTCTTGGTCTAAATTTGAAGAATAATGAACACCCCCATCTAATAGCACCTGAAACAAGTTTTCACCACTAGATTGGCCTTTATCTTTACTTTTTCCCTGGTCAAAAAGTGACTCAAAGAGGTTTTCACTTTAGGACCTCAATGTTTTACTTATTTATTTTTGGCTAAGGGTGTTCACTTGCTCTCTAAAATAGGCTGCAAGATCTAATGTGATTGAGAATCCTAATTTGTGATCTCCCAATAGAACATTGTCTTTAAGGCCTAAAAATTCATAGAATGCCTCATCATTTTTAAACTCATCAATTACTAGACTAGATTATTATTGGTCCCAGTCTATCGGTTTGGGATAATATAATGGTAAAGGGTTGTGATGAATGGCCAAGGTAAGGGTACAAATGACATTGTTATCAAACATGGTGGTTTTAGCTAGGTTATCAAAGGTGAGGCTATGATCAAACTCTATTTTTATATTAGCATCATCATCACTAGTCTCTAGTGATGGATTTTGAATAAGATATGTGGGGTCACCCCCAAGTGGTTTAAATCCAAGTCCATAAGGTCTTTCATACTTAGTCATGGAAATTGGCTCGATGGTTCTTTGCTGATTCAATCTAAGGCCTCTTCCTTCATAATTGTGATGCTCCATGATCCTATTGAGAATATGATACTTTGCACTTTTATAACAATCAGCGTGGTTATCATTATATAACCGTTATTCATCCCCTTCAAGAGGGTCAGGTCCTAGGCCAGATGTTGGTACAAATGTGACATGTCCCTTATCTTTATTATTTTGTTGCCAATGCATATGTGGGATAACTTTAGGTCGCCCAAAGGTTTTAGGATTTTGAGGAATATTGACAATATGAAATGTATCATGGGTCACATACTCTCTTGATCTATTATCTAGAATGGTAAAATGATTAGAAGCTTCAAGAGGTAGCATGTGGGAAAGGGAATCAAAGGTATTAAAATCTATGCAATTATCTGGTGAAGGATAAATAAGTATAGCCTTTCCTTTATCTTGCTTGGAACTTAAA
The DNA here is from genome assembly GCA_037957365.1 of Torreya grandis. Classification (NCBI taxonomy): domain Eukaryota; kingdom Viridiplantae; phylum Streptophyta; class Pinopsida; order Cupressales; family Taxaceae; genus Torreya; species Torreya grandis. The sequence goes on from JARHVA010005554.1 coordinate 965,256, forward strand.
TTCATGTCATAATGATAATTATAGCTTTGAAATTTGGCTTGGAGATGCTTGTAGTGTTCATATGGGTGTAAATCTCCTAGAATATTCACTTCCATCCTTGAGTGGGAAAACTTGATACATTAGTGCAGCATTGATGGGACTACATAAATCTCATGTAACCAAGGTCTGCCTAGAAGCATATTGTATGATAACTCAAGATCAAACACATTACAAAGTGTATCATAGGTTAAAGGCCCAATGATAAATAACAAACTTATGGTTCCTTACCATTCTATTTCCTGATTATCATAGGCTTTGATAGTTATTATTTCTAGCTAGAGATCTACTATTATGTACACAAGAAGCTTAATGACCTTTAAAGACACTATGTTGAGGCTAGATCCATTGTCTATAAGGACATGTTTCACTTTATGCCATTTTATATAAACTTCTATGTATAATGGATAATTATGGAGTGGGCCATGGAAAGACATATCACTTTGGTTGAATGTGACTTTTTAGGCAAGAGCTAGGTGTCCAACCAAAGTTTGAAATTGATCAGGGGATATGCCAATAAAAACCATGGATTAGGTAAAAAAATCATTCAAAATCATCTTGTGGATTATTGACATTTGTAGCAAATCTAAAATATAAATATATACTGGTGTCTTTTGCAATTGTTCCACAATATCAAATTTTTTGTCTTGGTCAATAGTGAATGGTTTATTCTGAGGCTAAATAGTTGGTTGGATGATAGGCATAGTGGTAGATGTTTTTGGACCTAGGACAATAATCTTTGACCTCTGAGTTTTGATTACATAATCAAGATTAAAGACCAGACCATTATTGCTAATAAATGTTGGGAATGGTGTGGGACTAGGCAGGATAAGTCTTGATTGTTGGTGCACTTACATGTGATCATGTGGCAAGGATGAGTTATTGATATAAGGTCTGAAAGGGGAATTCCTAGTTAATTGGTTTTCTTGTATGCATTCCAAAGTCAAAGAAGGATTATCCATGTAATTTGGATAAATATTATTGTTTAGAAATGGTTTAGGTTGATTAGTGTTTGGTCTAGGATTAATGGAGATGGTATTAACACTACCCCCTACAATATCACCTACAACCCTATTGTAATCATGTGCAACTACATGGTAGGTTTGTTGGTTGTTACCTTTCTGACTTTGGTTTTGTCTATTTTTATATCATTATGGGTTTTGCTACTAATTTTGTTGATTCTACTAGTTTGGCCTTTGATTTTGATACTATTGATTTTGCTATTGCACTAGCTATTATTGTTACTATTGTTGATGATTTTGCTACTGCTAATTGTTATGTCAGAGAAAAGGGTTTTGATAAATCCCAAGAGTTTGATTGGAAGTGGAAGCACCATTATCTAATTTTATCACTCCATTCTCTAACATATTCTCAATTAAATTCTTTATTTAGATGCATCTTTATATATTATGCCTATTGACCTAATGATAGTCATAAAATTCATTTTCATGATACCAATCAAGATAAAGAATGCTTTGTAGATAATGCTTTTGTATAGGCCAACTAATCAAATTAAAAACATCAAGCTTATGAAATATAGATTTAATAGGTTCTCTTAGGTCATTAAAGACATGACATGTAGGCACAATTCTCTTAGGAGGAAGGGTTTGTAATGGTAAAAAATGTTATATTTATTGTGCAAGGATTAGTTGTTACACTTGCAATATTGGTTGGAGAGGTTACTGGGTAGGAGTAAGCTAAAAAGGTGGTGCAAATGATGTTTTTACTATTTAGACATGATGAGATTTAGTTACTCCATTTCTCACAACATTCCTATTGCAGTTGAATTGCTTTGGTTTTTCTTGGTTATTGGCTTTTGCCGGTTATGAGGCTTACACTTGAATGGGATGTTGGTCATTTATCTAATTGGTACCTTGATTTTGATTATTTGAATTAATATTGATAACTCATTTATTGATAAGTTCCAAGTCAATCAAAAAGCCTTTATCAATGATTTCCCTGAAAGTATATGCACATTATAGTTCTAAATGATAAGCTATCTCACTATGAAATTTTTTTGTAAACACAATATCTAGTTATTTATCTAGTAAACTGTAGAGTAAATTTTTTACTCTATGTTGCATTTTAATTTTCACTCACGCACTGCAAATTTTGTTCCCACATACCTTGGTTTTTGATGGCAAAGTTTAGAAATAGAACATGGGTTCTATTTCCCTTTTGATTCATTTGTTTCATTTTTGGCTAAGTATCAAAATCAAGTGGAAGCTGCCAAGTGGCATCATCTGAGGCACCTTTCATTTTTCCTACAAGTCGATCAGGACGTGCCACATGTTCAATAACAACTCAGTAGAAAGCACCACATGTCAGCATCCATGTTTCATATTGGCACACAAATTTCATTTATTTGTCAGTGAAAGTCCTCAACAAGCTAAGTATCAGGATCAGGTGGAAAGTGCCAAGTGGCAATCGCAAAAGGCTTTGGATTGTTTTTGTAAAAGAAAGTGGAAGTCACCACGTGTCAGCATCTAAAATAAGGTAGTTTAATGCCTTGGTTTAATAAGGTAGTTAAATGCCTTGGTTCAATAAGGTGATTCAATGCCTTGGTTCAATATTTTTGGTTTAATACCTCGAGTTATGTGTAAATGGTGCGTAGTGTTGAACCATTGAAACGTTGAACCATTGAACCATTTTCGATTCAATGAGTAGTTCAAAAGAGCATCCCAAAGACCAAAGGACAAGTGACCTTTTAGAGGGCAAGAAAGGTGCAACCAAATTATTCAAGCGGAGGCTGCCAAGTGTCATCAACTGAGCCCCTTTCTACTCCATTCTCAAAAGCAGTGGAAGAAGCCATGTATCTTTCCAGAAGTAGTTGAAGCCACCACATGTCGACATCTGAAAGATCTTTTTTGTATTTCATTGCAAAATAAAGACTGTGGTGGGTCTCGATTTTTATTTTTGAAGTCTATGGAAGCTGCCAAGTGTCACCATCCGTAGGAGCCTAGCATGCATCCTGAACACTTCCACAACATTGTAAAGAGTAGCAGAGATTGCCACGTGTCTTTTGTTGAACAGAAGCAGAGATGGCCACCTATCTCTATGCCCCTTTTAAAGGTTGCTCGAGTAAGAATTGTAGTGAGGCTTATTTTTGTTAAGTCGTTAAGTATCAAAGAAGTGAATTACGATAGGTGTCAAAGGCAGAACATTCCTAAGCAAGATATAGTAAGAATATAGGGAAAGCAGAAAGTGCTGCATGTCTTTGATAAAAGTTGTGGAAAGTGCCAAGTGTCATTCTCTAGTGTCTCCTAAGAAATAAGCAAATTTTTAGGAAATCAACTAAGTGTCCTCTTCCGTTTCAACAAAATAGAGGGTCCTATGTATCTATTTTAACAAGTGGACTACAGGAAGACAAAATGTTCAGAATCTGAAAACTATCTTCTAATAGACACTTCTAGCTCAGTTAGTTTTCAATTTGGGCCATAAGTTTGGGAACACATAGAAAATATGGAGGAAAACTCAATGGGAGTTATTTCCAGTAGATGGAGTAGTTCATTGGGTAGATTTTTGGGGCTTGTAAACATTGAAAGCACCGTCTATTTGTCCCCTATGAGATAAAGGCAAAATAGACAGTTTCGCAGGAAAGGAGGTAATGGAATGAGAGATCTAAGGATATAAAGAGGAGTGCAGGGATCACCACAAAGGGAGGGGAAAATGGGAGAGAGAATTTTTTGAGAAAATTATTAGACTTTCTAGAGTTATGATTAAGAATATCATTTGCCTTTATTCTATTTTCTTAAGTTGTAAAGTTTATGTAACTATGCATGTTTCTATGCCTTTTATATGGCTGAAGAATTAATGAAAAGATAGAGTTCTGTGCCTTTATTGATGTTTCTTGTATCATTATGAAATTAGTCTAAGCTATGAGCCTTTGTTTCTATTGTTTCTATCTTTTACATTGATCATGCCTCATCTGCTCTTTAATGTAATTGAATCTTACATATAGTTTCACTATGCTTAAGATTAAGGATCAAAATTACATTCAAGTGCATTGTCATAGTTGGATTTTATTTCTTTGCATTTGCATTTCTATTTAAATTCCTATCCCTTTTCCCCCAAACACTTGATATAAAGAAGAGACCAACTTCTTAAAAATTTGGAGGTTATTTCAAGTCGCATGTCCCACATCTTGAAACTTCCCATTGTTGGTGTCTAAAACAAAAGCACAATTTTAAACATCAACAATTTTTGGCACGCCTGATGGGACCAGTCTTGAAGTTTCTCTCAAGACCATATGAACCAGAGAGGTAAAAGGAGTCGAAGCTATGGACCAGTCACCGGATCACAATCTGCTACAAATTTAGGTATTCTTTATCCACCTTTGGTAACAAGTCCAAGAAGAAGAGCTAACTAGTTTGTACCAATAACAAGAGCAAATATGGGAGCCCCTATACCCCTAAGAAATTATGCAATCTAGAACACTAGTAGTCCTCTGATCCTCCCAACACCACCAGCCATTTGGGATCCTATCCCAGTGAATGCCCTAAAAGCTCTACCCAAATTTAGTGGGCAAGACTCTAAAACACCTGCGGAACATCTTCAAGATGTATCAGATGTATGTGCTATACATGTTGTCACATAGAAAAATATGGCCATAATATTATTAGCAGCTTCTTTTAAAAGGAAGGATCGATATCTACATGGGATCAGCTTAGAGATCTATTCATTGAAAGATTTGCAGAGAAGGGTGATAGTCTTCTTTGTTACAATAGTTAATCACCATTCAAAGGGGACCATAAGAAGCCATGACTGACTTCAATTCTAGATTTCAAAAGACTTGGGATAGAATCCCTACTACAGCTAGACCATTACCAAGTATGGACATATTGTTTTATCTCAAGGCTTTGAATTCAGATATATCTGTTATGATTCAGTCACTTAGAGGACACACTTTGCCAGAGGCTTATGAATATGCAGTCAGAGTTGAGAATCATTTAATAGATGTTGGAAAGTTACCTCCAAGGCCTCCCATGCCCATGTTCCCAAAAATTTCCTTGCCATTACCTCAAGAAGTTCCTAAATCTATAAGCCCACCTGTGTCTATGTATACTTACCCTCAACCATCTGTGAAAGAACCTGTCCCTGCTCAGTCATCTGAGATGGATGATATCAAGAATATCCTAAGGACATTTTCTAATGAGCTGATCAATATAAAAAGACAATAGAATACTTTCTCTAAGCCTCCTTATTAACACTATCAAGGAAACATATTTTCATCCCAACCAAACCAATATCAGGGTCCTCCAAAACAAACTAACCATCAGCCAGCGAATCAATTAGTTGCAGTTCCCACACCCTCATAGACTATTCCTCCCAACTCAAATAGGGAAATGGTTCCAGGGCAAAATAATTATGTGGATGATACTAATTCTTGGTGTTTCCCTTGCAATAATGCTCATACACTTAGAGATTGTGCTAGGGGTAATCTACAACAAAGGGTGGCACAACAAAGAAGAATGGATGGTCAGTTTGCCAGTTCCAGTGACAATCAAGCCTACTAGTCTCCTGGTATGTAGAATTTAGTCCTAATGGCTCAAATGTAAGGAATGTCCTTGCAAAAAGAGGAAGAAATATCCCCAGAACATGCTTTGTTCTCATGGGTTAAAGATGAAGAATCAATTTTCTTGAACGAAGCATCTACCTCCCAAAGACCAGTGGTGCAATCTAATTATTACACCAAATCAAAGAGGAGAATAGTCAAATAGCCTAAGATTGTAAATAGTCAAGTCATGAATAATCCTCCATTACAAGGACAAAGAAACACTACTTTCAGACAAGAAGTGCCTCAGTCGATGCAAAATCAAGGGACTCCTACCCAAATTTAGGAAAAAACAAGATATCTTTATGTTCAAAAAACTCAATCTTTGGGACTGATAAATGTAGTGGATCAATTGAAGAAGACTCCAACACAAGTATCAATATGGGATATATTGGCTATTCATGAATAAAAGACACTACTACGAGAAGCTCTGTAAGGCCAAGCAATGCCCAAAGATACTGTTACCAAAGAAGGACCTGTTGGAAAAGAAAAGCTCAAAGATATAGTTCCTCCAAAGACAACCTTTGTGAATGATGCAACACAAGTAAGTAAATCCAAACCAGAACCTTTTTATTTGAATCTGATAGTTGGAAAGAAACTCTTTCATAATGCATTGATAGATTCAGGAGCTAATACTACAATGATGCCCAAGAAAATAGCTGATGATTTGAACCCAGTTATGCAGCTAGATGGAAAAATAGTACAAACCATAGGGATAATTAAACAACTCCCATTGCAGTTATATACTTGTCCCAATATAATTGTCAACCAAGATGTAGTAGTCATATATATGCCTCCTTTTTTTGGTCTATGTTTATCCAGAGACTTTACAACTAAAATAGGAGGATATATGTCTCTTGATTGGTCTCACTTCATCTTGAGAACTAGATACGGTTCAAAGATGAAAATTCTATCTAAACCACTATCAAAATATCATATCACTAATGAACCAACATCAAAATTAGAGGTAGATCATGCTATGTTAAATAAGGAAGAATTTTTTTTGAAGAGTTAGGCGATTGGACTGAGCATCATCAAGAGGAAGAAAATAACCAGTTGTTGGCTATGATGCATAATGACCCATATGGAAACTATGACTCTACTGGTCTGGGCACATATGTCATTTTTGATGAGGACCATGAAATCCCAAATATTCTAAGGGAAGAGGCACCAATAACTCAAAATTCAAAAATTTGGACCTTAAATTTTGATGGGGCTAGAAGTAAGCATGGTGCTGGAGCAGGAATTTGTCTTACTGCTCCAAATGGTGAGAAAATTTTAAGGGCTATCCATTTCCAATTTGCTTTTACTAATAATGATGCTGAGTATGAATCTTTAGTACATGGGATCCTGTTAGCCAAGAAAAGGGGGATGAAGAACCTAATAGTAAAAGGAGATTCAAAATTAGTGGTAAAGCAAATTAGAGAAAATATAGCAGCCAAAAATGTAAGGATGAGATCCTACAGACAGGATTTGGGACTTAATAGAAGATTTTGAAGCTTTCAATATCAAGATAGTCCCTAGGAGTATAAATTTTGAAGCTGATAGGATGGCCCAGATTGGCTCATAGTTTAATCCAGCAACTGGCTTATTAATTAACAATGAGTCAGTAAAAGTTATAGTGAGGCCGACTATTCCATACAATGATGAGAATTGGCAAGTATTTGAAAATGATGCTCAGGTAGTCTCATTCTTACAACAATTAGATGAGTTTGTTGATCAGTTACAAACCAAAATTGGGGAAGCAGATGGGGATTAGATTATACAATTGAAGACTACTAAGCTCCCCAAGGGCTTGATCAACTTAGAAAACTTATTTGATCCAGAGGATATAAGCCTAGAGAAGAAAAGGTTCTAGGTAGACAAAGTAGATTATTCTAAATTAGAGGTGAGTCAAGGGAAAAAATTAAAAGTTAAGAATTCTGCAACTCAAGTGGAAAGAGAAAGAATAATTGAATTGTGTAAAAAATATGACAAAGTCATAGCCTGGAGCTATGAAGACCTTCATGGATACAATAGAGACATTATTTAGCACACAATAGAACTAACTGAAGGGTCTAAGCCCATTAGGCAGAAATAGAGGCTAGTTAATCCAAAGATTGAGCTTCTAATGGTAGATGAGTTGTAAAAAAATTTAGATTCCAAAATAATTTTTCCAATCAAGCACTCAACTTGGGTATCAAATCTAGTACCAGTTAGGAAAAGAATGGAGATGTAAGACTGTGTGTAGATTTTAGAGTTCTAAATAGAGCATCTATGAAAGACCACTATCCCTTGCCCTCCATGGAAAAAATTCTACAAACTATGGCTGGATCAGAGAGATTTTCTTTGTTAGATGGTTTCTCTGGATACAATTAGATTTAGTTGGCTGATGAAGACCAGTACAAAACTACTTTTACTACCAAATGGGGAACATTTGCATACGCTAAGATGCCATTTGGCCTGTCAAATGTAGGAGCCACCTTTCAAAGAGATATGGATGTGGCCTTTGGGGAACTTATAAATAAAATCATCCTAGTTTATCTAGATGACCTCACTATTTTTTCAAAAAATGTTGTGGATCATTTTGATCATTTAGAATCTATCTTTAAGAAATGTCAGGATTTTGGAATATCACTGAATCCCAAGAAATGTATCTTTGTTGTGCCTCAAGGCAAATTATTGGGATATATAGTGTCTAAAGAATGAGTTTCCATAGATCTTGAAATAATTGCAGCTATAATGAACCTGCCTCTTCCAGTAAATAAGAAGGCAGTTCAGTCCTTCTTATGAAAGATTAATTTTGTTAGTAGATTCATATCTGATTTTGTAGGTTTGGTGAGGCTAGTAACACTCTTGCTAAAGAAAGACCTAATTTTCAAATGGACTATATAAAGAAGGCAAGCATTTGAAGAGGTCAAGAAGACTATCTCAATGGCCCTAGTACTAAAAACCCCAGATTTTTCCAAGCCTTTTGTAATATATGTCTATGGAGGAGAGTTAAGCATTGTTGTTGTCTTGACACAAAAGGATGATAAATAGGAGGGAGAACACCCAATAGCCTTTTTTTCAAGAACTCTCAGGGATTATGAAACTAGGTACAACTTTGTAGAGAAGCAAGCATATGCCATATTAAAATCCCTCAAGAAATTCAAGCATATGGTATCAGAGAGCAAAATTCTAGTACTTATAACTCACCCAAGCATCAAAGAATACATCATGGAGGGAGAAATCACTAAAAAAAGAGCTAACTAGATTACTAAGATCCTTGAATATGATGTAGAGGTCAGACCCACCAAGTTAGTCAGAGGCAGGGGTTTGTGCCAATATATGACCCAAGAGATTGAAAAGATGATCCCTGGGGAGACAGATAAAGGAGAGATGGAGACGGTGTTAAAGATACAAGAGTTTGATCAAGAATCCTAGGTCACAAGCATGATTCATTTTATGAAGTATGGAATTTATTTGAGAGAACTCCCCCAAAATAAGAGGAGATACTATAAGATACAGGGAGCTCATTTTGTTTTAATTAAGCAGGTCCTTTTTAGAAGAAATTTTGATGGTAAATTTTTAAGATGTGTAGAACAGGCTGAGGCTAAGAGAATACTACATGAGATGCATCATGGAATATCAGGGGGGAAATTTTCTTCAAAGACCATAGCCATAAAGATAAGTGAGGCATGATATTTTTGGCCTACTTTATTTGTAGATTGTTATCAACTAGTTAAAAAATGTCAATCCTGCCAATATTACATGGGGATGAGGAGGAATGCAGCAATGCCCCTTAGTCCTATAATTATGGATGAACCTTTTACTCAATGGGGTCTTGACATCATTGGAATGATAAATCTAGTGTCTAGTATGGGTCACAAATGGATATTAACTACCACAGATTATTTCACCAGATGGACCGAGGCCGTCCCACTCAAAGAAGCAATAAAAAATGTGATCCTAGATTTTCTAGGAAGTATCACTACTCGCTTTGGGGCTCCTCACACCATAATTTCTGATAATGCTAAAGCATTCTTGGGGTCTAAAGTATCCAAATTTGCATTGAAACATGGAATATATCTAAAAATTTCATCTAACTATTACCCTCAAGGTAATAGTTTGGCAGAATCGACTAACAAGAACCTGATTAGACTCATCAAAAGAGTAGGGGCCAATCATCACAAAGAATGGTATAAAGTGCTTAATTTAGCACTATGGGCTGATATAATCACACCTAAATAGGTGATCAAAATGTCCCCATATGAATTGGTATATGGAAAGTCTACTGTGATCCCCTTAAGCTTGGAAATCCCTACTCTCCAGTTGATCAAACAAATTGAAATTAAGGAAAATGGCCCCATGCAGGTTAGACTTGCAGAGCTTTTGGAGGTTTAGGAGAAGAGGGATACAGCCCATGATTCATTAATTTAGCATCAAGGAATGGTTAAGGATTATTTTGATAAAAGGACTTCGAATCCTCATTTTGAATTAGGCTCAATTGTTTTGAAGTGGGATGCAAGAGCCGCCAAGCCAGGTCAGCATACTAAATTTAAAGCATTATGGAATGACCCATATAAAATTTGTACGTGCAAGTAGAATAATTCATTATAGCTAGAATCGATGGAAGGAGAACCTGAAGAGATTCTTGTAAATGGAATCTATTTGAAGCATTTTAGTTAACTTGGGTCTCTAATGTATTATAGTTAGATGGTTTCCCATTCCCGTATTGTTTTTTTTCCATCATTGTTTTCCTACTTTTCTTTTAAATAAGTGTTTTTAAACATAGAGTTGGTGGCTCAAAAAGTTTTCAAATAATAAAAAATATTCAAATTCTTGAAGCATTGAATGTTTCCCAAATCTTTAGAAATCTCTGAGGTACCTTGCATAGCCACTTGCATAATGTGTCTATCTCCCTGTCCTAGGAAGATTGAGTAGGATTCACTAACGATTGTCTGAGTTTAATGCCTTTTGAGAATTGATAGGTCCATAAATAAATTTTAGCAAGAATTCAAGTTGACAAACTCTCAAGCATTCCTGCGTCTATGAGAAAATATCCTGCTACTTGCAAAAAAATTTAGTGCCTAGTAAAGTTGCTTCAGCGAGAGTGTTTTTGTTTGCAAAGGGTTCATACCAGTTATCATAAAAAGGACATAGAGATGGAAGGAACATCATCTTCACAACAAGGAGTTGGGATTTATGAATCCCTTGATAGGTTTCTAGTAAGTCATATGCTTTAGCTCTTGCACAACCATTGAAAGTCTATCTAAGGACCAGAATTCTGGAGGTTAGTCAGGTAAGTGACCCAACAAAAGTAAAGGATTATGCAGATGGAATCATGGACCCAATCTTGAAAATATCTAGAAAAAAAACCCTCAGAGAAGGGGCACATCAAAGGTGCCTTCAGAGGGCCAGAGCAGGGTAGTATGAGACATTTTCCATGAGGATATGGACCTCACAATGGGCACAGTTCCTTGTCCCAGCTGTGCATCCATGCCTCGACTTGGTTAAATTATGCACAGACTTGATCCATGCACCCCCATGCACCATTTAATAGGGTCCTTTCATGGTGTAAATCACATCACAGGATATTAGAGATATGTTATCCCTAGACCATGATAGTACAACAACATTTCCCACTATTGCTAAAATTTAAAGGATGTGGGCTAACGTCAATACCCAGTTAAGGTTCTTAAGAACCGAATTACAAATGGGTGATGAAAACACTACTGTGCCCACACTCCCTGTAGTAAGGGACCAATTCAAACAAGTCAGCCAAGACACACTGTCCATGATGGCTTTCATCTTTGGCATGAAAGATGATATGGCAATTTATGTAGAGCAAATGGCTATCCTCTTCAAGTTTAAGACTGTCGACAAGACCCAGGAATATCAGCTTGACTTTTTGGAGCAAATTGCTTTTACAATGGTGGAGCAACTAGCCCAGTTCAAATCAAAAGGAGTGTTCAGGTACTCGTCTTATTTATTTCACCTCATGCTATACCAGAACGCTGACCTCTTCACCCAACATATGCATCTAGAAATATATGACCCAATTTTTGATCCCCAAAGTACCATTCCTGTGTCTACATAGACACGTATTTTGTCAAGGACCAGTGACCCATACAATTTTTGGGAACTATTTGTTACCCCTACTTTTTGCCACCTCAGCCCAGAACTAGTCATGAACAAACTATTTCCCAGTGTTTCAAACCTCTTGGCCAGTTGCCCAATTTTATGTGACTTCTACTTTGGATCCCACCATACAATTATAAGAGTTCATGGGTTTTATGGGGAACCAATGCTGTTACCAAAGATTCTAACTCTTAGGTTAGCATTTTTAGAATTCATTAGGCAAGTGTCAGTAGTAGACAATGATTATGGTTATGGGAAATGGAAGAGGAAAATGTATGATCTCCCATGGATGATAGGCAACATTGTTTTAGAAACTAGGGATGCTAAAATTTTGTTGCTTTGAAAGGTAGCCTTTCTGGGGTTCCTCTTAGTTGAAGACAAATGGATATGTGACCCAAATGGTTACATAGCCTCCTAGATAAAGGCTAACAGTGTTACAACCAAGATTGCGCATGAGGGCCACCCTTTTTAGGAGACCAAGAGAAACCCTATAGAAGATGCTCCTAATTTTTATGTTGAATTATCAGATTTACCCCTTCTACAAAATAGACCATGGGAGAATTTCTACGTTAAGTAGAGGTATTATGATCCCAAAGTTAGAATGACTTTTGGCTTGAGAAGAGCATTGAAGAATAAAGATTGGGATGTAGAGAAGATAGAAGCCTATTGGAAATATAGGTAGGAAATTTCTCAAACCACCCATTCTTTTGAGAATGTAGACACAGATGAGAGATGGTAAGAACTATGGGATGAGTGCCATCTCTCCCCTACATCTAGCCTAGAGACAACTAATTTGCCAACACGGGGTATAGAGTAGGAAGTTGGGCCAAGCCAAGAGCCATAAACCTTAGAACAAACTATAGCTACATCAACTATGTCAGTTTGGCCCCAACCTCTCAGCATCTTGGAGAAACAAAAGAGTGTGGTTCATTCACCATCAAAAGCTTCCCCATCATCAGAAGTCATTGAAGTTCCCAGTTCTCCACAAGTGTCCCCGACAATAGTAGTAGATGTGGAAGGAGAGAAAACATAGCTAGAAGAGGAGACACCCAAGAAATGAAAGAGGGTGTAGTTTTAGTTGGGTACAGAAGAGGAGATAGACACCCAACAGCACCAATTATAGATTGCCAAAATTGCTCCTTAGGTAAGTATCATTCCTCCTTCTCCTTCTCAGTCTATGTCTTCTCCCATTGGCATGATGATTTCATCTAGCTAGATAACATCCCCCACCACTTATGTCATTCTCATTTCTCACTTCACCCCATCTATGCCACCTCAGGCTTTAACATTACCCCATTTCTCCCCCTCTATTCCCAAAAAAGTTTCCCCTTAGATTTCCCATAGCCACCAATTAGTTATTTAATATGGTTTGCCACAGGGACATCCTTTTGCAGGTGGGCACATTGCCTCTCCTTCTACCTTCTTGACCCATGCAAATGTTGTGCAGAAGGCAAAGGAAGCCCAAAGAGAGAAAAAGAGGACAAAGGAAAATAAAGCACTAGCTACAACACATTTGCAGTCACAATTTGACCTAATTTAGCAACAATTAATGATGACCCATTTGTCACCAAATGTTATCAAGCCAACTGAGCAGATGTAGCCTGAGGATTACACAATGGATGCAGTGGCCATTGACATGTCCCTTTCCAGGCCCTAGGATAAAATTGAGCTATTGACTAAATCCACTTTTATAATCACTGAAGACTACTTGAAGACATCAAGGATGTTACAGAAGATGGAGGCTAATTTAGCCAAAGAGAAGGAAAATTGTATTAGTTTAACTGTAGAAATTGATAGAAAGGACAATGAAATAGCAAATCTAAATAAACAATTGTAAGAGACTATTTCTCTTCAGATTCACCACGCAGTCTAGGCCCAAAATGATTCTTTAAAGGTAGAGCTCACCTAGATAAAGGCTGTGGTGGGGACCCTAAGGCAAGAAAAAGTAGAATGGCAACACAAGCTACTAATCGAATAGAATAATACTGCAGCCTTTCAAGCCCAGTTCTAAGCGGAGCAATAGAAAGTGACACAACTAACACTAGAGCTGGCTAATAGGCCAAGCAATGGAAAAGTGATAAAACTAGTAAACGAGCTTTATGAATCCATGTGGGAAAGAATCTCCTCAGAGATTATTCAGCTCAGGCCTTCTCTCACCTTCCTATTAAACACATAAATTATGTGAAAAGGTGGGGGATTCAGTGAAGAACACTCTAACTACAATTTTTGACAGAGTAATGGACTCTGAAACATTGATACATGAGCTATATGATGTAATGGATGAGACATTGGAAGCTGCAAGAATCACTGATAGAATGGTCACCACAAAGAGAGTCAATGAGGTTCTCAGTTGCAATTTCACAGCCAATAGTTGCAGAGAGATCCTCAAAATCATGAAAGAAGGCATTAGTGAAATAAAGTAGCATATTGAAGATCTAATGTAATTAGGTCTTCCTTCTCCATTTCTTGATGATAACATAGTGCTAATGGTTGATCAAATTGAACCATTGCTGCTGGCCAAATAGAATGATCAAATAGTTTTTCAGAACTTATGGGATGATTCCTTAGTCTCAAAAGTAAAAGCTATTTTGGTTTCTATTTCCCAGCTCAAATTTAAATTAAAGGCTACAGTTCAGATTTTGTAAAAATTTTCACACAGGGATATTATTAACCTTGATTTAGCCTTCAATGAATTATAGAATAAGCAATGATTACCTGACCATGAGTGGTCCACCTACCAAACAACATTGTTGAAGCTATAAAATATTGCAGTTTTGATCTAATGGGAGTGTGGTTTCTTTTTTTGAGCAGGCTCAAAAGCCCTTAACGTCTCCAATAATTGTAGAGTAAATTTTTTACTCTATGTTGCATTCTGATTTTCAATCACGCACTACAAATTTTGTTCCTAGATACCTTGGTTTTTGATGGCAAAGTTCAGAAATAGAACATGGGTTCTATTTCCCTTTTGATTCATTTGTTTCATTTTTGGCTAAGTATCAAAATCAAGCAGAAGCTACCAAGTGGCATTGTTTGAGGCACCTTTCATTTTTACTACAAGTCAGTTGGGACGTGTCATGTGTTTAATAACAACTCAATGGAAAGCACCACGTGTTAGCATCCGCATTTCATATCGGCACCCGTGTTTCATTTATTTTTTAGTGAAAGTCTTCAATAAGTTAAGTATCATGATTAGGCAGAAAGCGCCAAGTGGCAATTGTAAAAGGCTCTAGATTATTTTTATAAAAGAAAGTGGAAGTCACCACGTGTCAGCATTCGAGATAAGGTGATTCAATGCCTTGATTCAATAAGGTGGTTCAATGCCTTGGTTCAATAAGGTGGTTTAATGCCTTGGATCAATATTTATGGTTTAATACCTTGAGTTATGTGTAAATGGCATGCAGTGTTGAACCGTTGAACCACTTAACCATTTTCAATTTAATGGGTAGTTCAAAGGAGCATCCCAAAGACCAAAGGACAAGTGCCCTTTCAAAGGGAAAGAAAGGTGCAACCAAACCATTCGAGCAGAGGCCACCAAGTGTCATCAACTGAGCCCCTTTTTACTCCATTCTTAGAAGCAGTGGAAGAAGCCACGTATCTTCCCAGAAGCAGTAGAAGTTGCCACGTGTTGACATTTGAAAGATATTTTTCAAGTTTCATTAGCAAATAAAGACTGTGGTGGTCCCAGGTTTTATTTTTGAAGTCTGTAGAAGCTACCAAGTGTCAGCATCTATAGGAGCCTAACATGCATCTTGAACACTTCCATAACATTGCAAAGAGTAGTGGAGATTACCACATGTCTTTTATTGAAGAGAAGCGGAGATGGCCACCTATCTCCATGACCCTTTTAAAGGTTGCTCAGGCAAGAAATGTGGTGAGGCTTATTTTTGTTAAGTCATTAGGTATCAAAGAAGTGGATTGTGATAGGTGTCAAAGGAAGAACATTCCTGAGCAAGATATAGTAAGAATATAGGGAAAGCAAAAAGTGTTGCATGTCTTTGATAAAAGTTGTGGAAAGTGCCAAGTGTCATTCTCCAGTGTCTCCTAAGAAATAAGCAGATTTTTAGGAAATCAACTAAGTGTCCTCTTCCATTTCAACAGAATAGAGGGTCCTGTGTATCTATTTTAACAAGTGGACTCCAGGAAGACAGAATGTTTAGAATTTGAAAACTATCTTCTAATAGACACTTCTAGCTTAGTTTTCAATTTGGGCTGTAAGTTTGGGAATGTGCAGACAATCTAGAGGGAAACTCAATGGGAATTATTTCTAGTAGATGGAGTAGTTCACTGGGTAGATTTTTGGGGCCTACAAACATTGAAAGCACTGTCTGTTTGTCCATTATGAGATAAAGGCAGAATAGACAATTGCATGGGAAAGGAGGTAATGGAATGAGAGATCTGAGGCTATAAAGAGGAGTGTAGGGATCACCACAAAGGGAGAAGAAAAAGGGAGAGAGAATTGTCTGAGAAAATTATTAGACTTTCTAGATTTGTGATTAGGAATATCATTTGCCTTTATTCTACTTTCTTAAGTTGTAAAGTTTATGTAACTGTGCATGTTTTTGTGCCTTTTATATGGCTAAAGAATTAATGAGAAGACAGAGTTTTGTGCCTTTGTTGATGTTTCATGTATCATTATGAAAGTAGTCTAAGCTATGAGCCTTTGTTTCTATTGTTTTTATCTTTTACATTGATCATGTCTCATTTGCTCTTTAATGCAATTAAATCTTACATATAGTTTCACTATGCTTAGGATTAAGGATCAAAATTACATTCAAGCGCATTGTCATAGTTAGATTTTCTTTCTTTGCATTTACATTTCTATTTAAATTCCTATCCCTTTTCCCCTAAACACTTGATATAAAGAAGAGACCATATTCTTAAAAATATGGAGGTTGTTTCAAGTCGCATGTCCCACATATTGAAACTTCCCATTATTGGTGTCTGAAACAAAAGTGAAATTTTAAACATCAACATAAACTATGGGTGAAACAAATTAAAAGGGCTCTCCATCATTGTAAATAACTTGTAAAACTCTCACTAGAGTTTTACTTTGCTTGCATTAAGTCTACTAATGAAATCTCATGCTCGAGATTATAGGAAAAGTGTTTCACAAACTTATTAGAAAGATCATACAGATATATTATTGAATTTTTGGGAAACTTCAAAAACCACTCGAAGGCTTGTCCAACCAAGATCCTTGGAAACAACAACAAAAATTATATGTTTCTATATGCCATTAGTTGACATACGATAAAGAATTCAGTCAAATGAGCCTTAAGGTCACCTTTCCCTTTGTATTTATCAAATTTTGGTGGTTCGTATGTTAGAGGAAATGGTATCTACAAATACTCCATATTGAATGGATAGGAAAATATGTCATCCAATTTGAAATTTTTTGTTTGTTTACCAGCTTAAATGTCAACAATTACATCCTTCATTTTGTTATAATTCTTGGGATAGGAAATTGGAAGGAATGTTGGTTTGAAGGAGAACTTGGGTAGATGGTTGGGAGGTCACAAGTGGGACACTTGGACCAGGGTAGGATGGAGATATATATTAGGATACATTGGTTTGGTTATGGAATGGACTAGGAATATGTATATGTGGATTAGGATGTACTTGAAATTACACACTTGGTTGTGTGATATTCTAGTTTGGGTTGGTGATAAAGATTTGACTTAGAGGATTTTGTTGTTGGGATGGAGGGATATAACTATACTATGCCTACTGTCATTGAAAAGAGACATGATTTCAACTAATCAAACCTTATTATTGAGTGGGAACTTATGGTCCAAGACCCTGTCTCTAGATTTGTGGCACATTTTGAACCACCAGTTGTCTAGTAGGTACTTAAGAAACATAGGGACCTCCTTGTTACATGAATCCCTATAAGGAAGTGAAAATAGATTATAGATTTGGTATCTATCATTGACTAATATTTGTACATTTTGACTAGTTATTACTTGGTTTAAAATTGGCATATTAGTCTATGATTGAAGAGGTATGTTCATCGTTACCTGGCAAGGTAAAACATTAGTTGCCCCTGATTAAGGTGGTAATGTATTTTTCCTCTATTACATTGATACACTAGATTGTGCCTACTATTATGGAATAAAACTTGTTACTTGTTGAGGAGGAGTAGGATTCATCACACTCTATCATTGAGGTGTGACATTATCTATTTTTTGATTACCTAATCCCATAGGTTGTACACTTGAGGAAGCAACTAGTTGAGGTTGGGGTGTAGAAAATCCTACTCCTTGGTATGATGATCTACTCATGGGATTAACTACAGGCATATGTTGTTGGCTAATAGTTTGTGCATTAGTACCACTTTGATTGGGATTGGATGTTATTTACATATTTTACACTACATTTGGCTCACTATTCTGTGTATAGGCTGAAGACACTTCTTCAATAATGGGCATATGCATCAAGTTATCTATTAAAGTAGTTTGTATGAATAGGTAAAAATTTATATTCTCTTGTCCAATTAACTCTATAGATACTCCTATTGAAGGAACTAGGTTAATAAGAGGCTTACTTACCATGGTCATCTAATTAAAATCATGTGTTAGATTCAGATAGGTTTGATGTGTTATCTACATTTGGTTAAAGTGATCTTCCATGATGTTTTTGACTCGATTAGATATATTAGGGTCTTTATATGTTGTTTAAACTAGAGCCATAGGATTTCTAGAAGAAGCCTATTGATCATAAATGATATTATGGGGCACTCTTACTAGACTTGGTAAATTTTCATGGGGAAAGTCTGTTGGAAACTTGGCCCCTACCTCTATGGATCTAACCAAAATCTCATCTTTGTTCTCTAAAAAATGTCACTCAAACAAAAATAGATCATACGTGGTAGCCGTATTAGTATAATATGACTATTGAAGAACTAGCTTGTCCACTATGGGCATTGTAGCTAGGTATTGTGCAATTTTTTCTTAGTCTTATTCTAAATAGGGTGGTGTGTTAACCAGATAGTCAGCTAATGGATCTTGGTTTTGTGCCCCTGATTGAGTATTATAAGAGGGATAAGAATCCATCTCATAAGCAATATTATCTGCATAGGGATCTTGTGCCATTTCTTTTTGTGCAATGACATTACTAATCCCTAGATTGTAGATGAGTCCACTATGAGTGTAGGAGTACATGTTGAGATCCATAGTCAATGATTTTGAGATAAAAAGGTCAAAGAGTCATACAAACTTTAAAAAAGACAATGTCTAAAATAGATGATATTCCAACTTGGTCTAGATTCATCAAAAGGATCAAATGGTTTATGTAAATTTTTGTGAGGAAATAAGCTAGCATGAATTATCTAACATTTCACTATTCACACAAAGATAAAT
The DNA here is from genome assembly GCA_037957365.1 of Torreya grandis. Classification (NCBI taxonomy): domain Eukaryota; kingdom Viridiplantae; phylum Streptophyta; class Pinopsida; order Cupressales; family Taxaceae; genus Torreya; species Torreya grandis. The sequence goes on from JARHVA010005554.1 coordinate 984,306, forward strand.
AATTAAATGGACCTAAAATAAAAATACAAAACTCTAAGTTTGAAGTGTTTAAAATCACTCTAACTAGGAATTTAAAAGTTCCTAGGTATTTTGGCCAAACATGGCATCAAAAGCTAGGCTCAAATAAGGCATGCACTAGGACTCTTGGCTAAATGGTGTCAAAAGCTAGACTTTGAAATAGATGAAAGTTTTAATTTAACAGATTTGAAACACTTCTAACAAACACTAGGCATTTGATTCTTAGACATGGACTTGATCAACTAGGTATAAGATATGAAACAAAAGGCACTTTTAGAGATACTTTATTTTCCCACAAAAATGGTATAAAACTTGGTTCTTTTGACAAATAATATAGACAAAAGTGAGAAGTATAACTATTTTAGACAAAATATCATAAAGGTACAATTGGATTGGTCTAAAAAAGTAGTAAAAATTTTGAACCCTATACAAGAGGGTCTATGAAACAATTTTTGAAATATTTTGGGTATCATAAGAATGCTATACTACCCAAAAGGTGTGACAAAAAGGTTTTTCTTTTAAAATATCTACGGCAAATATGTTTTCCTACAATTTTGAAAAAATAAAAGACCACTTTTCTTAATTCAAAATGTTGTGGTGTATAGACTCAAAGTGAAAGTTTATAGCAAAAAATGGCTTAAGTCTATCAAATGATGATAATTATTATGAGTCTTAAATGACCTTCAACCCAAATTAGAAATTGAACCTAAGTTCCCTCAAGTTTAGTGCAAATGGTGAGCCCACTTAACACATCAACCCTATGAACTTATAAAGGTGAAATTTTGAATTTAGATTATAAGTAAAGGACTTAAAAAAACTTTGGTAAAGGTCTAGACTCAATTGGGTAGCATAACTATGCCGATATGAATCTCAAGATCTTGATGAAATTTTGAATAAGGAAAATTGATGATCTCATATGGGCAGCATAATGCCTCTTTGTTCAAAGCAAAATTTAGACTATGTGTTTGGTTTGGATTGTTTGTTTACACCAAGTTTTGACTCCAAACAAGATTGTAATATAGGATTAGACCAGCTAATTAACCGCTCCTAGATATTAAATTGACAAGGCTGCTTGATATTATTGGAATTCATCTACATACATCATTTGAGAGGATTTTAAGTGTTCATCCAAAAGTAAATGTGCATTATATAGTAGGGTTTTTACACCCCCCTTCTCTCAAATGATAGTACTATGACCTAGACCTTAAGGCGCACCTTACACCAATAATAAGTCTATATCAATTGGGGATTTTTCTAAGATCTAACAAGCTTCCAAATGCTCTAAGGGAATAAATTACACAATGACTTTTATGCCAAAAAATGCAAAAGAAAAGCATAAATTTTGGGTCTATATCACTTGGCTTGTTTCAAAAAGGTCTAGTCCCTTTTGCAACCACTACATCCTATTGTTCACTCAGTGTAGTGTGATGTCCAAAGTGCCACTACGTCCCATGTGTAACTCCAAAGGAGACAAATGAATTCAATGCTAGGAGATGAAAACCTAGGTTAAATATTTCCTAAATAACTCATGAGAGGTGATGAAGTCCCCCTTGCAAGCCAAGTTTGTATAAAAATAAAGAAAGCATGAAAGTAGAAAGACTTTAGGGTAATTTTCAAGGTCACCCAAAATTTGATGAGTTTTTGGGGAGTGTTTTAGATGACTTTCTTTCTAAGCCTTGGACTAGGCTACTTACAAAAGGAATAGTGTTTTTGATTCTAAGGGTTCCTTATAGGGGACAAATGGAAGAGCATACATGCAACATTCCTCTTTTTTTCTAAATAAATATTTAATCTAAATACCTATTGAAAACAAGAATTGATAAGTGTGTTTAATTTTAATCCCAAATGAAAGTGAGGTGGTGTTCATTCGATCCCTTGGTCTTAGTTGCAAACTTTGAAAGCATTCATCATAAACATCTAAAAATTTTAAACACCAAAATAAATTTCCTAATTAATTTTTAAGCATGGAAAAGGTGATCTAAAAATGTTTTTATAAAATTTAAGACTCAATCCTATAGGAAAAATGTTAACATGTCCTTCAGCTTTGAAGATATTTTTGTTTTTAAATAATGAACTTTGGAAAAGCTCTCGAGTCTATGTTTTAAGAAAAACATAGTGACCAACATCAGTTTTTATAATCGATGATGGTTACATTTTCTAACCAATGTTAGTTATCCAATTGACATCAGTTATGCCAATGTAACCAATGGTAGTATACAACCAATGTCATTTTTACTAACTAATTTTGGTTAATATATTCAACCAATATAAGTCTTACTTGCTGATGTCAATTACTGTACAAAAACTATGGCAAAAAAATAGAAAAATTAATTTAAAAAATTAATTTGCAAGATTTTTAAGGATCCAAATGAATATTTTAAAGCTAAAAAATGATCTTTTTCAGGTGTGATATGTTTCTAGTCCCACCGAGCATGCCATAATGTGATCTAGGAATTTGACTCAAGAGAGGATGGTTAGTATGGTGTTAGTTCCAAAATGAAAACAAAATGAAAGAAACACACTAATAACATAACATCTCTAGGCCTAGACACTAGGGAGAGCTTAGTTAACAAAAATAAATGACAAACACAACTAAAAATTAAGGAATAAAACACAAGAATTCATTCACCTTCCTTGGATTCTCCAAATGCCTTTGTTGTGGTGGCTTGCTCAGTTTTGTGCTCATGAAGTCCTTAGCAATGAAAGTTTGAATACCTCTATCTCTCTTTGGCACTTTTGGCTTGTGGCTTGGCTTGGAATCAATTCGGCATGGTAACACTAATTTCTTGAAGATTTTTGAACTATTTTTACATTATAACTTTGTATTATCAAGTCTTAGAAATGATGTTCATGGCCTCTCTATTTATAGATTTTTGCAAATGTCTAGAATAAACCTAAACCATCCATCTTGAGATTGAGATGTGTGGTTGAGGATTAATTTAATTTTTGGAATTATGTTTATAATTATCCTCATCATGAAATTGGAAAAAGGGGCAATTAAGAGGCATGGAGGGAATTATGGAGGGCATTGATGAGGCATGGAGGGCATGAATCTTAATATTTTTTGCCTAGGGATGTCTTCCCAAGAAACGAGGTCACCTGATGATGTAAATATTCAATATTCATTTATAAAACAAATTATTCAACAAGTTTCCATGGAATTATTGATTAGTCTCTAATTTGGTTTTATTAGCTCTTAAACATGATTAAGCACTTTGTGCACAAATTACTCAAACTGATCAGAATGCCTTGTTATTGGTCTAAAACTTGACTAGATTAAAATTAGAAGTTAATGTCATATGCATTGGATCCGTTATCCCATTTAGGATGTTACCAAAAAAAAAAAGGGATGTGTCTTGTGTAAAATATTTGATAGGAAAGATCGATCCAGAGCACCCAGGTGCAAAATTGGCATTTTGACTTGAAATGAGCTGATCAAAGTTAGTTGCTCTATAAATTACATTGCCGAATTTAGGGATACCCTAGCCAAAATTGGTACTTGAATATGTTAGTTTCACATCATTTAGCATGTTTTAGTGTTTTTAGGCTAAATTATGCATTTTAGGTTGAAATTGGTCAAAACCTTGATTGGAGGTTATCGATGGCTAGTTTTAGTTGTCTACAATATTAGAATAAATTTGTGTCTAACCCTCTCATGTGGGTGGCTCAATAAATAAAATAGGCTAAGAATCCATCATTACCCACCTGTGTGTAGTAGATTCATATAAAAATTAAACTATGAAAAATGTTATAAATATCTAACTAGGTATATCTAACTCTATATATCAGCTTCATGGCAACTCAAGTATATTAGGCAACTCTAGGTAACTCAAGAATACCAACCACTACATAAGGAATAAGGTTTAGGGTATGTCTCATTAATAATACTTGAGTAGAATGTGAAGCTATTTCAATGTACTCAACCTCAGAAGTGGAACAAAGCTATTGATGGTTACTTCTTGCTTATCCATGAAACTAGACACCCACCTATAAAGAAGGATCTTCCATTGGTACTCTTCCTATCATCTATACTTCTTTCCTAATTTGCATCTATGTAGGCTATAAAATTGAACTCCTTACTTCTTGGATACCACAATCCATACTCTATAGTCCCCTTGAGATACTTTAGTATCTTTTTTACTTCTTGTAGATGATTCTCCTTTGGATCTACTTGAAATCTTCCCATAATACCTATTACTTGCATGATGTTAGGTCTAGAGGCAATGGTGTACAACAAACTTTAAATAATTGACCTATATGATTTCTAATTGACCTTTAGAGACTCATATTCATTTCTTAACTTATATCTTGTGATCATAGGTGAACTAATTTCCCTGAAATATTCCATCTCAAACTTCTTCAACATCTCTCTTATGTATTTAGATTGTGAGATGAATTTTTTCAGATTGAGTAATTTACAACCCAAAAAATAATGATAGTTATCCTAACACAAACATATCAAACTCTTTCTTCATCACCTCTACAAATGCCTTGGTCATGTTCTCATTACTTCCACCAAATATTATGTCATCCACATAGACAACTACAATCAGTTGATCGTCATCTTCTATCTTGATGTATATATTACTATCTATAACTCCTCTTTTTAATCCTTGATCCAATAGATACTTATCCAATCTAGCATACCAAGCTCTACGAGATTGCTTTATACCATAGAGAGCCTTTTTCAACATACAAACATAGTATTTATCATATGATAGTGATAACCTTTTAGGTTACTCAATGTACACTTCCTCTTCCAAATTCCCATTCAAAAAGGTAGATTTGACATCCATCTGGTATACCTTGAATATTTTGACTCCTACATATACTAGAAATAGTTTTATGGACTCAAATATTTCTACTAGTGAAAAGGTCTCCTCAAATTCTACCCCTTAAAGTTGTGCATATCCCTTGCATACCAATATAGCCTTATTCTTATTAACTTCTCCATATTCATTCAACTCGTTTCTAAACACTCATTTTGTGATGATGACATTCTTGTTTTTAGGCCTAAGAACTAGTTCCCAAGTCTCATTCTTCTCAATTTGGTATATATCCTCATTCATATCACCTATCCAAAAAAATTCTTTGCTTATTTCTATAGGAATATTAGGTTCAATCTTAGATAATAGAGAAATTTTTTCTTAATTTAGATTACTTACCAATCTTCTCCTTTTTTTCATACCTGCATTTTTGTTGCCAATAATTTTAGATTTAGAGTGATCTCTTTGAATTTGTATTGAAGGTAATTTTTATTTCTATCTCTTTTCAACTTCTTCTTCTTCCTCAATAACCTTTATAATTTCCTCTTCATTATTTAAGTCCTAATTGTCTAAAGTGTTCTTTAACTGTGAGTGAGATTTTCTTCTCTCATCAATCTTCACATTGGTGATTTTGACTATATTTTTTAGTCTTTTTTTATAACATATATAGGATGAGTTCATTCATTAGTATCCTAAGAATACGCCTTCATCAAATCTATAATAAAACTTACCCAAGTATTCATCATCTCTTTTGATGAAACATTTGCTCCCAAACACTCTAATGTGTTCCACATTATTAGGTATACCCTTCCATAGTTTATAAAGAGTCTTGTTGATTTTAGTCCTTATCTATCTTCTATTCAAAATGTATTATAATTTATCACTACCTCTCTCCAATATCCATCAAGTAATATGACTTATTTAGCATAGTTCTAACCATCTCTTGAACTATCCTATTTTTCCTTTCCACTACCCCACTCTATTAAGATGTCCTACTTGGTGAGAATTTTCTTCTTATTCCATAAACCTCATAGAAGTAATAAAACTCATTGGACCAAAAATATACTCCTCTATGAGATCTTAGGCTCTTAATCTTCCCATTATTCTCATTCTCAACAAGATCCTTAAATGTCTTGAACTTGTCAAGAGCTTCTAATTTTTCTTTAAAGAATGTAACCTAAATCATGTCTGTGTAATCATCTATGAGTAACATGAAGTATCTATCTCCTTTAATGCTTTTAATTCTTGTAGGACCACAAATATTAGTGTGTATTATCTCTAAGGGTCTTGTAGTAGAGTGCTCCTTAGACTTGATCCTTGTTTTAGTCTCTTTAGCATGTTGACAAACCTTACAAAGTATGTTTTTGTGATTTGTGATCTTAAGAATGTTCTTAACATACTTATTATTACTAATCTTGAATAAATTGTCAAATTTTAGTGAACTAACCTTCTATTTAATATCCAAATTTCATATATCTTTCTCATGAAGCATCTCTCTTTATTGATCTCATTTAATACATATAGGTTTTTCTCAATCCTCTTGGTATTGGAAATTAGCCTAATTGATTTGAATCTCATTATCTCACATCCTCTACCATGAAAGGTTAGTGTGTTTCCTTGATTGCACATTTGACTTACACTAGGTAGGTTATGTTTCAAACCTTCAACATACAACACATTTTGTGTCTTGGTCTTTCTATTGTCCAAACTCAAGACACCCTTTACAACTATATTGGTTGTTGTGTTGTCTCCAAACCTCACTATTCTTACAACATTATTATTTAAAGAGTTTTACTTGTTTCTATATCCTATCATGTGGATTTATAAATCTCTATATATTTACCATTTCATGCCTTCATCTTGAATGTGAAAGTTAGTCTTAGCTAGCATAGATTCCTCTTTAGTCTTTTGTTCCTGTTTGTCAAATAGTTCATCTTACTTCTTGAGATCAATTTGATCTATCTTATCTTGATTTGGATTCCATACTAATGTTTGATCTTTCTTATAAATTATAGGAGCTTCATATGTCATGTTTAATCTTGTGGACCTTCTAACTCTTTTAGAGTAGAATCTTGAAATGTGTCATATATTGTGATAGATGTAAGAAATAAAAAATTGTACTTACCATGATTCCATGATGGCTTATCCTTTATTTCATTAGGTTACTTTATTTGTGTTTTCAGGTTGTCACTCTTGACTTGTTATGAATTCTCATTCTCTCTCTCTCAAACTTGCTCATTTTTTCTTTAAAATACTCATGCTCAACCTTTAAAGAATATATCTTTGTCTTCAACTAGTCATTCTCAACTACCTTTTACTTACACCTTGTATTAACCTCTTATAAATGAATCCTAAGATCATTTATAGTATTATCTTGATGTTTAAAATCATCAAAGGAATTTATGAGCTCAACTTCAATGTATAATTAATCCTTTCATTATTCACTATCATAGTAGACTTCATCACACATGTATTCTTATTAATCACAAGACATTCTTATGCTTCTTAAAATCACCTTCAAGTTATTAGACTTACCTTAAAGGACCAAGATCTGATACCAATTATTGGAATCACAATGATTGAGAAGGGGGGTGAATCAGTCTTAAAAAATTATAAAACTTTACTTTATCATTCCTCAACTATCAAAAAAAATTAGTGAGCTAGCAACACATTAAGAGCTAAGAGCATGAGACAAGAGCATAAGATATAGAATAATTATTTGAGTGGGAAACCCTAAATGGGAATAAAATCCATTGATTATGTAATTCTAATACTTTAATATAATTCAAACATAAATATTTAGTGAAGCACCAATTTCAATTGGAGAACCAACCCCAACTAGCCAAGCACCCACTTGCAAGGAGGCACCAATCCCCAAGATGACTTAGCACCAACTTAGCCACCTCAAACATTTTATCATCTTCATAACATTTTATTTCTCATAAAATATATGATGATCTCTTTCTTCATCTCTTCACAAACTTTTATCCTTCGCAAACTAGTCTCTAACCTTATTTGCTTAATTAGGTTGCTTCAAGATAGATTAGGTCATTTGACCTTGATAGTCATCTACAGTACCCATGTTATATATTCATGATAGTTTATATATATCCTAATGATGGTCTATAATACTTCCTTTAACTCTTAAAAATGCTATATCTTCTTATTCAACTCTCATACACTCTAACTCACCAATTAGGCCTATTAAGCCTTGTTCTTATGCTAGATTCTTTCTCATATACCTATTAGTCAGCTATACACACTTTTCCACTTATAATTTCAATAAAATATGACTTATTTCATTCCAAAAACATTAATAAAACATTAAAAAATGTCTTTCATATCATATAGGACCAAAAACCCCTTTTTAGGCCTTAAGGAGACCTAATTCAATTAGGCCTTCATTAGAACATGTTACTATTTGAACTCTTTGGAACACTTTAAAACTTCTCACATGATAGTAAAATATAATATGTCACTAAAAAAATTTATAAAAATTTACTTTAAGTCAACAACACCTTTTAGGTTCAACCACTGCTTGAACCTCTTCTCAAAACACTATTCATAATAGGCATATGCATACCCAAAAAATATATTTTGAACAACTAAAGCAAAAACATAATTTTTCCAAACAACCATAGAAAAAAATTACACATAAAAAATATTAATGACCTTAATATCATCATCATGTGTTTTATACTTCATAATATAGTTTAAAAGGACTCAAACCCTTCTTTACAAAGAACCCACTCAGAACTACCAACTAGCCTCAAAACACAGTCATGAAAACATGAACATTTGAAACTTGAAAAATCATATAAAATAAATTAAAATTTATTAATATTATCTTAAAACATCCTCATAATAACCTCGAACAAATAGATCATAATCTCTAATAGCAATATTGGTTTTATAGACCAATCTCATGACCTCACTGTACACATACCTCTCTAAGCTAGACAAGTCAACTTGAGACAAACTTTTTGATATATAAAATGGTATAAAAATATTATATCCAATATTAAAAGGTATTATAAGTCTTGAAAAACATATCCATGAACTTGGATTCATCCCTAACCACCTTCTCACTTCTACCTAGTTTTCTCACTGTTTGCACCATTAGGCCTGTTAGTGATAGGTCAACTTATATGATCAGTTTAACACACCTGAGTGATATAACATGATAAAAAACCAACATGGATATAAAATATATGTCTCAATATTTTTCCTCCATCCATTTATCAACTTTTACTTGGTCAACTTTTATAACTACAATAAATCTTTAAGAAACAAGGCTTTTCTTATAGGGTCCACTCACTCACCTATCAAACTAATCACACCTGGAGATGCCTAAGAGAGTTGAATTAATTATCTAATGGATAATATATCCAAAACAATCCATTATTATCACTATATAATAATATATTTCACATCGGGTCATTAGGGTTTTAGAGAGGGTTAACATTATTTTTGGTGTTAATGATTTTTCATAAAGGATTGCCCCTCATTTCCAAAACTAATGCCTAGATATCTTAGCTAGGACACTTCCCATATATCCTCAATATATAAAGTTTCCATGTATAGGTTATACTTGGTAATGAACACTTAATGGTTCTTCTCGGATTAAGAACCCTTCATTTTATGCACATGAGAGACCTCAAAACATTATTTCTTGCCTTAACCTTCAAATTTTGACCTAAAACTTGGTCAGATGATTGAAACAACATGACACACTTTTTTTAATACTCACATGTCCATATTAGTCTTCAAAATATAATCTCATACCCCATTAGGCCATGCTCTCTCTATTTTCTCTCTAGGCCTTGACCTACAAGTCACATTAGGCCTTAAAAATGATCTTCTAACCACTGTCCAAGATCTAAACACCTCATATACAAAATCAAAAAAACTATTTCATGATCAAACATTAATTTACATCCTTTATAAGACTTAAAAAATCCTCATAACACATCATTAGGTCAAGCAAGATCTAGAGGTGGTCCAGTTGCATACTAGTTATGTAAGTCCTTACCCTATAGGCTCATTCTGAGACTCTTATGAGTGATCCAATGCCTCTTATTCATTATCTAACAACCTCATATATATTATTATTCCTTTATGCATGCACCTCACTAGTACACCAATCTCATACCTTCTTACAAGTTCTCTTTATGTAATGACTAGTGTCATGACTAGGCTTCTCAAACTCTTGAAACTTGTTAACTAGCCTTGAAACACTTCTTTATGATCTTATACCTTGATCATATGTATTAAATTATCCTTATACAATATCATAACTCTCAATGATGATATCAAATAATAACAATCTTTAATGACCTCATGAACCCCTTTTTTAAGAACTTTTGACATCAATGATAAACTTCAACAACATGAAAAATGATCAATAGGATAGAGAGTGCATAAAATAAATCTAATCTAAGGGGTGGTGATGCACCAATAGAATCATTCATCTACTCAAATAAAATATAACAACATTAGTGGACTATAAAAGCAATTAAATAACCATTTTCAAAAGATCTTATGCAAAAGTTTTTCATATGGAGCTTGTGTTAGGTGTTATAACATGAGGGCCATTACAAGAAGGTCTGGTCTAAGACACTTACTAGTCAGGTTCCACTACAAATTCAATCACTTAACACTTTTACACACCACATATCCTAAAAAGGAATAAAAATCTATCACTTATGAAAATCAAAATAAGCACAAACACACTAGATATCAACACGAAGGAGATTCAATAATTTATTTATCTGTCCTAGAGGTTTACAAAGTACTAATCTAGGTAGAGTCTCATCATGCCCAAGTGAGGGATACAAATAAAGGCATTAAGGACTGAATATATAATATAATGAGAAGGGAAAGAGAGGGAGAATGCCATAGAGGTGAGAGGTAGATGCCATAATTACCATAGTCAACTCCATCAGTACTTAAATTAACCAAAATAGTCCTCATAAGTCCCTCTCCATACGCTACTCTTAATTGGTAATATTTAGTGGGACCTTAGGCATTGAGGTGGAGTGTTGGGAGTTGTATTAGACTTATTAAAATCATGACCACACCCAAAATAATCAAGCACTCCTCCCTATGGTAGTTATAAGGTGTGAATGGAGTTTAATTAGGCCTACATGAGGTGTTGAGAAACTGACCATATCTCATGCATGTTGACTAGATTTGAAACTACACCTAACTTATAATAATGGCCATGAAATACATTTAATGGTATTTAATGTATCATTTAAAATTTTAATTACCATACATTAACTCCTCCAATAGCCTCCCTATGTCAACTTTCAACCCTATTTGATGACCAAGTCAATCTATTAGGCCTATTAGGCATAGTTATTTGACTATTTATGATTGGTGACCATGAAATCCTATATGAGACCCTAAGAAAATGTGAACAAACATTTTAATATCCTAAACAAGTGATCCACACCATGATTTAACTCTTTAAAGTAATGCACACCTATAACCTTACCTCACTTAAGTAACTAGGCCACATTCTACTTGCATCTACAAACTAGCAATTTGGTATGGACTTGTAGAGGAATTTCTAAGTAGATTTTTGGAAAAATTATGATCTAATAAGATTTTAAGAATTATCAAACTAGCACCTCCAATTATTTTTAACTCCTCAAACCACCTTTTACTTTATTTTTTTCTCAATTCCTTAAAAGAGTACTATTTTCTTACAAATCCATACAATGTATATATAATATAGTACCATGATCATGGTTTCCTCTAAGTTGAATTTATGACTTAAGTGTTGATCAAGTCAATTAGGACTATTTGGTTGCCAAAATCTCAAGTTTTATCAAGTCTAATCATTTCCAAGGTTTACATAGGGTTTTAGAGATCTACCATCTTAATGATGGTTCATAAATATTAGACCTCCAATCCAAAACTTATGATCATGAATGTTTATTTGATAGACCCCACTAAAACTCATAAAAATATTTGGGTCCCATGCAACTAGTATAGATAGATATGAGTAGGAGATGGTGGACTTTGATCTCTCTACTAGGTAGCTTATGTAGGTCATCTTCTTATAATTTAGTCATAAATCTAAGCCCCTTAATCCAAATCACTCCTTCATATATCTTGAGTCTATATGGGTACCCAAAATCGCCTAGGATCCTTGCTCCTGAGTCTTGTGATGAAATTTATGAGCATTTGAATTGATGGCTTGAGTTAACTAATTAGGATTATGGTAGCTTGAGGTGGTTCTAAGATTAAGTTTGACCATTCCTCTGCATTCTTATTCCTAAAAAATCCCTCATGGAACCTATAACATCATCTCACACCTTATCCTAGTCTTGGATTTACTTAGGGGGTCTGGTTATGCTATTGAAGTGAGTATGGGATTTGAGGCTTTATGGATGGCTTTTAAGCCTAATAGCCTAAACTAAGTGTCATGGTTGTGAGGCACCTATAGGTGTTTATGGGGGTTTAAATATCATCATAAAATTTTCTTTCCCTCATGTTACCAACCTTATACATATATGTCCAATTTCTTGAACTCTAATTTTGTTTTTAGTTAGTCATGTGACAACCTGTAGATACAGGTGCCAGTCTGAGTTATTTCTAGTAGTGTAAGGGGATGAGTGGTCTTCTTTATTTCCAAATATATTATAAATTTGTGTATCATATTCTTGATATTTATCAACATATTTTGGATTGTATCTTTAGCAACTCTACGTACTGCATGCCCTCACACAATCAGGGCTAGGGTTAGTAGGAGGTTAAGTCTTTGTAGCCTTAAGGGCCTAATTATGTTCTTTTGTACTTTACTAGAGGTTACTACCACATAGAACATTTCCACATCTCTCTCTTTATTATTACCAACCCACAAAAATTCCACAATCATGCATGTATCTCTAGCTTTCATTTATAGGCCTGTATAGACCTATCTAGGCCTAATAGGCTAATGTAGGCCATTAGGCTCTCATTTACCTATCACAATTGAAATAAAACATATATTACATGTTGATATTCTTGAGAGAATAATTAATATACTCTTCTTCATCCCTATATTTCCCTTATCTACATGGGGTTCACACTTCTACCCTCTTACAAGTGACTCTACCTGTAGGTGATTTTAGGTTTGTTAGGACTTTATGCACGAATACCTTATTTGATAAAACTTCAAGGTTGATCTAAGCACCATATTATGAATAATATAACTTCCACTTACACATACCCTTTGAAACCCTTCCATCTTCATATTACCTTTCATATAAAGTATCTTAGGTTATAGTCATTGGCATGTATACTATTTTCAAGACTAATTAGGCCATTTAGGCCTAATCTTACCCTAAAGGCTCAAATTATTGAATTATACTAATGGTTTAGAGGAAGCAAGTCCTAATTCTCTATCTTATTATTAATGATAATTTCTAAGGTCATATGTGTCTTGAAATTTGGAGATAGGGATTAAACTAGGTTGAAATGATAGTAATGAGGTTATCAAAAGGGAAAGGCTCTCTGAGGGATTGAAAAGGACTATGAGCTCACACCCAATATGGTTTTCAAGGACCCTAGACATCTCCACATACATACCTAAAAAAATGTATCATTTTTAGAACATTAATGAAACATATATGGTGAAAATTAGAAACATAAGACTCTCTAAAAAACCTTAACATTTTCTAAATGACCTTAATATCTACTAAAAAGACTTTGAAGGTGCTTAAGGGCATATAAATGGTGAATACTTAGGATGTGGGGATATTATGAAGCTTGTAAATCTTGAGAGAAGGATATATTAGTGGGGATGCAACTCTCCATTATTTTTTATTATGTTCTAACAACCTTAAAGTCACCATTATATAGTACACTACCTTCTTTTATAGTAAACTCGGACATATAGCCGATCTTTACTTGGAGGGACCATGATAAAATTAGAGATCTATATTAATATCCAGCTTTTGAACCAAAGAGGAATGAATAACTTAAATACTCTCTATTGAAATTTCAATACTATTCACCTTTAGGTGTATATACTAAGTACTAATTCTCACCATATAAATCTTGCTTGTAGCCTACAAGCATTGACAATTTAGACATTTCTCACCTCCATATGCCCACATGTGAAAACCAAATGTTCAGAAAGCCATGGAAAGTCTCTAAAAGACTTTGGGAACTAGGAATAATCATTAGTTTGATTGAATAAGCCATACACTCAATGAAACCATCCTCCTTTTACCCTGTATAGATGACGGTAGTAACTAGATCACTCAACTTCTTAGTGAATATTCATAGAGCTTAGGGGGATAAACCTAAAACCATTTCCCATGATTGGAATGTCATAAAGTCCAATTTATTTGGCCAATATATTGAATTTCTCTCTCCTTTCTCTATACAAAATGAGAACAAAGATAAAGTGATCTCTAGACTACGAAGGAGCTTGGTGGAAGGGAAAGGTTGGTTTTATGTTTGTTTTACCTTAAAATGTATGGATATCTTTACCTAATGCTTGCACTAGTCCTCTTTTTCAACTTATTGAATGCCTTTGTCCATATCCATACTATATAGATTCATAAAATTAATAAACCCCTAAAAAACATATAATTTTCCTCCATTTCCTCATGATTCTAGCTTTGAAACACCTTTGGTAGGTAGGAAGGGGAGAAATATAAGTTGAAAAATAATTTCAAAATGAAGTATATGGCAAAGGAAGTTGAGGGGTCATGGTTTCCCATGTGTGGGTTCTATTTGGCTAGTGGGAAGTGAATATGAGCTTTGAAATGGAACTTTAAGGATATGAAACACCTAGTCATGACCATGTGATAGGAATGGGACCTTTTCAAGACCCTTATAATTCAATTTTTATCAAAACATTTCCCCCTTTTCAAAGTTTTTCAATTAAAATAGACTCATATTAGGGATTTGGGGGTCTTAAAAGGGGAAATGAAGGCTTGAGATAGGATTGAATAGAAAATCCATGGAAAATGGGTTTAAACACCCCACTAGTATTCACATTAGGACTCAAACATGGTTTAGACACATTTTACATTGAGTAAGATTATTTCTAGGTACAACCATGTACGTATTTTTTAATTAACGTGTTTTAAATCACTCTTCATGATTCATCCTTAGGAATTACACAAGAAAATAATTAGAACTACAGACCCAACATCCTTTTAAAGATTTTCAAGGTGTTACAAGATGTTGAATGGGAAAAAAGGAAGTAAATGCATATGAGAAAACAATCCAAAAAGTGTCAACTAATGGCACATCTATGGTCTACGTAGGGGAAGAGTGGACCAAAAAAATTCTATGCAATAAATTAAAGTGAAAAAATAATAGGTTAAAAAAATTTAAGATGGGATATATAAGACAAACAAAAAGGATACATAAGTAAAAAGGTTGGTTCAAATTATAAAAATGGAGATAGTGCACATGGGGAAGCCCTACTACCTTACATGACAATGTTTTTTAATTTTCTAATGATCAATTTCCATGTTGGGTTAAGACCTATCCCATCATCTTGTTTTAAACTTTGAGAGTGCCTACCAATATCTATTAACTCTCTTCACTTGCATTTTTGATAATCATTTTCTACCACAAGAACCTTCATTTTGTCAATGTAAATAGAATGCTTGGTTTTTTTAGAAAGTTCTACTAGAGTTGATTCTTCCAACTTCTCTAGTCAAATGTCCATTGCATGTTATTTTATCCTTGTGTGGATAAATCTACCTATTTCTACAATGTAGCGAATGCCACAAGAGCACTCTATTTGTAAATTCCACTTCTTGACAAAGGTTTAATTTGTTCTTTGATTGATTTTAATGATTACTTAGCTTTTCTCATAGGTATGAAGGTGGTGGAGATGTTCTAGAATTTTAAGATATAAACAATCTATGTTAAATCCATTCAATATATAAAAGA
>JARHVA010005554.1:1005000-1168322 GCA_037957365.1 Torreya grandis
AATTTTAGATGTAGGATATGATTTATTCATGGAATGTAAATATTTATTTACCTAAGAATTATGGTGGTCAATATGATAACAAGTTTAAAATTAGAAAAACTAGAACTTGGTGGAAATATGTTGAGGTGGAGCATCAGATTATCTTTGGTAAGGATAGGGATATGGTTAATAGTTTTATGGGTAAGGATAGGGATATGGTTAATAATTTTATGGTTAAGGATAATGGTAAGGTTAAGGACATTTTTTCTTTCACTAGCAAGATTAAATATTCTCCAACTCCTTATATGTCCTCCTATGAGGTTATCTCTTCCTCTATTTTTTTATCAAAAGGGTTGTTCCCTCTAGAAAAAATGTCTCTATTTTAGATAATTCTCTTTTAGGTCCTCCCCAAATTTTGTCAGATCTCTCTTTTCAACAATTGAGTCCTTATCTTTTGGAATATCTTCTTACCAAATACTTGGACTCAAGTTTGGACCCCCCTTATCTTGACATTAAGGTTGATGATGCTAAGTTTTGACCCCCCTTATTTTATAGAAACCCCACCAAACCCCATTATTGGAATTATAAGGTGCCAAAACCCTAATACTAGTTGTAAATATGACTCAATTTAGTGAAAACCATTTTTAGAGGGTTTAAAGGAAATCTTTTAAAATTTTTAGATTCCATACCATCTAATACTTGAAGTGAAAAAATATTTCTGGGTTTCTCTTGTTTTTCCAAAATATGAAGTGTGTCTTTACTAGTTTTGGAATAAATCATACATATTTTCTAAGATATAAGGTTTTATTTGTTGGATTTTCACCAATTTTTTATCAGTTTGGGTGACTTCTACAAACTAAAAAAAATTGGGTCCTTTCCCTATGTTTCTACATCCCTACACCCATGTGTATTCCCCTATGAAACTATGTCCCAATGATCACATCCACTCATGTCTATGAATCCTCATATCAACATGTGTGTCTTCCATTTATTCACCTATGCACTCTCTAGCTTATGTTCATACATCCTCACATTATTGTGTCTATCCATGCTTTTTTAATCTCTATGTCATTTCCCTCCATCTCAGTGCACCCCATGTGCATCTTTGTGCCTCATTCTAGTACTTAGCCCCTAGTCACATGAGATTTTAGACCTTGGTCATAACCAACCTGAGGGGGCTTATATTTTTCTCAAACCCTATTATTGGAATTATAAGGTGCCAAAACCCTAATACTAGTTGTAAATATGACTCAATTTAGTGAAAACCATTTTTAGAGGGTTTAAAGGAAATCTTTTAAAAATTTTAGATTCCATACCATCTAATACTTGAAGTGAAAAAATATTTCTGGGTTTCTCTTGTTTTTCCAAAATATGAAGTGTGTCTTTACTAGTTTTGGAATAAATCATACATATTTTCTAAGATATAAGGTTTTATTTGTTGGATTTTCACCAATTTTTTATTAGTTTGGGTGACTTCTACAAACTAAAAAAAATTTGGGTCCTTTCCCTATGTTTCTACATCCCTACACCCATGTGTATTCCCCTATGAAACTATGTCCCAATGATCACATCCACTCATGTCTATGAATCCTCATATCAACATGTGTGTCTTCCATTTATTCACCTATGCACTCTCTATCTTATGTTCATACATCCTCACATTATTGTGTCTATCCATGCTTTTTAAATCTCTATGTCATTTCCCTCCATCTCAGTGCACCCCATGTGCATCTTTGTGCCTCATCCTAGTACTTAGCCCCTAGTCACATGAGATTTTAGACCTTGGTCATAACCAACCTGAGGGGGCTTAGATTTTTCTCAAAAAGTTGAGCTGAACTATTTTCACACCAAAAAAAAATATGCAAAGTGGAGAATTATTTTTGTTAGTAATAAAAATTCAAACTCACATAGCTTTCATCCTATAACACCTTTTTAGGTGTTATTTTTTTAAAGTGCAAGTTTTTTTTTAGTTATATGCATTGGTAATATCTTGTGCCTTGTAAAATTAAACTTGTGTAGATTCAAGGGGTTACATATCATTATATTTATATCACACTCAGTTCAATGTATACTTTGATTATATGCCATAGATCATATTCATGTTCCACTTCTTACACCACTCGACTATCATGAGTGGAAAACGTAAGTTCAAATATTATTAAGGAGAAAAGGTTTACATTGAATCAAAATGGGTAAAAAAAAAAAACTAACACTTGATGAAAATAAGGGGAAGTTATTTAACATAAATGATGGATCCTATAGTCTACTATGTTTGTCTATGTCTCCTTGTCTACCCTTTCATATTTAATATATAACTCCTCTTAATGAAGTCTGGACCACATTAAAAATAATATGTGGGAACTAGGACATAATGAGAGATCATGAGTTGGATAATGATCTCATAAATTTGAGTCCAGGTGACTTTGACACTATACATGACTTCTTCAAAAAGTTTAAATCACTCAGGTTGTAGTTGAAATAATGTAACATTTACAAAAAAGATGATCAATTAATTATTTCCATCATTAAAAAATTAGGATATGAATATTGTATCTTCATTTCTACCTTCCATGCCACCAAGTGTGCCCTTGGAGATATATAAACCATGTTATCTTTAAATTACTTTGTTATTGACTTAACTTAGGAACAAGACAAGATTATTTAAATGGGTACACTAAAGTTGTCTAAATTGCATTCCTTAATTTTGAGTCATGGAAAATAAAAGTATTATGGTAGTAAGGAGAATAAATAGAATAAGAAATACCTAGAGAAAATAAAGGGTCATAAATATGATGCTAAGTCTAAAACATCAAAATATTCCTCCTTTTTAGATGGGAAACCCAAAAAGGAGTGACTCACATGTGCCTACTACAATAAATATGGGCATGATGAAACCAAGTACATGAATTATCAGATTAACCAATTAATTAATATGATTGAGAATCATAATATAATTTTCCTTGATTCTTCCAATCAAAGTTCATTAGCACATGAGTATTTTAAGGCCAAAGATAGTAAAAATGGCAAAGATAAGGTCAGAACACTTATTTATATTACATCCCAACCTTCCACATGGGTAATTGACTCTGGTCCCTCATACCACATGGATTCATCTTACAACCTTTTCTCATCCTTTGAGCCTTATTATATGCCTTCCATCTTATTAGGTGATGATACTTTCTTTAAAGTTAGTGGGAGAAGATCTGTTGAAGTGAATGATGAGACATTTCATGATATTCTATGTGTTCCCTCTTTATCCACCATATATTATTTATTTATTAGCTCACTCACATCATTTCAAGCAAGAGAGTTGAGTTCAAACCTAATTATATGGTTATTATGGACACATGTAGTAACTCCATAGTTGTATTTGGGAAAACAAATCACTAATCATGATTATATACTTTCTCACATTTTTCTCCTGATCAACCCTCTACCATATTGCTCACTCATTCTGATAGGGTGGCATGAGTGATTTATCCATCTCAACTATCACTACTCAAAGTAATTCCATCATCATAAAATGGTTTTAGGGTTGGCACATGTTCATTTTTTTGATGAAGTGTTATCACCAAAAGTTATACCCCTAAGGAGGGTGTTCAAGCCTCCTAACTTAAAAGCACTAATACTAATTTAATTGTAAGGGAAAGGTAAGAGATGACTAAAAATAACCTAAATAAGGAGGTGATACACCAAAATAATTGAACACTACCAATAAGTTGCATTTGCACATCAACCATGAGACTAGTCTAAGCATACACTACTCCTAATCTAAATCTCCTACATCAATGTTTCAAAGTGAAGGTTTTGATGGATTCTTGGGATATGAGAATTAGACAAGAGGTATAAGATGAAACTAATGAGAATATAACCACACTCAACTCTTACACCTCACTTAAACACTTCACATGACCTGAGAGAGAAGCTTTCTAAATACATATACGTGATATAATAAGACATGTTAAAGAAGGCTAAGCAAATCACTTAATAAAGTCAATTATCTATACATATATACTAAGTAAAATCATAGAAGGAGATAAAAAAATAGTCTTAATTTATAAAAGGCATAAAAATGAGCATGGATTCACCATACTCATGTGGAGGATCCCTTACAAATCCAAATAAGGTTGTATATATAGAAGAGAATGAGAGAGAGTGAGAAAGAGAGAATTGGAGAGACTTATGCCAAGTATCCCCTCATGAAGGAGTAGGTTACCAAAAATAACATCTATAAGTGGGTAGTTATGGATTCATTTATCAACATGTGTATACTTGAAATTATCTTCTCTTCATCAAGAATGGTGTATATTAACTCTTGATATTATTAATTAATCATCCACCTTATTATGATACCATTTATTCTTATTTCTAGGAGTGACAAGTGAAATTCTTGATCATCAATCTCACCTTGATCTACCCTTTGGAATTTTTATTTATGCCTTGCATCTATTTAGGAGTATTATATACTGATATTTTACTGATCATCATACCCTTTTAGGTGTTTTGAAACCCATCAATCTCACTACACTTCTCTCCTAAGGCTTTTCAATGACATACTAATATATCATACTCAACCTTATTTATAATCACTTGATTAGAATTATTAATGATCTAATAAATCTAAAAATAATATCAAAGGGTGTTATTAATGGTTTTCTAATGGATATCAATCTCTCCATAGTCTTTGATGGGTCTATAATTAGGCTTTTCACATGCCAACAAGAGAGCATTAGTCATCTTAGCTTGTATCAAGGACTTAGAACTTGTTACATCCTCATATTGATTTATAGAGTAACTTATGTAAGACTCTTAGACCTTTTCCCATGATCCACAGGTATATTATATTTATATTGGTGCTTTCATATAGTTAAATCTTTACACAAAGGTCTATAAATATGCCTTTTAGGCCATTTATGTACACTCTATCCTTGGTACATGGTATAAATCTACCTCATTAAGGGAATATGAGAGTCATAAAACCTATTAAATCAATTTCAAGGTCAATATCTCCCATTTTAGGCACTTATAGGATCCATTTCTCCCATCAGGTCATTTTGAGGGTTTAAGGAGGGTTTTAAGTAGCATGGTTTCTTAAAAATTATTTATAGCCTATAGGGATTTAATCCAATAACTAATACTAGATTATGGAAGTAGGAAGACATCACCAACATATATATATGAAAATTTTCCCTAAGTAAAACATCTTAGAAGTTTTGAGCTTTAAAAAGTGGTTTCTCATGCTCTTCATAAGGTACAAGGGGTTTTAAATCATTTATCTTCTAAATGATTGCTCATAGAAGTTAGACATGTAATCAATGAATTGATGTTAGGAGATTTAATTAGGATACCCTTATTACCACCCCCAATGTCCATTTTCTACCATGCATATCCTTCATGATTTTTTTAGCATCAAAAGTTAGTTTCTCAAGTAGGCAGACTAAGCATGAAGATTGAGAAAGTTCTTTTAGGCCTTAAGAGCCTCAAAAATTCATGTCATTGGATATATTGATTTTAAATTATGAATGGATACCCATAACATGTCTCTCAACATTTTCTCAAAGTTTATTTCTCCCCAACTTATCCTTAAGCCTAACTTGCTTATACATAGGGTTTGTAGGTAGATTAGTGTTTTTAACCCTAAATATATTATTTTTGTCATTTCTTCCTCTTTCCCATAGATTTTAATCTTATGAGAGTTTATAAAAAATTTATATAAATATTTATATCCATTTTATTATTCACATCCCACTCAACACTTTCACAATTCATCCCACTTTCATGAATAGAATTATAAGTGGCTATTTTAGGCCTATCCCCTATTTAGGCTCAAGAATAATTTATAGAGTGTTTATTATCCCCATAATAATTGTAAAGGTATATAGCATGTGTTCAATATAGTATATAATCATTTTCATGACCTCGTGTTTCAATCAATGGTCAACACCCTTTCATCAACTTTAGCTAAAATCTACCTATAGGTGTTAACCACATCTGCTTGACTGCAAGTTTGAATTAGCTCATCTACTCATTAACACTTTAGTGTTTTGGGTGTTATAAAATGGATCCCAAACCCATATTTTATCTTTACATACTTCTCAATACTTTTTTCTCATCACACACATCTTTTTACTCCTCATTTTCCTATGATAGGCCTATGTGTGTTAATCAGGACCATGTGACTACATCCTTTGGTCTTCAATAGGTCCTAGAGACTCATGCATGAATAAGGTTGATATAATTTGATACATTATCAATAAATTTATTATCATTACTGAAAAAAATTGACCAAATATTGTACATCTCTTTTGGGCTCTCACTTTTAGGTCTCAAGCACAATCATACCACTTTCAACTCACCTTCTCAATGCTAGCCTATAGGCAAAAGTTTAGGTTTATTGATAGTTGTTGCATATAATATCCACGTCATTATAATACCTTAAAATATTATCATTTATTTTTTTACACTTCATTTTTCTCTTTGATACTCTTCTTCATTTAGGCCTGTAACAGGCCTGTGTGTCTCTTCAAGAAAAGGCATTTGGTGTGGCTGAGTGTATTCCTCCATATGTATCTTCTTCTCGTATCAAAAAGTCACAATATTTTATTATAATATATAAATACTCTATTTAATTTAAATAAGCCTTTATATATCAACCCATTTCATTAATTGATTGAATTTGTCATGTTCTTAGAGACAACTATAGGTGTTCATTTTGAGCATGTACACAACTCCCTTGTGTGTATATAAGCATATTATCTTTGATTTTTTGAGCCCTAATGGTGTCTTTATTATGTTTTAAGATAATTTATGAATTAAAAACATTTTAAATATATTGATTCACTTGTTTTATACTCAAACTTCTCATAAAATAAAGACTATGCCCCTTTATTCTTCAGCGAATACATGCAACCTAGAAAGAGCACAATGATTGTGAAGGGTTTTAGGATTTATAAAAATTGAGGGACTAATAAATGAATTTTTTGAGAAGTATAGAGATTCATATATAGTTTTATAAATTTTAAAACATTATCTAAGTAGTTATAAACCTTGAATTCATCAAAACCCCATTGCTACCAGCCTACAAATAGATCAAACTAGATATTTCTTGACTTTTGATGGCTCACACATGCCAAATGGGAATGTAAAATTATGTGAAAGAGTTTTACATACCCTTTAGGACTTACCTAACCTATCATTCTTCCTTCAATGAGCTTAGAGGTAGAAATATAGAGGTAAACCTAGGCTTGTAAGAATGAGTGAGACAATGTGAGCCCTTTACACTGTTAGAGATTATTTGTAAAGGGGATTAACTAGGAAATTAATGCCAAAAATTGGAAGGTCATAATGACCCCATCCTTTTCCCAATATATCAAGTCTCAACTCTTTCTTCTTCGTACAGACCAAATAAAAGATTGATTGGCTATTTTGAGCTACTAAGGAGATCGATAGGGAAAATGAGTAGGTTTTTTTCACTATGTGGCATTATACCTCCACTTATTACATTTATTTGGGTCTAATAAGACCATGGGGATACATGGGAGGGCTTTCCCCTTTACAACCATTATAAACCCTCTACATAAGATACTAAAAATATGCTTTCTTAAAGATTCTGATTGTTCTGACCCTTAGAGCTATTGGAGATGGTGAAATGAACTATCATGAAGATTACCTTGACCTGTCAAAACATGGAATATCATGGGAAAACATTTCACATCCCTCTTTTCCCTAAAAATCTTCAATAAATCCTCATTTGTATGTTGGAAACATGATGGATGGCAGTTATAAATATACTCCAACATTGGAAAAGCATTGTCAAGATACTCTAGAGGGAGAATATAGTTAAGTGCAATTACTAAGACATGTAACAAGTATTAGATGACTCAAAATGTATTTACCCAAGTATAAAACATTCATATTTGTTCATGACTATCAAGTGTCATATTTAGCACTGGGAAGCATAATGAGACTAAAGTAGTGGAATACCTTAATCTTATAAAAAATAAATTAAATTATCCAAATTACTTTAAAGGAACAAAGTAATCAACTTACTAGTTTACTTATATGACCAATTTGACCAGCTTTAGACCATTATTTTGCCTTGCAGGGTTACCACCTTGTCTCCTTGGCATGCCTCCACATTGACTTGATTTCTCACTTACATTAACTTTGTTAGATTTACCTCAAACAATGATAAAAATAAAATTAATACCATGAATAATGACCATTTATGACAATAAAACATGACTTGAATCAACTACCAACTAGACCATCCTAAATGACCTTATAAATTATTAAGTGGAACACACTATCTATCATTCTATACCATTTATGACTAATACAAGGTCTTCATAATGACCATAAAAAAGGTAATATTAGGTAAGTAAAAATTTCAAATGATCTTCATTCAAGGTAGCCAAATTTTGGCTAACACATATTTTTCCAAGTTTGCATAATTCATAAACATGTTGAGGAGAAGTATGATAAAGGTAAATCATGGAGATCTACACATATATTAGAACTAGTTCATAGCGACATTGACGAACCATTTCTAGCTCCTTCATTCAATAAAAATAAATACATGCTTACCTTTATCGATGACTTTTTGAGGTATACTTGGGTGTAATTTCTTAAGCATAAATATTAGGTCTTTGATCATTTTAGGAATTCAAGGCACTTATAGGAAAATAGTCAGTTAAAGCCATCAGGATTTTGTGCATCGATTATGGTGGTGAGTATGTTAGCAACCATTTTGAATAATTTTGAAATTTAAAGGGGATTGAACTACAACATATAATTCTATATATTCCTCAGTAAAATGGTGTTGTAGAACACAAAAACATGTTTTTAAAGGAAATAGCCAACTATATGCTACAATCTAAGTCTCGTATACCTTAATATTGAGTTGAGGCCATAAATTATGCATGTTATATCTAGAACCAAGTTCATCATAAATTATTGAATGGATTCATTCCTTTTAAATATTTAAATGTTCAAAAACCCACAATGAAACACTTTTAAGTATTTTTATCTCCTACTATGGCCTTCTTTATGAAGAAGAAACATAAGGCAATGTAACCTTAGAGTTAGCCTTGCATCTTTATTATATATCTTGAGGGTTTAAGGGGATACAAGCTTCTGAATCCCATCACTCATGATTTTTTTGTTGAGATAAGTGTTCATTTTCAAGAGTTTCCTTCAAACACCATACCCAACAACTATCTCCTCTTGAATATTCATGCACTGGTCCTATTTAGTCTATATAAACATTACAAAGTGTTATTTAATGGGTTATATATTATCATATTATAGGAGAACATATTCACAATTATATAATTCCCGACATGATTTCATTACATCTAATTTTGATCCATAGTCATTTTATGAGGCATCAGTCACTCCTAAATGGGATACTACTATGGAAGAAGAGTATGGTTCTTTGCTGAGGAAGAACACTCAAGATTTATTCTCTCCTCTTAAGGGAAGAAAACTTATTTGATTTAGGTGAATATATCAAAAAAATTGAAATAGATGGGTTCATAGACAATTTCAAATCATGTTTGGTTGTAAAATATTTTTCTCAAGTACCTAACACTGACTACACTGACATTCACCCTAGTTTTCAAAATGAACTCAATCTAACTCACTCTTGTTATAGTTGTAACACATCACTTTGATGTTCATCAAATAGATATGAAGAGTGAATTTATTCATGGTGACCTCAAAGAGTAAATATAAATGGATAAACCATAAGGATGTGTGGAAGATTCCTCTTTAGTTTGAAAACTTCAAAAATTTATCTATGTCCTCAAACAAGCTCGTCAAGCTTGATATGCCAAGATGGAATCATTTCTTATTTTAGTTGGGTTCACCAAATGTCATTCTAATTTGAATGTTTAAATTTTTGAGTAGGATGATTCATGGTTAATTTTAGTTATCTACATGGATGACCTATTGATCATAGGGAGTTCTTCATCCGCCATCATAGTGCTGAAAATTATTTTGTTGATTGGTTCTCAATGACTAACACTTGACTATTACATTACTTCCTCGAGATTGAAATTTCTCGGTTGGTTGTGAGATAATTATTGCACTTGTATCCAATTATGCTCTTTATTTTCTTACATATCTTAACATGGATGACTTTAAGATATCTCCAACTCTATTTCTATTTAGGGCAAAGCTTGAGGCTGATTTTATATATCATTTAGTTAATTCTACCTCATATCAACAACTTGTAGGTAGTCTCATCGACCTTACACACACTAGAATTGACACCTCATGTGTAGTGGGAATGGTCTCTAGATTCATGTAAGAACCACATGAGCTACACTAGAAAGTATCTAAGTGGATTTTCCACTACATTTAGAGTACACATAGTTTCAAGATCCACTATGGACTAGGCATTGATAATTCCTTGATTGTTTATACAAATTTAGATTGTGCTAGTGATATTTAGAATCATAAGTCTACTTTATGATATAGTTTCTCCCTTGGTTTAGGTCCAATTAGTTGGTCAAACAAGAATTATAATGTTATTGCTTTATCTTATATAGAGAAAGAATACAAAGGATTTGTTAATGCTACCACTATTCCTATTTGGATCTAGGATATTCTCACTGATTTTGGCATATTGTTTTGATGATTGACAGTCATCTTTTATGATAACCAAAGCATAATCTATATCTATAAGAATCTGATCCGCCGTCAATGTACCAAGTATATTGAGATTCACATGCATTTCATTTAGGATCTCACTCATGATAATTTCATTGATCTCTATTACATCCAAACAATAGAGTAAATTGTTGATATATTTACCAAACCCTTCACTAAGAGTAAGCATCTTCATTTATAGGCTCTTCTTGGGGTTTGGGTAGTTTCACAATCCTCCTCTAATAGACATTTATATGTACTTGGGTATCTCATCAGGCCTTTTTGTTAGTACATATTCTTCTACCCACCTAAATTATGATTAAGGGAGTGTTATTGTATATTTTTACTCCATTTAATGATTTTTCCCTACACATGTTTAGTTAGATTACTTAGGTGTCTTTTTAGGTCATTATGAAAGATAACCCAACATTCATGTGGATGTGAGGACATATTTATCTTTCACTATTTAGTGTACCTTCCTAAATCTTTTATGGCTAATGTTGCTTATATAATTTCTTTATTTTGAAGACAAGCTTCTTCCATTTGAGTTGTTTATTTTGATTTCACTACTCCATAGAAGGTTTTCTTCTTTATGCATTTAATCCTATCTAAACCAATCCTCGATTGTGTCCCATTCCAAAAAAGGTTCATGTAAAACCCTTAAGATCAATAAAAAAAATATGGCCAAATTAGTGTTCAAAATATAATGCACACTTTTTAGTCACTAAAATATTATTATTTATTTTCACACAATTTACGTATAACTTATCATTGAAAAAATATATTCCAAACTAAATTATGTATATTGTGTTAGATGATCAAATTAATGATTAAAATAAAATACATACTTTTTCAGACACTAAATTATTTATATATTTTAATTACATATAATTTGCATATAACTTATAATTAAAATATATAATTGTTAAATTTTATATTTTATGTTAAATGATCAAATTAATTCTCAAAATAGAATGTACACTTCTTCAATTATTAAAACTATTTTATTTTTACACAATTTGCATATAACTTGTTACTAAAAATTATATATGATAAAATTATATGTATTATGATAGCTAGATTAATGCTCACACACATTTTAATGATTCATTTTTTTGTTTTTTATTTATATACAATTTACATATAAATTATTATTAAAATATATATTTTTGTAAATTATATATATTATGTTAGATGGTCAAATTAGTGCTCAAAATAAAATTCATAATTTTTTATTTTAATTTATTTTAACTTTTATATAAAAATTCATATAACTTTTTATTGAAAAATATATTAATAAATATTAAATACACTCTAGCGAAAAAAGAATAAAAGATTTGATGTTTCCATAGTCCATATGATTGATCAACAGATTTATAAATGAATCAATAAAAATAATGTTTTTAAAAGGAAAAATTAGAACATCATGAAAATAGTAAGCTTATGTTGCAAAATAATAATATCTCTAATGGTTGGCATCATGAAAATGACAAGTTTTATGTTGAAATATAATAATCTCTCTAATAGTTTTTTTTTATTTATTTAAGTTTTTCACATATATATCTATATATTAAGAAGAAGCCCTCGTAGTTATTAATTTGTAATGTTGATCCTTAATAAGCATACTTGATATCCCATGGATCAACTCTCCATAAAATTAGAATTGTAAAGGATATTTGGCCTAGTGATAAGTATGAAATGAAGTAATATATGTATTGAAAATGCTAATGTATGAAAATAAATAAATGATGTAAATAGCTATAGTGAAGGACATAATAAAATAAAAAGTGAAGACAAAAGTGAGATGAATAGTGAAAATGAACAATTTTCTTTCTCTTCTTTTCCTCCTCTCTAAAATACAAAATAACCAAAAGGATATTTGGAAATTATAAAATATTCAAATATTAAAAGTGTTAATTTTAATTAAATTGATTAAACAAAATTATGAAATATTGTTTAATTATTTAAGCATAAGGAGCCTAAAAAATAACCTCGATAGTAAAAAACTATAAAAGATTGAATTAAGAACTATATTATAAATGACACTTTGGATTTGATTATAATTTTTGTATATATTAGATAAACTTAATTTAGGATCTTTTTGAACTTTATAAAAGAAAATACTAATCATTTATTGATGGGCATATTAATCTAACTCTAATCATTCTATTGACTAACATGAAACTTGAATTGTACCCAAGGGTTAAGCTCAAGTTGAAGGTGTGGACTTCAAATAAATATTTTCAACAATAAAAATTATAATACAATCACATTTTTTTACTAATATTTAGTTTGAATTACATCAAATGGATGTGAAGAGTATCTTTGCCAATGACACTATTGATGAAGAGGTATAGGTGCAACAATCCATAGTATTTTTTAAATATAGCTAAGGGAATATTTTTTGTAATTTTATTTTTTATATTGGATTATAAGTTTACTTTCATGTAAGCCTTATAAAGTCAAAATGTAAAACAATAAGAGCAAACCAAACATTAGAACAAATTTTAACAACGAAGATGGTCCTCAAAGTACTAAACCACTCAGGAACCATAACACTAGAAATGAAACTAACACCTAAATATCATCCATATTTATAGCCATGTTAACAAATTTAAATACTACAAAGACATGAACATCAGTATCATATTTTATCTTATCAATAGCAATAGGATCATTAAGACTATCAATGTTGGGGGAGTACTACCACCTTTATTAGAGAACAAATGAGAATCAAACTCGTAACTATAATATCCTTTACCAAACCTCCTAGAGTACTTAAATTTGAACTTGTTTTCACCTTCAACCCTTTTGTCTAAACACTTGTTACAACCCTAGTTCATAAGGTGAACATGTATATCACCACTAGAACTCACAAGAGAACCTTTACCTTTTTCCAACTTATTTATTGGTTGGAGAATCCCTTTCAACTTCTCATGGCTAGTAGTAAAACCATGATCAAATTTAGAAGGAAAGTTATTAAAAAATAACCTAATCACCCATTTGATTTTTGTGACATTTAAATATTGAATTCAATAGGGAGTATCATATCAACTTTAACATAAATGGAGACATTTGATAATATCAAATTTTTAACATCTAATTAAGTCACTAGTTTCTCCTAGATGATCTATTAGGGATACAATTTCAAGATGTGGATCACCCACATGTTGCACATCCCTTCTATCCACATCTAATTTAGCAACACTAAACTATTATAGAAGACCATAAAGAGGCACCTCATCACTAAAAATATAAAACTACTCTTTTTTGAACTCTTCACCCAAACACTCATTTCTATCCAAGGTTACTAATTCAATTCTACCACCATCACATGGGGAGCCTATACTATTAATACCACCACGCATGGTATTATTCTTAAGATAAAAACTAATATAGGAATTATTTCATTCTCACCATATTTTTATTACACCCCAACCAAGGTATGAAGGGACTCATCAAAATTTTTCAAGAGGAATTAATTGTGCACTATCAAGAGAAGGTTGTTGAGTTCCCTAAGAGGTTATATTTTCATATTTGGTATCTTATTACTTGTCATAATTTTTGACCTATGAATATTCATCAAAAGAATAAAATTCACACACATCTTTTCCCACAATTTTGTTGTGAATAACTTGAGACTGAAGAGTTATTTTAATATTTCTTTGACCTCTAAAATAATTAGTATTATTAATAACTCCAAAATCTAATAACCTTTTGGGTTAAAACTTAAGGATCTTAAATTACATAATAACCTAGAAGATGATAATCAAGAATGCGACTTCATCTATAAAGCTAGTATGTGTTCTTCTTTTCCCTTAAAACACATTAAAGTTTATCTTTTTTCATGGAAACTAAATAAATTTAGAAAAAGAAACAAGAAAGAATTTATTCATGAATATTTAATTTCACATCAATAATATAACCATACTAAATGTCAATCTAAAAAATATTCTTATAAATAGTTTTAGTCTAGTAAAAAAGAAGCTTATTTCAGGAAATGTTAGCAAAGATACAATCAAAGAATAAAAAATCAAACCTTTAGGACTAATTATAATTATAATCACTAACCATATATTTATGTTTGAGTCTTGAGCTCAATTTAGAGGACTTCATAAATTTCCCATACAAATTCTTTCAAGATATTTGGAAGAGTTGTGGGACCTTAACCAAATTACTATCTTCCCAAATTTTAGGGTCCTCTTTAATAATAGGATTATATTTGTATGTTTAAATAACTTTAGACAAAATAAAAAAGGTTATCTTGTATTTTTCCTATAATTTTTACCTTTAATTCAACTCAAACCACTCCATCCATATTCTATTAGTAAAATGTCCCCAAATTTTGTTATTCCATTTTTAGCCTAAACTCTAACTAAGCACCCTCTACCCAAGCTCTAATTGAGCACACTTTAACACAAGAAAAACTCTTATTATTGAAAGAGGAATTCTACCATAGAGGTCTAAAATAGTGGAATCTATCCCCCCCAAAAT
Organism: Torreya grandis; assembly: GCA_037957365.1. Classification (NCBI taxonomy): domain Eukaryota; kingdom Viridiplantae; phylum Streptophyta; class Pinopsida; order Cupressales; family Taxaceae; genus Torreya; species Torreya grandis. The sequence continues at coordinate 1,020,127 of JARHVA010005554.1, forward strand.
TAAATACAAATTGAGCAATAACAATGGGTTGGATACAGGCCTAGGCTTTCTGAAGAGAAAAATATTTTAGACCTAATAAACTCGATAACTAATGAGGCCTAGAATTGACACTCATCTTACTATCTATTTATATTTAACTCTTTATTATCTTTTTAATGTATCGACTTGTCATAAAAAAATTATAAATATATGTTCATATTAAGTGCATGATATATATGTTATATATACTTATTATTATGGTTTGATTTTTTTGATTTATGAATATATTAGTATAATTCATGGTTCTAATAATTTGGTATTATTATGATTAAGAAATAGTTATGCATTATTTATGTTCTTAACTCTCTAAATACATTTTATATATATCCATTAAGGATAAGTTTCCATTATCTATTTGTTTTCTATTCCATAATTCACTATGATCTAATTGATATCCCACAGATATTAGTAGTTCCATCCTAAATCCATGGTTTTATCCATCATTCATTTATTTTTACTAGCTAAGGAAGCTACTATGAGTTATAGCAAAGACATGTCTAAAATGGATAAAGGATTTGGTTGTTGCATATAAATGAAAGACAAATCTAATTTTATAGTTGGGGATGGTTGTAACTTATTTTATATATCCCATTTATTTTCATTGGATCATGATTTATAATATAACCTCTTTAAATTAATTCCAATAGTTTCTTTCCACTCGTAGATTTTTTTATAAGCTGTGCTATAGATTGTTGTTGTAACCACTAGTTGTTAGAGTATTCAAAATAATATATGCCTTCTCTATTTAATTAAGAAGATACAAATTTTATGCTGATAAAAAATTGAGATTCATAAATTAAGAGTTAGAATCGATCCACAGTTATTTTAGAATAAAATCTATAATAACCCATATCAATTACTTCATTGCTTTGTATTAGTTTTATCATTGTATAGAAATATATTTGGAGTAATATGTCTTAGTTGAATGTTAGAGTATTAAAAATAATATCTAACTTATATATTTGATTAATAATCTACAAATTTTATTCTAATCAAAAATTGAGATTCATAAATTAAAAGTTAGAATTGATGCATAGTTCATTTAGAACAAAATCTATAATAACCCATATCAATTACTTCATTGCTTTGGATTAGTTTTATCATTTTATATAAATATATTTGGATTAATATTTCTTAGTTGAAGGAGAGTATTTGAAAGGATTAAATATTTAATACAAGTAATAAGGGGGACACTCACTATGAATTTTTATGGATATACTCATCTATTAGAGTAGTTTATTCTATTGTGCATTATCTAAATTTTGCAAGTTGATTTTAAAATTGCTTACTAATGTGCATGTTTAATTCAATTTTTAACTAAATATTTGATTTTATTTTCATATTTATCATTAATTGAGTTATTTTTATGCATGTTAAATTATATTTTGTGTGGGAATCTTCTAAAAACTCATACTAGTATTTATTTCTAAGAATTTCAACTCAAGATATACTTTCAACAAGTGAAATGTACTTATAAAAAGTGATCTATTTTTATTATGAAGTTTGTTTTATTATATCTCATCATTTAATTCTATTTTATATCTAATTTACCTATATAAACAACATTATAATAGTAAACAATATACATAAAAAGATATTCATTAAAGGATGATATCTGTGTTAATAAGAAAAAATGTCTCAATGTTTTGATCCATACTCTTGGATCATCATCAAGAGTTAAAAGGATAAAATTTGAATTTACAAAAACCACCAATAAGAGGAGGATAAATATATTTTAATAACACAAATGAGCAACAATCCAAAATGGTCAGCCAATTTATTCAAGACTAGTCACTTTTTCCTCTTATTTTGAAGAATATTGAGAACTGGCTTCCAATTTCAATAAGCTTAGTGCCCTCATCCTTGTTCAAAGTATATGGTTTCATATCAATTTAAATTTTTTTTATAACTTTTATACAAGAATGGTGTTCAATATTAATAATTATTTTGGCATCCTCAAGACAAATGTGATGGCTAGTTTTTTGAAAGTTCTCTACAAGGGAAGATTTAATATATTTTTTGTATTAAATTAGCATTATGTTATTTTAATATAACCTCTGTGGATCTACCAGTTTCCTTGATATATATAGATTCATCCATTCCCTTGATGGAATTGGGAGGTTTGAATGAAATTTTAAAGTCTCTTTTTCTTATAATTATATCTAGCTTCTCTGAGATTTCCTAGATGTATGGTAATGAAACTCTCTATTTCAAGAAAAAGAGAAGTTCTCTATAGTTCTTAAAATAGAGAGTTTCATTACCATACATATAGGGAACCTATAAGAATCTAGCTAAAATTATGATAAAAAGAGACTTTAAAGTTTCATTCAAACCTCCCAATTCCATCATGGGAATGCTTGAATCAATTAAAGATCCTGTTAATCTTGGTTCATATAAAGGTGTATACTCCATTCCTTATTCAAGTGAGGAGGTATATATTGGGTAAACAAGTAGATACATATATTTTATATTAAAATAACATAGTGATTATCTAATACATATCATATATAATAAATTTACCCTTGCGGAGCACTCTAAAAAAACTAGCCATCACATTTGTCTTGATGATACCAAAATACTTGCTAATATTAAACACCATGCTTGTATAAAATTTCATGAAACAATTGAAATTGATATGAACTCAGATACTCTAAATAGGGATGAGGGCACTAAGTTTAGTGATAATTAGAAGCTGGTTCTTAATCTTTTTCAAAATAAGAGGAAAAATGTGACTAGTCTTGAATAAATTGGCTAACCACTTTAGATTGTTGCTCTTGTGTGTTATTAAAGTGTATTTATCCTCCTCTTATCATTGGTTTTTGTAAATTCAAAGTTTATCCTTTCAACTCCTGATGATGATCCAAGAGTATGGATCGAAATATTGAGACATTTTTTTAAATTAACATAGATTTCATCCCTTAATAAACATTATAATGTACACTAGCCCTCAATTTATCTAAGTGACATGCTGCCACATTTATAGTTTATATCCCTAGTAAAAACATGCATTCCTAGATTGAAAAAAATAAATTTATTCACCTACCTTTTTTTGCATGGCTATTGGTGATAAGTGTTGATTAACACATTCTTAAAAGACTGAGATAGTTTTCATGCTTTATAGATAGTTTTTTATTTTATATTTCCATACTATATAGTAATAAACATTATAAAATATATTTCAAAATAACCCTTTTTAGCAATGGGATAGAGCATTCAAAAGAGGAAAGGAAGTTGATTAGTTATATGCAACATGAGAGAGATCACTTGGGTACATTTCTACCCAAGGAGACTGAACTTTGATTTATGCCTAGATATTTAGGTGCCTCTTAATACACAAGCCACTAAAATTAATAAAATGACACTTGTAATTCCATATCTAACACTTTATACAGAGTTTTTAGAGGATTTTTGATCTAAAATATTGCTATCAGAACTAATGGAACAATCTAAATTTAGGATTAAAGACAAAGAAAAAGAGTATTTAATTCCCAATAAGCTTACACCCTCTTTCCTTGTGTAAGTAATTAGTAATTTATTTCCTTCTTTGATCACCCAAAATACTATATAAATTATCTTATTATGCTTAACTATCCCCATGAATAAATCTAAGACCAGTAGAAGTACTAGCTAAATTTCCACAAGAACTCTTCCCATCACCTCAAGTTTCATCTAGAAGAATCTCTTTCCCTAAAGTAAAACCCAAGACTTTGATCCATTACTCACCATGGGCTAAAAGTATTGAAAAAAAATTAAAATTTGGTTGAAGAAGTCATTAGAACAATATTTATTTAGAACATCATGAAATATCTTAAAAGAAAAACATCCATAAATGAACCTTCCACATTTGAATTCCACTTTACCATTCTAGTAGCTGTCTCCCCCATGAAAAAAATCCCTCTATCATCCTTTCCTAACTTCCAAGTGATACCAATCAAAGACCCTAAAACATTCCTCTTTGAGTTTGACATATGTGTTATAGTTATGACTATAATCAATATGCATAAAGGCTAAAATTATTTTAGACTACTCTCAAAGATACAACTCTCTAATGGTTCATGTGCCTAGAAAAAGATGTAATTAATTGGAATAATGTGAAGGAGAAATTGATTTAAAATTAAAAAGACTATTGATATGGTGGATACTCTTAAAGAAATAACATTTTTAAAATATCACAAAAAGAGGATAATTCATTAGAAGATTATATGGACAGATTTTGATTTAGTCTACAAAGGTCCAAATAAAGCACGTTGGACATTGAGTCTCTTAAGATATTATTTATCAAGTGCATATTTTAATAATGTATGAAGGCCCTAGATCTCAAAGAGGTAGAGATATATATGAGAACATTTTCTCCATTTTTAGGAATTATTCAAGATCACTAGTGAAAAAACCATAAGCAATGGAGTAATACTTTTGTTATCCAAATCAAAAAAATGGAGACATAAGGATGGACATTGTTAACTTGATGGAGTTCATTAAATTATATATTATCAACCACATGGCCATGTAATTATACATTCTACATGTAATAATAAATCAAGAAGAGGTGAAAAAATCTTTGATGCTTTATTATTCTAATTTTCATAGGAAGAAGGATGAATGTAGATTTCAAGTTGCTTATGAAAAAGAGGAAATCATAATAGAGGAAAAAAAATGTGAATAAACCATATGAAATTAATATGAAGGTGAGTGAGTTTTTTGGTCATAAAGGATACCTTGGATACCAAGAAGATAGCATAAACATATTCCTAATGATCCTTTACCTTTAGATTCACATTTTTATAATTCGATGTGAGAAACTCTTACTAAAAATTGATATGCGCCCAACCCTTGGAATCAAATTCCCAAAATAACACCCCAATACTAGAAAACAAAATTCCATTGGCAATAATAACAAGACCAAAAATGGAAATCACATCCTAAAAACTTAGAATGGGAGCAACCCCCCATAAATGGTAATAATAATGGAGGGAAAATTAGTCTTGACAATAATATAATGTCAATTAGAAATAAAAACAATAAGCACAAAAATATTTGGTGCCCTAAAACCCCAATAACCCTACCCAACAACCCACTCAAAAATCATAAGTTATTGATCCACTTGCACCAAACCATAATAAAAAACCAACTCAATTGGTGTATAACAATGAAATGGTGGCATATCCAACTTAATCAATGGAATTCAATGATGTAAAAAATCATTCAAGGAATGTCTTCCAAAACCTCACCACACCCATAATAATAATAACCCATGAATAAGTTTCTAATACCACAGTTGACCCACTACCACCACCACCAAATAATGAGCCAATCTATGAACCAATTTCATCAATAAGTCATGTTGTACCACTTACTCCTCATTTACCTAAACATATTAACCATCAACATGATGAGTCTAACCCATAGTTTGACTTCATAGGATAACCATAGAAATTATATGTTTGAATTTCACTATTTTAAGATATAAATAATGTACCCATATACATAAATTTAATTTAAGATCTATGATTAAGGAAACATGGTTGAAATAGGAAATATCCTCAAACTATCCAAGTAATTTGATGACTTGTTGACCTTATGTTGGGGAACATTATTCCTCCCAAATACTCTAACCTAGGTAGCCCTACTATATATGTGTACATAGCTAGTCTACTCATTATAAACATTACTATATACATAAGAGCATCTATTAATGTTATGACCAAAGAAACCATGAAATTAATTAAGTTTAAATACCTTCATCAAAACCCAATTATCCTCCAAATTTAAGATAGATCAACTTTTGGACCTTAAGGAGTTACACAATACCTTATTATTTTCATGGATTCGTGGGAATAACCTATGGAGTTAATGATATTTTGATGCAAGGGAATCAAGCACATTGTAAAAATTTGATCATGTATAGTTGATTTTGGTCTATTATTATGCCTTATAAATCATTGTAGTCCTTAGGTTAGTCCTTCAAGTGTGTTTTGTAAGCCCTTTGGCTTTTCCTACCAAAATGGGTATTTAAAAATTCAAAATTTAGTTAGAGTGTTAGGTGAATTTTTGAGTAGTGTAAAGTAATTTCATGTTGTAAAATGTTTTAATGAGTCTTAAAATGAATCTAGGTAGGTTAGATAAATTTTTTTTACATAAAAATAATAAGGAAAATAACAAAGAACAAGAATTGTGAATGTAACCTTGGTGTCAAAGTAGTTACATGAGAAGTAGTTGTCAAAAGAAGGTAGTTTCTTATGTTTTGTAATGAGTTTTGATGTGTAATAGGTGATTTATTCATATAATAGTAGGTAGTTATTTTATAGAGAGTCAAGTTTGTAGTTTTCAAAGAGACAGGGGTACAGAGGGGCATGAAAATGAAGAATTGTATATGTATCCATGAAGACAGTGATGTGTAAATAAAAGGAATAAATGAAAGATAGTTTGGTTGAGTATATATGCTTATGATTATGAATTTTTATTTATTTTTTGAATTAAAATTGATGTATTTAGAATCTTTATACCTTTGGAGATAGTATAGTGTAGAAAAAATTGCAAGAATGGTGACTGTGCAAAACTTTTGTGTGTTTCCATGAAGTCAAGAGGTTAGTAGAAGGAATCTTCCTAAATAAAGGTGTGTGCATATCCATGTTTTTTCAAAATTAATTCATAAAATAAATAATATATTATATTCTTCATACAAATATTAATTTGTCTATTTCTAACAGAGATAACGATCAAAACACCAAGTCTATTTCCATACCCTATTTAGTGTTGACTGTAACAAGAAACTTCTATATAGAATGAATATAGGTGGTATAGTGATTTTGAAAATATAAAGGTAGTTTATAGGGTTTACATGTTTCAAATAAACTTGGAGGAGTGACTCAATAACTTCTATTAAGTTGATATGCATTCTTAACCCTTGTTTAAGGTTACATAGGTTGACTGTATGTACAAAAGTACTATGGATTAAGGAATAAATGTTGATATAAGATAAAAAATATTAGATAGTGAATGAATAAGGTGATTATATACTATAAAAACCTTATAAAATTCCTTATAAGGATTGGCAAGAAAGACAATTCATTTTAACCTAAGATAAACACTCTCGGGTTTTACACAATATAAGAAAATACCTAAATTTTTTTAAGAAACTGAGTGTTGAATGAGTCTAATCATTGTTCAAGCCAAGAAATAGGTTTATAAATATGTCTAGGTGTTATATATATCTTATAATATTATTTATTAGTTTTTAAAGTATCAAAAATCCCTTTTAAAACCAATTAGATCCCTCTCAGGCCTGCACAGAACTTGTAAACCTTAGTTTAGGTTGAGAACATAAAAATTAGTATAACTATTGATTAAACTATTATATTTTAATGAAACCTTTTTATTAGTGAGTAATAATTGTTATATAAATTATTTTCAAGTTTTTGGACATGTATGGCCTTTGTGTGTATGGATTCTATTGACTGTGTGTTCAAGAGGAAGGAGAAAACCTAATTAGGTTTGTATCAATGCTAGAAATGGTATCTAGATGGTGATTTAATGCATGAAACTTCATGGAGGGTTGGAAAATAATATAGGGTACTTTAATATTCATTTATTTTTTCAATATGAGAAGGTACCAGTCTATACTAAATCAAATAGTCAAAAAATTTACTACTAAAAGTGAAGGGTGATTGAAGGTTTGAGAAGTAAATAGATGATGAGAATTTGAGAAAGGGATCTAAGTGAGTTGAAATAATTTTATATAACCTAATAAATATTATCCATGATCTAAATTGAATCTATAAGATGATTTTTTAAGACTTGAGATAATTAGGCCTAGAGAATCCAATGGCCTAGTGTCTTAGATGAATGAAGGATTGAGAAGGCAAATAGAAAGAGAATATGAATTGATGTTTTATAGTTGAATGAAAAGTAAAAAGATAGAGAGAGTAAATTAATAATATTATAAATTAGGATCAATAATTAGAGGATGATAAACTTAAGGAGTCAATAGATTAAGAGAAGATTATGAAGATTGTATGCATAACTATTATAAGTAGGTGTTAGAACTTGGTTAGGCAGAGTATGTGAGAGTTAATTTGAATCATTTGGTATTAGAGAAACAAAATTTTCTTGGGTAGAATACCAAGGAGGTCAACATTTATAAAATTTACATGTTTAATTTAGTTTTCATTTGATGTTTTTGATATGTTCATGAGATAACATTAAGGTTGTGAATGCAAAGTTGAAGTGTGGTAGGCAGCCCTAAGATAGTGAAGTTTTAATAGAGAGAGATATAAATGTTGGAAATCTCAAGATAGTGAGCTCAAGATTAAGATTAGAGAGAGAAGATAGTCCTAGTGAAAGGACATGAGATAGAGAAGATAGAACCAAGGGTGAGGTCATAGAGAGAGAGATCAAGTGAATGGTCATAATATGGCAAGTGAGAGAAGAATTATCAAAGAGAACAGGTCTAGATGAGACAAGTAATTTGATATAAATCTTAGATAATATGAGGAAAGAGAGAGGTAATAATAAATACGAAAAAGTGGATGAGAGCGACCACAAGAAGATGATGGTATAAGAAGACACCAAGAAGAGGTTAGAAATGGAGAAAGAGATAACAAAGATGAGGCAGGCAATAGATGAGTTTTTGGTCAAGATAGACTAGGTGAGAAAAATTTATTACCCATGTTGTGGATGGGTCATGAGAAATAAGACGTTTAGGTGGCCAATAAGGCAACATATAAAGAAGATAAGAATGTAATCCATGACAGAGGAAAGAAGGTAAAAGAGGATGCTATGTAAGAAACTCAAGATGGAGATGTAAATTTATTTTTAGTAGTCATGAGAATCATATTGATGATGATAAAAAACACTTTGAGGTAGATAAGGAAGGTTTGAGTGAGCAAAAGAAGATAATTGAAGCCATTCAGATGAAGAGAATGATAAAGAAGAAAGAGATCAATTTGAAGGCCTGTTAGAAGGCTTGGAAAATAAGGTATAAATGATGTACAAAGACATGAAACTTTATTAAACATTTTAATATGAGAGTGTTGGATAGTTGGATGTATAATTCACAGCCTTGGAGAGAGTATTGAATGGTGAAGTGAAGAGAAAATGTAAGTTGTAGTAGTTGAGGACCTCTTGAAAGAGGACAACGAACATGGAAAAGAAGCATTGATGGAAGAAGAGGAGAAAAATTAAGACATAGATGTTGGATAATTTTCAATGATGTCATGAAGGTTTCCTGGTGAGTGGATGAAGTGCTTTGATGGCTTATGTGATAATGACAAATTGTGCAATGTGTTTATCCTAGTGTGATTAAAGTTGGCTTGGTTGATATTTAGATTTGACATGGTTAGATATGATAAGGTATGATTATGGAGTATTGATCATGTATAAAGGGTCATATAAGAGTATTTATATGATTATATATCTTGTGTACACAAATGGAATTCATCTGGTAGTCCATAGTTTTCATCTAGATAGTTTGGGTTTAGTGGTAAAAAATCTAAAAAGGTAGTTTGATGATGTCATAATTACCACATTTGGATGAGTCAAGGGGAGTTAGTCATATGTTTATGATCACATTAATCCATATTTATTATGCAACATATCTCAAGTCATGCATCGAAGCATGGTCAAAGATATAAGGGTGCAAAGTTGGGCTCCCAAGATTTTTGATAATGTTTTCCCATACTTAGCCAAATTTACAAAGTGGAAAGAAGATCCAAGTAATCATTTTTATGGTGGTATATCTCTCATGTGTGGACATTTCAAGAAAATATGATCATATAGGTTGTTTAATTTTTTTCCTAGTTTATTTTCACTAATTTTTAGGTCATGCAATGGAGCACATCAAAAGTTATGCAAGAGTAAAGTTGGCCTCCTAGACAAATTCTAAGCATAGTTGGTTCTATGACAAAATATTTTAAGAAGGCATATTAATGGTGATATATCTTTCACACATGAATGTTCCAAGATTAGTTTTTTATATGGATGTATTTTCATATGTAAAGAGACCATATGGTCTAAATTTGAGATCATACATCTAAGCACAAAAGAAGTTATTGAGGTCCAATGTAGGCTTTCCAAGCATATTATAGTTGGTCCCCATAGTAAATTTGCATGATGTTAAATATTTAGACCTAGTGGAGATCCAATGGTTCATAAGAGTTAATACTTCTAGATCTAATGATGCACATAGAGTCAAATGGGTCAATGTGATAGTTGTTTAGCAGAGTTAAAGAACAAGACCAAATGAAATCCAATGGTGCATGGATGATCATATAGATCAAGATGTAATAGTGAGTATTGAGTGAGATGGTAAGAAGTGTTCAAAATTTAACAAATGAGAAAAGGTAAAGGATATAATGGCTTGTGGGTAATTGTATAGATTTATTAAATTGTGCATGGTGCTTGATAAGGATATGACTGATCTATGGAGATTAACAAAACATGTGAAGTCAACATTACAATATTACATAGATGAGGTCAAAGTGATAGATGGTTAATGTTTGTATTTGGTGGACTATGCACTAAAGTTTAGATTATATTTATGGTGTAAAATTGATCAAAAGCTGAGAAGACACAAGATTTAAGTATAGTGGTCGATGTTTGACTATGATCGTTGCCATTTAAATATTTGAATTTTACAAAGGGAAAAAATAGACTATGGTTTTTGGGGAATATATTTAAATATAATATGAATTTTCTCATACTATAAAATGAAAATATGAAGAGGAATCTATGGTGCATCTAATGAACCTAATTTAAAGATCTAAAAGTGTGTACAGATAAAGATATTGAGCTTCAAAGTTGACTGTGGTTTCATGCTTATTCTACAAGTGATACGAGAAGAGTATTTGATCTTGTTTTGATATTTTTTTGATATCTCTTAATGCATTTTCTATTAAGGAGTCTTGTAGACTTCATGAGGATGGTCTATGAGTATTATGGAGGTGTGATCAATCTATATTAAGTTTGAATAATGCTTAATAATATGACTATATATTCATTAATGGTGTTCATGTGTATAAGGTCTCTATTTGAGTTGATTCATCATACACAAATTTGAGCAAAGGTGACTATTATCATTTGAGGATATGTGTTTGTAATTGGTCCTATGTTATTTTTTTGCTTAGAGAAGTGTCAAAGAGCTGAATGGGTCTTTATAGAAACCTAAAAGTGACTTAGGCTTATTTGAAAGTGTGTTTTACTTAAGTGTGACCTATGTTAGATTCCTTAAGGGTGAAGGCATGTATTTTGGTTGACAAGGAATAATTTGGAATTAATAATTCATGATATCTCTATATATAGTGAAATCAAAGATGATGATTTATAGATTTTGTGTGGAAGATAAGTGACATACTTATATGTGAGATAGTTGGAGAGTGAAGGAAAGCATAGGAGAATGAGAGTGCCTGGCTATTGGATTAATGAGAAGAGAAGATTAAGGACTATGTGTATGATCTATAGGTCATATTTTTTTATGATAGTCTAGTATTCTTGTAGTTTGAAGTTATGCAAAGAGATCTAAGTGTGCATATGAGGATTATTTAAGTGAAGGAGAGAGATTGTGGCATACCTATGTGAAAGTCCTATATTAGTTAGAGAGAGAGAGTTTGTGTAGTTATTAGATAATCAAGAGGTCCATAATCAAGTGTTGAATGAATTATTTATAAGGTCGAAGTGTTTTTTTCAAGCAGGTTCTAAAGGAATTGATCTTCTTTAAGGGTATTTGCTCTTTATGAAACAAGGTTTCACTAAAAAACTTTTGCCAGAAGGAATTGATCAAAGTTCTAGGTCAAAAACACTTGATTGAATAGGTGGTTAGCAAGACTTGATCATCTTAGGGGAAAGGTGCTCCTTATGGAATAGTTGTTTCACTAAAGTCCTTAGGTCAAAAAGACTTGACAAAGGTTCCTGATTAGAAGGACTTGATCAGTCTCTTATTTGTGATCATATTATAAGATAGTAATCTATGTGTTTATAAGCTTGAGAGTGGGTTTTATCCCCCAAAAGGGTTTCCCACATAGATCTTGTGTTGTGTATGTGATCTTGGTTTATGTTTATTATTCACTTATATGAGTGATATGTATGCTTCATGAATGATTGTATTGAATACTTAAGTATTTTCAAGGGTTTAAAAATTGAATTGGATTGTAATCCATCACTGATTCACCTCCCCTCTCATTGTATTATAACTCTAACAATTGGTATTAGATCAAGGTCATGTGATAAAGGCTTGATAACTTAAAGGTGATCCAAGGTATAATGGCTAGTCATAATGTGCAAGGTGGTTTCTCTACTAAGCAAGCAATGATGTTTAATGGATTCAATTACACATTTTTTAGTGCAAGGATGAAGACATACATTATGTCCTGAGGCTTTGATGTATGGCAATATTTTTTGGATGGTTATGTTGCTCCTATTATTCCTCTATCTAGTGTTGTAGATAAGTAGTTGTTTGAGAGAAACTCTAAGGCAATGAATACCATCACTTATGGTCTTACAAAAATTGAGTTCACCAAATTAATTCATTGCACATCTACCAATGAAATATGTGATAAATTGAATATTATTTTTTTTAAATATTCAAAAGTTAATTTGGCAAAGTTGTATACTCATCAAAGATAATTTGAGAGCCTCAAAATGAAAGAATAAGATTATGTGGCATCCTTTATATAGAGATTTGATGATATTTTAAACACCATCATAGGTCATGGAGATAACCTTGAAGAGGCTAATGTAGTCCAAAATGTATTAAGGTCTTTATCTCTGAAGTTTGATATAAAAGTATTTGCTATAGAATAAATTCATGATCTTACTTAGTTGAAGATCGATCGATTGCATGGCACTCTTACTACATATGAGATGAGAATAAATGATGATATACCACCGAAGAAGGAAGCAACATTCAAAATGGAGATGAATCTAAAAATAAATGTCCAAGGTAATAAACTCAAGGAAGATGACATTTTTTATATTCATGAGGATGAACTAATTTCTTTGTTTATAAGGAAATTGAAAATAGGTTTAGGCAAGTATAAGGTTAAGTTGTCTTTTAAATTCTTTAATTATGGAGAGGTAGGACATTTTGCTAATAAGTTCCCTCATAAGTATAAGAAAGATATTGATGAAAAGCATGATCAAGGTCATGATGATGGAAAGAAATCATTTAGGTTTAATAAAAATGAAAAGGCATTCAGAAGCTTTGACAACAACAAGAAGCATTCCAAAGATAAGAAGAGATTATATACCAAATAAGAATGCAACTCATAAGATGAGATTAAATACAATGACTCAGAATATGATCATGAAGATTATGGTCATGCTGAATATGAAGTTCTATTCATGGCTAAGGAATGAAGTTTCTGACATTAGAAAGAGTTTACATGGAGTGATTCAAATAATGATGAAGATGAGGTGGATTATGAAATTGTAATGATGAATTCTATTGAAGAATAAAATATTGAGAATAATATCAATAAGAAGATGAAATCTAAACTCAAAGACTTTGAGGAGCAATTCAATGTGTATGAGGCAAGGATGAATGAAGACACCAAGGAGCATGAAGATATAACCAAGTATCTTAGTTATCAATTGCAAATTCTATCTAAAAGCCTAAAAGATAAAGAACATGAATGTTCAAGGTATGTTTCTAAAAATGCATCTTTTAAATCTAAGTTAGAGAAGACATCTAGTAAGGTGAATACATTTGTGAGATTTAAAAAAATCTCATGTGATCTAGATAATATTTTGAGTGGTCAAAAACATGCTAATGGTAGAACTGATCTTGGATATGAATAAGAACAAAAGAATGTAACTCAAGACAATATGAAGACTAATGTGAACTAGGAAATTTAGCCTTTGAAGACAAATCATCAGACAAGGAATGATGGTGCAAATAGATTAAAGAAAAATCAAATCCGACAACCAAATACCATGAGGTATGCAAATTTTAGTGGTTATTTCTATACTTATAATCAATTTGGGCATAGAGATAGAGAATGTAGAAGAATTGTTAATAATGAATTTGTATGAAACTCTGATGGGGGTCATTAATCAAAAGGTGTAAGCAAGGTTGAGTGTTTCAACTGTCATGATATAGGACAGTTTGTAAAACATTACTTGTTGATGTGGGTTTTATGTAAACTACAGTTGAATGAGCTAACCTCTAACATTTTACAATCTCTATGAAGGTGAAATCCACTATAGGGTATGAATTGTAAATATTAAATATATTTCAACCTATTGATGGAATAGAGGTATGGCATACAAGTTTTTGAAAAGGGTTTTTGGATGGAGGTGTGGCCTTATAAAAAGTGAATTTATACATGAGTTGGATGGGTGGCTAGTCTCTGATCTAAAGTGGATAGGTCTTAATAACAAACCTAAAAAGGAGGGTAAGTTAGGGGAAAAAATAAGACCCATGGTTCTTTGGGAATTACTTCCATAGTTGGTTTCTGAATAGACTTATACTTTCTCAAACCTATGTCTATTGTTATCAACAATATCAAACATGCAGTCAGACATGGATTGAAAGTCTAAGGCAAAATAGATGTAGGAAGTTCACATGCCTTATACAAAAGTTGATCCTTTTAGGGAAGTAGTTACACACCCTTGATAAGGAGATTATGGCTCAAACAGGTGAATTATCTGAGGTAGTTATTGTACACTCATAAAAAACTACACCAAAGAAAGCATAAATACACATTCAGAAATATAATTCAAACTTGACTAATTTAATTGATACATCCACTAATCCTTCAATAGCTATTGTACATCTTAAACTAGTATATCAATCAATACATCAAGAATCTATTGACAACTATAGCACACTAAACATTATTGAATCATATAACCATGGAAATAATAACTCTCAGGACACTTTGTTGATGATCAAAAATTATTAGTTGCTTTATATTCCAAAATCTTTGAACCCATAAAATTGAGTGGGGTTAAAATAAAATATGTAGACTTGGGGAAGAGTTCGCCTCATCCTCCAAGTTCATGCAAGTGGTTACAAGTGTTTGTTAGAACATGTAGTTATAAATATAGTATAAAACCATCTAAGAGATAACCATAAGTTAAAAATAAATAAATAAATTTTTCAAAACTATGCAATGTGTGCATGTACACAAAATACAAAGTCAATTATTTATAATTAGCCACTTAAAATCCAAGTACATTGGCCATTAAAAAATTATACATGCATAAGATTTAGCCTATCAAGGCTTACTCATTTAAAGTTTTTCATGCACTTTAGTTAGTGTAAAAGTGGATGTGGTAGCTGATACCATTGGAATCTTGCTTCTTCTTCACCTCATTATCATCATAGACTTTATATGCTGATTCCTACTACTTGAATATGATATCTAAATTTAGCAATGATGGTTAATAGATTCTCTTCATCTATCCAAGGAGCTTCACATGCTCATCCTTGGTTATTTGAAATTAATTCTTGAAGATCTCAACTTTGGTGACCTTCCTTTGAGATTTGCTTAAATCTAATTCAATTTACTCAATTGACAAACTTTGCAAGCTCTATTTAAATTCATCGATTGCTTCTTAGATAAGCTTATCAAAATTGAGCATGCTAATTAGCTTACCAGTGGAGTCTTTTGCATTAGATAACTTCAAATCATGAAAAATATGAATAATCTGAGCCTCACATGCTTAATATTTAGGGACTAAAGCCCCAATGTTTTATAACTAGTCATTTACCTCCTCCTACCTAATAACTACTAGATTTAATGCACTAGATGCCTCTAGCATATTCATTAGGTTGAGGGAACTATAGAGTGAGTTGCCTATATAGACAAATAACATATTTAGTTTGGAATTATCATATCTTAGAGAGTAAAATAATTTATTAGTCTAGATCACATGAGGGTTCATCTCAGCCCTCATAAAATCCATAACTTCTAGGTAATTATAACATCTTGAAGCTACTTCTTGGATCTCAGCTTCTATGCTAGTGGGAATGTGCACTATCTTGGCCTTTTCCTTGAGTTTCTCGACTTCTTTCTCTATTACTTGTACCTCTACCTATAGCCTATGTCGAGCTAGTTTTTTACCCTCATAGATCACAAATATAGCATCCTTATGTGATTGATCCAAGTTTTCTATATTTCATTCATATAAAGATTACCCTAGCTACCTATTCTACCTTTTAGTAAGGGAGAACACATCTTGCCTCTCCTCAAGGATGATTTGGGTTCCCTTTTCATCTTCTAATTTTATTTTCTTCACCCTTTGGATGTTTCCAATTGGAGGATCAAAAAGGGTGGAGCCAAATGGGAGTTTGGTGATCTTGAAATTTGGCAATTGAGAAACCTTGGTCCTCAAATCCACTTCACATGAAGGAATATCAAGTTGGTATGCATCAAAGGTTGTGCAATAACCTCTTCTTTTGCATCCTCTTGATATTTTTATTGCTTCTTGGAGGCTTTGATAAGGGCATCTAGAAGGGAAGTCGATATGATTTTAGACCAATCCACTCCTTCAAAATGAGGAAGTGGATGGACTATGACTATGTGGGGCTTGGCCTTCCTCCACATGCTATTGGTTGTCACAGTGGTTTCTTCTATGGAAGTGGATATTGATAATGGAAGGGTGATTTGAGTGGATTTTTCATGGAGTTGGGAGGTGGCCAAAACTATCTGCACCTTCCTAGACACTTTATTTCTCTTAAGGTCTTTGACAGTGGAAGTGTTAATAGGAATATAAGGGATTGGTGTAGTGAATGAGGAGAAAGTGGAGATGAAAGAGGCAATGGTAGTAGTGGAAGTGGAGGGGATAGAAATTGGAGTATCCATAGAGTTAGCTTGGTAAAAAATACACATAAAAGACAAGGGAAAGTTAAAGAAAGATTGGGTACCTTGAAGAGTAAGTTCTATAGGCTCTATTTGGAGGATCATAGCCTTGGTTGTCCCTAGCATAGCTTCTTCATCTGAATCATCTTCAATGTCTTTGATAATTACCATGTTTCCCATATCTAGTTCTGAACATGGAGGCTAAATAGACAAGCCATGTGATACCTCTACTATAGGACTACCCATAGGAGTCCTAGTATTTATTTTGTAGACTAAGGGGGGCCTTGCTTGAGTAGTCAATTCCTATGGTGATGATGTTACTACTCTTGGAGTTGCTACCCTAATGGATGTAACAATGTGTATCTAGGGGGTAAGAGTTGGAATTTGGATAGAACTTGTAGTAGGCACTTCTTGTGTTCTTTATTCCTCATTAGAGTCAAGGCTAATGGGGTCCCCTACTTGTCCTCCCTTAGTTAAACTAGGATTTGATAACCTAACTCCTTCTTCACTACTTTAAATTTCAAATTTAGAGGGAGTCTTTGGGAGGAGGATGTAGTCTATTCCTTGTATTTCTCCTCAAATTGACCTCTCCAAAAATATAAATTCTACCACCCTTTAAAGAGTGCTTTCCTACTATCTAATTGCCTAGTGGAGACTGAAGGATCATGTTGGTTCATCCCTAAACGTTCCTCTTGAAACCCATAAATTTGTGCTTATTATATAACACTTCCTCATCTAAATTAGCATTCAAAAATATGAAATCATAGTCATAGGGATCATGAATATATGGAATATTGAATTCATGAATGTGTTTTTAGATCAACCCATATAGATCCTAGTCTCTATGTGGAAGTTTAGGGAAAGGATAACTCCTACATTTTCCACTTGTATCCCCAAGATGATTTCTCAGTGTATATGTCATCCTCCCAAGGGTTATGAGATGGACATAATATAAGTCTTTCTTCTTCCTTGATAAATCCTCCTTAATGCTCTTCTACAATTGGAAGGCAATCTCCTATTTAGATAACTTTTC
The DNA here is from genome assembly GCA_037957365.1 of Torreya grandis. Classification (NCBI taxonomy): domain Eukaryota; kingdom Viridiplantae; phylum Streptophyta; class Pinopsida; order Cupressales; family Taxaceae; genus Torreya; species Torreya grandis. The sequence goes on from JARHVA010005554.1 coordinate 1,037,995, forward strand.
TAGGATAAACCTTGGTAGACATAGGGGGAAACCTTGTTTCCCCATACCATGATGACATTAAAATTGGGTTAGAGGAAATAATCCCTTTTCTTGAACAAGTTTTTCACAATATTATACCCAATTTGAGGCATGGGCAAGCCATGAATATCTGGCCAAATATGAGGAGAGACATCCTCAAAGATTCTTACCATGTTCTTGGTGTAGTAATATATGTGCATGAACTGATAGTGATCACAAATTCTAATCTTTTTGTAGTCCATGGCCAAAGCCCATAATGTACCAAGGTCTCTGCATCACATTACCATTACCACATCCAATATTTATGACATCATAAAGAAATCCCTAGTGGGTATAGGATACCTATCTTTATGGATAATTTTCTCCCTCAATTGCAAGCTTATGATCTCATCCAGGGTGTATGTGATGTCATATGTGAGAATAATATATAAAGGTGGTACAAAATCTAAATTGATGAAGTGAATGCTAGAAATACCATATAATTGGTTGAGGAACACCATGTCAATGTAGATCCCCATCTTAAATCTATTGATTTGAAATGCTCCCTTTGGTCTCTTCCCTTTTAATGTGATGTTTTCTTTAAGGAGGATCCACGAAGATAACACCTTTTCCATTAAATTCTCAATGTTTAATTGTACCAATGTGTGCTTTTCAAATTAGACATCATCAATACTCAATGACAAATATATTTGAAAATTTGGCCCTAAAATGTAAGTGACCATCATGTTGCTACTAGAGTGATGTAGGAACGCATCCTGTGATACCTTGCAAGAGAAGAACAAGTCCCTTCAGAGGTCTATGTAGGGCATCACTTCCAATTTAGTTACAATGAAATGTAGCCTTTGGTGTTTGAACATAAATAATTACTTCATAAATAATCTATCTACTAGTGTCATATCATCTTTTAGTGAAAATAGGTCCACTTAATCAATGACAGCCCATAACTTTGATTAATTACTATATTTATCTCTAAAAACCATGGCATCAAAGACTATATTTGTGAATTTTGTTGAATCTTTGATTGAATATGGATATGGTAGATTGGTACCTCAAATGTTCTATATGTGGATGCCATTACTGTGTGCTCTATGTTTTTTCCTCTATGTGTTATGTATGCACGTATACTAGTGAAAATAACTTGGCTCTAGCTCGGTTGTTATTTCACTCATAGTACTCTCTAAAGTAGGAACGAAGGCTCTACATCATTGTAAGATAGCAAATACTTTGAATAGAAGTTATCTTGAATGAAAATAATGGCTTTTATTAATGGTGTATCACCTATATAAAATCTTGCATTAAATACCAGTTTGTGTGATATAAATGTGCAATGTTTGCTTGGATTTTATTTCATGTATAATTCAAATTTGTTAGCTCAGGTTGGTGGGGGTATTTAAATTATTACTAAGAAGTATTTTTGCTTTTATTTTGGATAAGTATGATGAAACTTAGTAGTATTCCTAGCAATAAAGTGCTTAGGTTGTATATTAAGAAAATACTTTTGGTTCAACACTCATAGACTAATTATTTTTGAGGTATTTATTTTAGACAAAATGTCATCAATAAATTTCCCCAAAGAGTTATTCCAGGTAAAATTCATGAGGTAATTATCTCGAAGGGCTATTTCAAAGGTCTAAGGGCACTTTTGATTTTCCCAAAGGGTACTTTTGATATTAAGAGTCCACTTTGTGAAGGCCAAGGGCACTTTTGATTTCCCTAAAGGGTAATTTTATATAGCTAAGGGACATTAAAAAAGTCTCAAAGGGTAGGTTATATAAGATCGAAGGGTCAATATTATCTCAAATAAATTTTTTGAAGGAATTGGCTAAAGGATAAAAAGTCTAGGAAAAAATTCCTGAAGGGTATGTCTAAGTAGGGAAATGGCATATAGGCACTTTAAAAGGGCCGAAAGGTCATTTTTAAAATATGTAAAGGGTAAGTGGCCACTTTGAAAAGGGTCAGAGGCTTGGGACAAAAATCCCAAAGTGTATGTCCATGGAAAAAAGGGGGTCCAAAACACAAAGGTCGAGGGGCACTTTTCATGGGGTAAAAGGGTCAAAAGAAACACCCTGAAAGATAAGTCCCATAGGGTAAGAGGTTAGGAATAAAAAAATTTAAGGGTTGATTATACAAAACTTGAAGGGTGTATACCCTAAAAGATTTGGTCAAAAAAGGGGTTAAGTGGTCAATTCAAGAAAGGAAAAAGGGCTAGTTCAAAAGACATATGACACTTTCCAAGATGTCCAAGGGTTAGTTAAAAAGGTCTTGAAGGGTATATGTAAATAGTTTGAAGGGTCTAATTTGTGGCAAAAGTTTTCCTAAAGGGTATACTTTATAAAGGTGAAAGGGCACTTTCAGACTTCTTAAAGGGTACTTTCATATAGTTAAGGGGCATTCCAAAAGTTTTGAAGGGTAGGTTGGGTAGGGTTGAAGGGATAATCCATTGGGAAATTTATTTTAGTTAAAATGCTTGTGGTCCAAAATTTTTTAAGGCAAAGATTTCATAGTCTGAATTCCTTTGAGAGAATTATTTTGGCTAAAATGTCTGCAACAATTTTCCCAACAAAATAAGGCCTCCTAAATAATAATCCCAAAAGAAAAGAGGGCCAAGAACACCTAAAACATAAAATCCCAAAAGATAATTTGAACAAGGGCTAAAATAATTATCCTGAAGATATAAACCCAAAGAATTCATCTCTGTAATACAAAAGTTAGTCTAATAAAACACAATGTCAATTGATATCATCCTGCCAAAAAGTGAAATGCCTTAGATTTTCCAAATTTTGCATAAACATATGAAAAGGGAGGTTCAATATTGAGACCAAAATATTTTAAAAATGGATCCCCATTTCCTTCTAAATAAAATGAGGTGTTAGGTACAACAAATGATGACTTACAGGGGGAATACTCCTGAGTATTCAAGAACCTAGAACTCTGGTCTCGCAACTTTAGATCAATCTTGAAGTATGTCATAGAAAAATAATTATATTAGAAACATGAAAGAGATTCTCAAGTTAACTCGTACAACATACTTTATAATTCCATGGATCTGTGTGTTTTAAACATGTAATTGATTTAGTCCTTATTGTGATGATTTTTTTAGAAAGTTTTGATGAAGCTATAGGTTTTGTTCTAGTATCTGTTAAGGCTCATTAAATCAAGAGATGTTTAGGCATTGCTCTGCCACTAATTTGGAATTTATAGCCCTAATATATATGCCTTAAGTTTCTTATCTACTCCTTCCATTGTCTTCTTATAACCATGATGCATGGTGTATTGACCTTATTTCATCATGTGTGATATTTTAATTTTCTTTAAATTTTATTTTGCTCTTTTGAACTCATTGTTTTTTTTCTCTCTTTTTCTTTTGTTTTTTTCTCGTGTTTAGATTAATGGAAATGAGAGGAGATGAAACCCAAATGATCTAGTCTAATTACAAAAACAAATTGTTATTAGAATATCACTACCAACAAAATTTACATCCAAAATTGTCACTTGTAACAAGTATTTAATATGATGAGTGCATTTGATCTAATAAAATAAGAAAACTTACTAAATTTGTATGAAGTAACTCAATAAAAACATCCATATTCCTAGTAAAAGTATTCAATTGTGTCATAATTCAAAACAATCATGTGATTGCTTTCCTTCATCCTAAAGTCTCAAAAACATAGAAATGCACCAAATCTGTAAACTAGCCCCCAATGTGTTAAGATTAATTTTCCCATTTTCTAAAAGTCCTAAACTCAGATTTTTTAGATTTTTAGCTTGGAAATAACTAAAACACAACCTAAAATTCCAAATAAAACAAAAAAAACTAATCTAGAAAGCAAGAAACTATTCTGAAAAAAACATTGAGATCTTAATCTAAGAAAACCAAAAACTAAAAAGTAGAACAATTACACTAGAAAGCAAGAAACTAAACTAGAAAGCATGAAAATCTACTCTAACCCTAAATCTGACTTATCTAAATTATCTCAATCAGTAATATCCATAGATGGAATAGCTTTGAAGTAATGCTTTAAGAACTATCTATTGTCTAGATATGTAAGCCCATTACTTTAAAGGTCTTTCAGATGAAATGTGTTATTTCCCATGATCTCTGAAATTTGATAAGATCCAATCCATAATGGGAAAAACTTATTGTGTTGTCTTTTCTTTTCACAAGATTTATCCCATAGTAGTACCAGATCTAAAATTCTTAATGATTTGGCTTTTACTCTTTTATCAAACCACCTTTTGACTACATCTTGATGTTTGCTCAATGTGTGCAAGGAATCCACCATTTATTATATCGAGTAGTCTTGATTCTACTTTTTCATTTGGTTCAATGTAATCTTTCATGAACTAGTAGGTGGGTAGTTTCAATGTTATGGGGAAATTTGGTCTATGCACATATACTAGCAAGTAGGGCAAAGATTTTAGGACTTATTTGTATCTTGTCTAGTCTGCCCAAAGAGCATATTTTAGTAGAATGTGCTAATCCCTAGGTTTGTCCCCCACTAATTTCTTGATTGCATCAATCAAATTTTTATTTGTTGACTCCACTAATCTATTTCCCTGAGGGTAGTGGTTATAATTTGACCTAATTATGATCTAATTATCATGTGACCATTTAGTGAATTCTATTGATATAAATCTTGGTCTATTGTCACATACCAAAGAGATGGGCATGGCAAATGTAGTTTTTATATGTTCCTCCAGAAAGTGAATCATATCTTGTGATCTACTATTCTTTATGGCAACTACTTTCATCTATCTAGTATAGTAGTTTGTAGTTGTAAGCACAAATTTATGGCCTATTGAGGAATTTGGGGTAATTACACTAGTGATGTCTAAACCCCATTGTGTAAATGGCCTTCCTTCAATAATTGATTATAGAGGCATTACTGCATGTACTTATCTCTTAGATAATACTTGACATTCATGGAAGTTCCTGACATGCATATGTGTATCCTTAAAATTTGTTGGCCAATAGTAACCTAAACTTAAACATTTAATGGGCTATGGTATTCCTAGTAGGGTGACCATTGCCTATATTTTGATGCAATTTATCCATAATCTCTTTAACTTCCTTTATAGACACACATCTAAGATAAATACCCTCATAGTTCCTTTTTATAAGACTCCCATATTGATCATGAAATAAAAATATTTGATCCTCAAAGATCTCCTTCTTTCTCTAGTAAGATCTTGGGGGAAAGTTTCTATAAGTAAATACTAGATTATATGTGCATACCATTCTACTTTAGAAACTTGCGATACACATACCTCCTCAACAGTGATTCAGGGATCAAGATCAGTCATGAGTTGAATAATACCTTGAGCTCTAATGATCTTTGTAGGCTTGATTTCTATGTTGAATTCCTAAATCTTGGCCATACATTTGCCTTGATGTTCTCCTAACTCTTTATGTGATAGGGTGAGCTTGATATCAAGAATGGGTATAATATCAATGGTTTTGTTCCTCAAGATATAATGTTAAAGTTTCTTGACTACTTTTATAAGAGAAAAAATATACTTATCGATCAAAGAATACTTGAGCTCTATATCCTTTAGATTTATGCTCATGAAGGAAATTAGATGCTCATTTTCATCCTTCTTATATGTGATAACCACAACAATATTGTGTTTTGAAGTGAAGGAATATAGATATAAATATTTTGTGAAGTCTAGTCTAATCAATATTAGAGCCTAAGATATGGCCTCCTCTATATCTTGGAAAGACTTTTTGGATTCAAATCTCTACTCTATTTTAGCACCTTACTTGACCATGGATTTTAGAGGTTTAACAATTTCTATAAATCTTGAGATAAAATTCCTCACAAAGTTTATTATCATGAAGAATGACTAGAGCTCCTTCTTATTGTTTGGTTACTAAATTTTTGAAATTCCATATTTTTATATAATATGTCCCAAGATTTTCCCCATAATGACTCCAAATATGCTCTTCTTCAGGTTTAGCAAAATCTCAAACTTTTTACATCTCTCAAATATGGACCATAGGTAACTTATGTGATCTTCTCTGTTCTTTGAAAACACTATAAGATCATCCATATAGATGATTATGCATTTTCCTATTAGTCCCTTGAAGGCATGATCCATGACAAATTGACAATTACCTCTTGTTTTAATCAGGCCAAATGGCATCCTTTTATATGTATAAGTACCCCATTTTGTGGTAAACACCATCTTAATTCTATCATTGAACTACACTAGTACCTGATTGTAGCCTAAAAATCCATCCAAAATGACATCATTTTAGAACCACTCACTATCTATATTACCTCATCTAGAGAAGGTAGAGGATAATTATTTTTCTCAGAAGCCCTATTCAAATTTATGGAATCCACATAATCTGATCTCACTACTCTTCTTTCTAACTAGGACCAAAATGGCCACCCAAGTAGAATGTTAGATTGGGAAGATGATTTTGGTGCTTAATAACTTCTCTACTTCCTTCTGAATAAGAGGCTCCAAAATAAGATTTACTAGCCTCTACCTCTGTTTGAGGGTTTATAGTCTTACTTTAGGGGATTCATGTGAGTAATGACCTATGGGTCATACACCTTTAGATCTTCATGGGTCCAAGCGATAATGTTCTTATATTGAGCAATCAAATCCTTGACTCACTGTCTTTCCTCTACAATACAATTGAGGCCAATATTTACATAACATAGGTTATGGTCATCTCCCAAGTTTTCCCTCTTGAAGTCTAATTTTTTGGCCTTGGGTTGTCCAAGCTATTTTGCCTGAGGATCTAAGTTCAATGGTCTTTCCAAGGAGACTAAGCTAGTTGGAATATAATTTTATTTGAGCTAGATAATGCCCTCTTTATCTATTTCTTCTTGAGATAAGTGGTTAATGTCCTTATCATCGATGATTTGGGACTTGAAATCCCATGAATTAGTTAAGAATTGAATAATTTGTTGGTCATCATTGAAAAAATATAAATTTATACATTATTTATAATAAAGGTACAAATAACCAATTCAATAGAAAATATATTTACCTCAGACTCATATAATGCTTCAAGATTGACAATAGTAGTGGCTAGTGAATTGATGTCTTGATTCTACTCTCTTAAGAGTGTTACTATGTTAAAAGCTTCAAATCTCTAAATTAAATCCCATGCTATATGATTATATATATATATATCTTTAAATAAGATAATTTACATTGATATTTTTTTTTACCTAGTGAAGTACTAACTCTGAGTCACCGAATACCTTTATCTATTTTACATTATTTTTTAGCACAAACTATAGTCACAGGATTAGAGCCTCAAACTTAGATCTATTATTAGTGCATGGGAATTCAAATATATAATATACAAATAAATTATTTCCTTGAGGATCAATTAGTTCAATTCCTACACCTAATCCTTACTTAGATCTAACTCCATCATAATGCATAGTCCATAGCTAATTCAAACCTTCAAGTTCTGGGTTTAGTGCTAGATTGTGAGTGGTAAAAGTATAAATACCAAGAGTGGGAGAGTCATATTTTACCTTCTCATTTTTGAAATTTTTTTATATGATGGTATATTTCATTTTTGGATCTCCATAAATCATGATTTGGTTTGCCACTCCTCTCCATGGCAATTACATATGTGAGAAATCTATAGAAAGATATATATTAAGCACTTTGGACCAATCTCTACTTAATAATAATTTGTAGCCTTCTAGTATGTCCTCTACCAAAACATTGATAGTCATATATAATCTTGGTTCTAATGCTACTTGAATGTGTAAGTTATTCAATTCTCCCACTACTGGTACTACCATTTTATCTAGTTGAGAAATTGATCTCTTTTATGGGCTTGGAGTGAGCCCAAACTTTTTACATATGGAAGTACACATAACATTTGTAGATGATCTATAATCAACCAAATATTTATGAATGTTCTTATCAAATTATTTAATAATCAATAAAAATAATGGCACTTCAACCTTAATCTTGTAAATGACGTTGGCATCAACAACCTTTGCTTTGTTCATAGTCACTCTAGTTCTTTCTATTAGAGCCTTTCTAGTGATGGATTTCCATAGCAACTTCTTTTGCTAAGTCATTTGGGCTAGCTCTTGGAGAGTTATATTATCCTTAATCTTCTTCATATCTTCCATGATATTGTATCCTCATTTACTTGGTTTTTCCTTATTTGGTAGTTAATCATTCCCTTTTGGAGGGGTTGTATTATTGTCCACTTTGAGATTTGGAAGAATTGTCATGGTGTTTGGAGGAGTTGAGGTGGTAAGTGGCTATTTTTTCCTTAAGTTTCACGCACCTCTCTATAATTATATGAAAGTATGAACCTCATCTATATTGTCTTCTGGTTCATTGTCATCTTCACCTGATAAGGTAAACTCATGAGTCTCAAAGAACATGGTTGTGTTAAAAGATCTAGGATTCTGATTAGATTCTAGTGGGTTATTCATTTGATCCTACCTAGTTACTTCCCTCTGAAATATCATAAACATTGTATAGAACTTAATGCAATTGATTTCACCATGTTGGGGTATATATGTATCCTACACCAATTAGGGAGAGATGTTTTAGTGATGTTGATTTTTGGAAGCATGCCAGGTTGCTCTATATTATTTATAGAACTATTTAATGGTCTATTATATATTTAGAACCTAGTTTTCTAATTTTTAGTTGGGGTGTTAGCATTGCCCATCTTTCATTACATATTCATAAAATCATTACTCAACTTTTAGACCATCTTTTGAATAGAATAAACATAGGAAGCATAGTTGCATGTTAGTTCTATTTATAACCATTTCCTATTACATGATTGTTCAAATAGTCAAATTTTGGTTGCATCATTTATGTTAGTGGAGGTAGTGTGTATAATTGATTTTGATTATATGTTGGAATGTTTTGATTAACATGCGATATTAGATTGAGTGCTAAAAATTCATTATTGATGTTAGGTTCCCTAGGTGTTTATAGGTTGACCTATCTATCAATAATAATAACATCCTTGAATGTCAATGCCAAAGTAATGGTGATAGTTTCTCTTCTAAGGCACATGATAATGACAGGGTCCAAGACATTCTTGTACATATCTAATGTCAATGTTAGTTTTGGTTTATACTTCAAGGTCAACCTATTATACATATTCTACCATCTTGCATTGAAATAATGGATGGGATCATTAAGCTCCATCTTCATACTGATGAAAACTGATATACCAATCCAAGATTGGTGACTTGTCCAAACTATGCAAGAAAATTTATTTGACATTCCTCCCAATTGGTGAGGGAGTTTTTTATTATATTTAAATACCAATAATAAGCAACATCTATTAAATTTAAAGGGAATAATTGACATGAAACATCTTCATTAATTATATTCATTAATCTTAAAGTATCTTTAATATATTTGATATACTCTTCTATTATCTTAGGCCATGAGGGAGAAAAAGATGGCAGATACTTTTTAGGATTCTAGGGTAAATCAAGCACATCCCCCAAGATGATGATGGTAAATATAATTAATTGATGTTTTTTCTAAGCTATTATTTGATTAAAAGGAAAAGGTTTGATTATAGTTAAGGGGTACCCTAGAAGAGGTGGTGGATTGTTCTAAGCTAGAGTTGTTGGCATAGCCTTATGTCCCTATGACTTGTCAAGGGTGATGCTAATAAACCAGCCTAGGAATTGGATCTGGTCACTCTCTTGGGTGACTCTAGTGTAGATTTATGCAAATAATAACCTCTATTATTTGGGGTTCCAAGGCCCTCCTTATAATACCAATGGATTATTGATGATGTGGGTTTTATGCACACTATAGTTGAACAAGGTAACCTCTAACATTTTAAGATCTCTATGGAGGTGAAATCCACTCCAGAGTATGACTTGTATGTATGTGGTGTATTTCAACCTATTGATGGAATAGGGGTAGGGCATGCAGGTTATTGACAAGGTTTTTTGGATATAGGTGTGGCCTTTTAACAGGGTGAATTTCTATGTGAGTTGGATGGGTGGTTGGTCTCTGATCTAAAGTGGGCAGGTCTTAATAACAAACTCAAAAAAGAGGGTAAGGTACGGTAGAAGAGAAGGCCCCATGGTTCTTTGGTAGTGAATTATCTAGTTGGTTTTTGAATAGACCTATACTTTCTTAACCCTATGTCTATTACTAGTAGTAATAGCACACATGTAGTGAAACATGGCTAAAAAGTCTAAGGAAATAGATATGTAGGAAGTCCACATGCCTCAAACAAATTTTTCTCCTTTTAGGGTAGCTATTTCACACCCTCAATGAGGATATTATGGCTTGATTAAGAGAATTATCTGAGGTAACTATTGCACACTCACAATAAATTAAACCAAAGAAAGCATACATACACATTTAGAAATATAATTCAATTAACTTGACTAGTTTAATTGATACATCCACTAATCCTTCAATAGCTATTGTACATCCCAAATTAGTATATCAATTAATAATATATTTATAGCTATATCCCACTAAAGATCATTAAATCATACAACCATATAAATAACAACTAATTGCCTAGAATTGGAAAGAAAATACTCAAGACATTTTGTTGACGATAAAAAATAGTTCACTGCTCTACATTCTAAAATATTACAACCCATAAAATTGAGTGGGGTTATAATTTTACATATAGACTTGGGGTAAGGGTCACCTTATCTTCCAAGCTCATGCCAGTGGTTATAAGTTTTGATTAGAACATGTAGTTCTAACTACAATCTAAAACCATCTAAGAGATAACTAGAAGTTAAAAATAAATAAATTTACTTTTTAAAATTATGCAATATGTGCATGTACACAAAATAAAAATCCAATTATTTATAATTAATTACTAAAAATATAATTACATTGGCCATTAAAAAATTTTACGTGTATATGATTTGTTGGGTGAATATTTTGTCGTCAACTAACTGATGACAAAATGGGTATATCAACCATAGTACAAGGAGATTTATACGACAAAAAGTGTGGGTTTACCACATCATAATGAGATAAATCTCTTCTCTCATCAAGGGGAGGTTCCCTAAGAATCACTTTTATTCTATATATGTATATAAATAAGTAGAAAATAATACTCAAGGTAGGATAACAACATCCATCTTTCTTTTTTCAGAGATGATGTTCACAGAACAAAAGAGAGATCTTGGTTGATGACTAAAAGCATTAATCTTCTTTCAAAAATGGTATTAAGAAATTAGCAAAAAATATCCTAGAGTAGTAACTAGGTCCATAAAAAAACCCATGAAAGCACAAAGTCTTATGTTGCCTCCTTCACTGATTTGAAGTGTACGTGATCGTAGAGTGAAGTAATGCTCAAAGTCTTCACCTAAAACTACAATAGATAAAAAGATCACAAAGGATAAAATCATCTCAAAGTCTTTCTAATACCCTTAATAATGTCTTTAGATAATTTCAATACACACACTTTGATTATTAAATCAAATAGATGAGAGATTATTAGGAAAGAGAACATAAGAACTATTTCCTAAGTAATACAAATTACTTCAACACAAAGTCTGAAATTAACATGTTTCTCATTCATTCAACAAAATATGATTTACAAACTGAGCACAAAGTCTCAAGAAGTATCTCAATCTCAGTAGAGTTTTTGCTCTCAAGTATCCAGAGATATTTTACAAAAGATGTTCCTTCTATATATAGGGAAAAACCTTTAAAATTAGAAAAAGAATAAAATATTGAAAACTAGTCAAAGATGAGTCAACATTGACTTTGGGATATTTTCTATATTTTTACATGTAATTACATATTACAAAAGTGCATGTATTTACACATGACAAAATTACATGTGCAAATGTCCTAAGTCAATTACAAAGTACATGAGAAGAATGAAGAAGAGAGAATGGAGGAATAATTCAACTCTTACCACTAGACTTCTTCAGATGAGCATCATACATGGTGATAGATGCCTATATTCCTATACTGTTTGGTGCAATGGTATTTTTGAAGATTACTTTAGCTCTGACTGTAGCATCTTTCACTGTTGTGATGGCTTTTGCATGACTAGTTAACATGGTTCTTAGATTATCCAAAGTTAACTAAGTATCTAAAATGTTATCCATAAAAGTCATTGAAAATTATTTTTATTCAAATTCCCTTTGGATCATACCTTTGAATTATTGAATCATTTCCTCTGCTAAAAGAAATTGATTGTTTCGAGAGGTGAGTCTGCAAGGCAATTCCTCCAATCTATTCAACAGGCTGGTGTCACTTTTTTCACTAGCATCCTTAGAAGATTTGAGGTCATTGATCAACTCCTTAAGTACCTAGATTTTATATATTAGTGATTCTTTGATTTCAACATAAGAATATTTGTTGGCAATGATGTTGATTGATACTAAGGTGTGTTTCTTCAGAGCTTTCATCTCTACCCACTTTCTAAGATATTTGTTTGTGCTGTCAATATCTTGAGAAATAAGAGAGATGAGGTCTTCCAACTCTGTCCTCATCTTCTTCATTTTACCTATCTTCTTAGCAACCTCTGTAAGCAAGTAAATTCTTTATGTATGCATCTTTTCTATGTAGTCTTCAAGTACTTTCCCTTTTAGGAAGGTCTTTTCTACTTTCTAGATAACAGGATCATCTACGAAAAAGGCTTCTAGAGCCACCGTCTCTGGGGAAAAAGTGAATCTCTTGTCTACTATGCTCAATTATTCTACCTTTTCCTTGTAATAATATTTCATCTCTCTCTCCCTATCAAATTTTTGGACCATGATATCCATTGTAGACTGCAGATCACTCTTTGCACCCTCGTGAGTTACTTTCCCCAATTCAATGCAAGAAATGGAGTAGCTGCTCATGTTAAAATTCTCTAGGGTTGCATCCTATGGAGGTTTGGCTATCTCCAAGAATTTGTGCCCCTTTTCCTCAACCATTTTTGAAATGATCCTTGGATTCTTAGGGGTCTTATCTTTCACTAGCACTATTTTGCCAAAATCAAAGTCATCTGTAGAGATGGCTTGATTTTTTATTTTAGGTGTGAAAGTTAATAACCAAGGTGGGAGAGAAGAATCACTTATTATAGTAATAGTCCCTATAGCTAGTATTACTAGGGTAACATCTTCACTACTAGTGAGAATAATGGGCATAGTGGGTGTAGCAGGCATAGTATCAGGGAAAACTGTATCAGTCGTTGACTGGTCAATGGTGGAAATGTCTTTGATGTTGAAAGAAGGAGATGAGAGACTAGGGATAGATCCTGATGATCAAATAACATCTCTAAAAACACCTTGAGGGTCACTAAAAATAAATCCAAAAAGAGAGGCAGCTCCATAAGAAGGAATGCTAATGGGAGAAAGGGGCGAAGGAGCTACCACAGGGGATTGGGGTGGAGAAGAAGAAACCCCTACAACTGGTTGCACCCCCTCTTATGGAGATAGAGTTTTTGTTCCCTATTGCTCTGTAGACCTGTCATCTATCTCCATCTATTCTACCACCTGTTCTTGAGTGCTTTATTCTCCAACCCCCATATCTATTGATTCTGACTCTTTCTCGGCAACCTTTGATTTCTTCGACACAAAGATGATCCTAGGCTTGTGAGGCCTAGAAGGAGAAGGAACTTCCATTTTATTCTTGGTTCTATTTTCTACTCTCTTCCTTGTTTCCTCTTGGAATTTAGCCTCTGATCCTATGATAAAATTTCTTTAACATGATTCCTTTGGTTGCTAGCCAATCATTGGTGTTAGCCAATATTAGTTCAAATCTCATCCTTAAAGAGGTCAACTCTTTTTGGGACCATTATATTGGAGGAAGAGGAGAGTTAGTGACTTTTTAAGCTAGGTATTTACTATTAATTAGATTTTTGTCATCTACCAAATTTAGGGTAATATCAGCAAACCCTAGATATTTAATTTGCTCTAGAGACAGTCTGCTGTAATCCATTTTTTTGATATCTTTTTCTATTCTCAAATATATCCATATGTCTTCAATCATGGGCTCATGAAACTGAGTCTTCTTTCTAATCATGTCCTTAACACCTCTGTAGTCAAAATTGGACCTTCTTTTAAACTACTTCATAGTGACCAATTGCATTTTGGTTTCCATTACCCTTGCTTTGGCGGTAGTCAAAATTGAGTATTTACCAATTTTTACTGGGAACATGAATCCTGGTTTCTTAAGTTCCATTTATTTATTATGTATGACAATAATCTATCTACATAGCTCTATTAGAACAAATTTGTTAGAAGGAAATATGGGGAGCATATAGGGATAACCTTGGAAAAAGCCAACTCGTAGATAGCGAAAGGTAGGGAATTGTAAAAACATGCAATCAAGATCATTGACGATAGTCCAAGCTTTATCTGATATTCTCTTTTATTCCAATTGAGGATTGAAAAGACACAAAAATATTATGAAAAAGGCATCATTTACCCTCTTAAAGTGACGAATTGATCCTTTTAGTGTTAGCTAATAGTAATATTGATAAATAGGGGTGGTTCTTCTATCTCTTTCTATCGTCAAACTTGAAAAGGTTCGCATTGAAGTTGTGATGTATACTAAGTATGAAGTCATATAGAACTTTGAAGCAGTAGACACCTTTATCAATTACTCATGAAGAACATTGCTAATCTGCTCACCCCAAAAGATGACTTGTTTTCCTTGTAGAATTATCTTGATAAAGGGATACATCCATTTGTGGAATTGAGAATAAGATGGTAGACCTCATACTCTACTGAGAAGAGTAATTAAGTCACCAACTTCCTCTAGAAAATTACTTATTGGAAAATTCTATGGCCATCTAGACAATTTAGCTCTAGGGGTCTTGAGCCATCTGTTGTTGATAACCTTTTTTGCCTTTTCAAGATCTTTGTCATATTCCTTCTGTGCCTCGATGAAGTCAATTTTCAACACTTTGGTAGTAGGAGGGCACATGAAAACTTTATCAATAAATTTAGGGTCCAATTGAATTATCACGTTTCCACTAGCATCTAACACCGCTCGAGTCTCTTTATTATAGAATTGGGCACACTAGAGGATGAAATTAGTGTGATGCACCACCACAGGGAAAGAGGAGACTAGGTGGATGTTTCTTTCAATTATTTTTTTCATCTCTGAGCTTAGATTTTTTGCCTTGATTCTCTCCATGAACTTAGTCATATCTATGTGGCTGATCTCTATGTCTCTAATGTCGTCGACATTAGAAGTGATCGAGGTAATTGGGAAAACACCTTGATATTGATACTTCATTATCTTCGACTTCTTTGGAGAAGCTTTAGTCATTGATATGAGCCTTGGTTGAGAGTACGTTGATTAAGGAGGATTGTTGGGAGTAACTATGATAAGAGTCATGATCGCATAATTAGGAAAAATTTGGCAATCTAGGGAACTTGCACGTCAGGTGATCATGACCAGAGAAGTGCACTTGAAAGGGCCGAGGTGTAAGTAGGTTAGAAAGTAAGAGGAAATGGGGAGTGGGCATGATAAATGAAAGAAATTAAAATTCCCCAAAGTTAGAAAAAAATAGAAAAAAAGGATGCAGGGGCAAAAAATAATGCCACCCTTATATGTGGAACAGGTTAGCGTGCATAAGTGGCAAAAATTGTCGCCCTTACATGCTAGGGTGAAAAGGAAATGCATCAGCAATAAATTTTGCCACCAATGCATCTTGGAGGGGAAGAATGTGTAAGCGTGGCAAAAATCACTGCCCTTGCACTTGTTAAGAAACTTAGGTGTAATGGCAGCAATTTTTGCCGCCCTTACACCAAAATTAGGTCAGATCGCATCAACAGCAAAAATTATCGCTGATGCACATCTCTTAAAATCAATGTGTTAGGGTGGTGAAAATAACCACCCTTACATGGGTAAGAAATTAGGGAGGAAAAGAGAGGTTGGTGAAATTCACCACCCTAACATGGGGGAAAGAGAAAAAAGAAAAGGCCGAACGGGAAGGAAGGGAAGAGGAGGGTTGAGGTGCGGTGGAGGGAGAAAAAATGCCTCAATAAGAAAGAAAAGGGAAAATAAAAATAAAACTAACCAAGAAAAGAAAAAGAGGAAAGAAAAACAAAACACAAAAATAAAGACCTACCTAGAAAATAACACACGACAAGGGCTTGAATCTAGCGAAAACACGCTTCTTCCCTCTTGCTTGATCATCTAGAGACAGAGGGCAAGAGGAGGAATGGAAGAAGTGAGGTAGAAATGGATCAAAAGAGATTAAATGGGAAAAAAACACCCCCAACCACTTGACATGTGTGGCCATAAATGCTTCACATGAAAATCGAGGTAGTGCAAGGGGTGGCAAAAATCACTGCTCCTGCACTAGAGTTTGAAAGATATGCAAGGGCGGTAAATTTTGCCACTCCTACATATGGGAGGGAAAAAACACTTGCAAAGGTGGCAAGAATTGTTTCCCCTGTATGTCGAATGCAAGGGTAGTGAAAAATGTTGCCTTTTCATGGAAACAAAACAAAAGATGCATTAGTGGCATTTTTTGCCACCCTTGCATGAAAATGCAACAAAAGACTAACTCTGGGAGATAGAAAATTTATCCCCTGGTCACATCTAGACTGTAACGATTTTTGTGTTTTAGGGAAAATGTAATAAAGGAACATTATAAACTTTGAACAATGCCAGTTGAGAAAGTGTGAGAATAATAAAAACTTGTCTCAAAAAATGAACTTAGAGAGAAAAACATGAAACAGACAAGTTTCATAGGGGTTGTTCCAAAAATGAGCATAGCTGATTTTGGGAACAACTGTTGGCTCCTATTGTGGATTTTTTATTGATGAAACCGATTGATGGGAGTAGAAACTAGCCTCTAAGTGCCTTCATCCAAGCCATTGGGCTATGGAGTCAAGCTGAAAAGGAAAAGACATGAAAGAAAACAAATAAAATAGAAAAACTATACAAATGTACAAGTGAATTCATCTAAAACTTTAAGGATTGAAATGCTATAGATGCTACCCACTATGGGGTAGTGAAAATGGTGCTCCATTTTGATACTTTAGCAAGAATATATTCTCACCATAGACTTGACAAATGGTAAATGGACCTCTCCACAAAGAATCAAATTTGCCATGCATTCCCTTTGGTTCTCTCCTCTTGTCCCACAACAAGACTTGATCTCCAATTTAGAAATCATAAACCTTGGCCCTCTTGTCAAAAAGTTGCTTCACCTAATTTTAATGCATATTAATTTGGTCCACCACCATGGTTCATTGCTCATTCAATTTGGTTAGACACATGATCCTTTTGTCAATTGAATTTTTGAAGGTTGAATCTTTGATTGCCTTGGCTAACTTGAGCGCTGGTAGTTCTAGAGTGATGGGTATATTTGCATTCAAGCTGTATAGAAGTTGGAATGGTGACATGCCTATGGCCCTCTTGGGTGTAATCCTATCTGCCCATAAAGCATCAAACAATGCTTTGTGCCAAGTTTTTTAATTATCATCTACCAATTTCTTGATAATAGTAACCAGATTCTTATTGCTTGATTCTGCTTGGCCATTCCCTTGTGGAAAATAATCAGAAGTATGGGATAGAGCAATTTCATAATAAAATTAGAACTGAGTAATTTCATGTGAAGAGAAATAGGCTGCATTATTTGTTAGAATTTTAAGTGGAACCCCAAACTAGGAGATAATATTTTCTTTAAGAAAATTACACACCACTTCTGAAGTAGCATGCTTAGTTGGGATGGCTTCCACCCATTTGGTAAAGTAGTTAGTTGCCATGAGGACATAATCATGTCTGACACTTGAAGATGGATTTACTATGCCAATGAAGTCGATACCCCATTGTTGAAAATGTTCTTCAATTACCACTAGCTTGAGGGGTAATGCGGCTAGTTTAGGCTTTTTGACGAACTGCTGACACAATTCACACCTACACACCCATTTGTAAGCATCTTGAAATAGCATAGGCCAATAGTACCTTTTTCATAGAATTTTATGCATTATTATTGGTGTAGAAAAATGTCCTCCATAGGCTAAATTGTGGAAATACTCCAAAAGTTTATCTTGTTGCACCTTATTGATGCAGCAAAAAAATACCTCGTCAAGGCTTCTCTTATACAAACCATTATCCCACAAAACATAGCTAACAACCTTTAATTTAACATTCTATTTTTCTTTGTAGGATAGATGAGTGGGACAGTCACCATAGGTTAGAAAATGGGTAATGTCAGAATACCACTCATCAATAGTGGCAACAAAGAGGATCATAGGCACGTCTTCGATCTCCATTTCTTTATTTTCTATTTCCTTGGGGATTTTGTCAGTAATCAACTGACAAAGACCTTTTCCCCACAAAAGTTTGGTAGGTTTGATGTCAATATCAAACTCCTAAATCTTGGCAATTCAATTACCTCTTTTTGTACCAAACTCCTATTGAGTCAGAGTGGACTTCACCATTGTATCAAGCACTAAAACCACAATATGTGAATTCAGGATATAAAATCTAAAATGTTTAACTACTTTGACCACTGCATAAGCATGCTTCTCCATGTTTGAATATTTCAGCTTGTGAGCTTTGAGCAGACAACTCATGAAAGAAATAGGAGATTCCACACCTATTTGGTTCTGTTGAACCAAAATAGCTGAAAGTGTATGTTCAAAAGCATAACTATATATTTTCAATTCTTTGGTGTAGTCTGGACAAACTAGAATTGGTGCGTGAGTGATTGCTTCTTTGATGTCTTTGAATGCTGATTTGCCCTCTATAGTCCACCTGAAAGTGGCTTTATCTTTCATCATATTGACAATGTGATGATTTTTCTCAGCAAACTCAGGGATGAACCTTCATAGGAAATTCACTTTTTTGAAGAAAAAGTGAAACATAGTCTTATTGGGAGGTAGAGTAAGCTCTTGGATAGACTTGACTCTTGGATACCTTCTCAAAACACAATATGTTTGTAAATTTTCCCTTCTGTCATCCCAAAAATATTTTTTTTGGAATTTAAAGAAATACCATTCTGACAACAACATTCTAGCACTTGTTGTAAATGGTGCACATGGTCAGAATGATGATTAGAAAATACTATTAAATCATCCAGGTATACTACAATGAACTTACCCATTTCATCCTTGAAAGCGAGGTCTATTGCTCTCTAAAATGTGGCACCTGCATTTATTAGACCGAAAGACATTCTTTGATAAGTGAAGGTGTCCTAAGGTGTGGTGAAGGTAATCTTATGTTGATCTGCTCTTTTAACTTCAACCTGATTGTACTCTGAGAAACTATCTAATATTGATAACATCTCTGCACCTGTCACCATTTGCATAACTTGATCCATGATAGGGAGAGGATAGTTATCTTTCAAAGATGACTGATTCAAGTTTTTGAAATCCACATAGATTCAAATTTCACCATTCTTCTTCCTCATAGGAACTATGTTTGCAATCCATGTGGAATGATGGATTGGGAAGATTATCCTGGCATTTAACATCTTTTGTATTTCAAATAGAATAGTACCTGATATCTTTGAGTTATACTATCTAATTTTTTTCTTGTAAGGCACTAAATTACTTTTGAGAGGAATGTTATGGCAGATTCTTCAGGTCTGTGTGACTTTAGATCATCATAGGAGTAAGCTAAGACATCTATATACTGGCAGAGTAGAGTAGCGAATTTGAATTTCTCCTCGAGAGTGCAACTTTTTTCAATGTTCATCATCTTAGGATCTCCCTTAGTTCCCAGATTTACTTGATCAAACTCCTGGGAGGAGCTTGCATCCATTTGTTGTTATTTGATAAATTTGTCATGGTTATCAAATAGCTTCTCATGAAAAACCAGGCCTTTGGGAATCTTATTCCCTTTAAATTGTAGAAACTCCTCACCTGCATTTGTATTTGATTTAAAATATGACTCACACTATTGAGTTTCACTACCTTCAAAATGTAGCCATTCAAAGCTATCCTTTTACTCCAAGAAGGTAATGATCTGATTGTCATTATTGAATACTTGCCAATGACTGGCATTATCAGGTACACTTGGTCAAAAGACCAGTTCAATAGTTTACTTGTTTCCTTTAAAGTCTAGGTGGGGGACTAAGAGAGTAGTTGAAACAACCAATGCATCAACCCAATCATTGAATTCTCTCAGAATGGTAGAGATGTTGAAAGCATCAAAGTTTTCAATTTGGTCTTAGACTAGATTTTGGTAGTGGCACAATCTTTCATTCTTGGTTTGATAAAATTTTCTTACCTGACAAACCACCAATTTAGCATCTCCTTTAGCATGAAGGAGTTTGATGCCTTTTTCTCTAGCAGCCTACAATCCAAGTAACAAGGATTCATACTCAGTTGTGTTATTGGTGTTGTTGAATTACAACTTGTACGATGAAGGAATAATATATCCTTGAAAAGATACCAACACAACCCCAACTTCTAAACTGGTAGAGGAGTAACTGGCATCAAATTCTATAATCCATACCTCAGTAGACACTGATTTTTCTTTGAAAACTTCTTCATTCAGAGGAAGAGATTCTTTCATGATTTCATTATGATTCACCAATTCCCCTGCTATTCTAGCTAAATACATTTCCAAGTTTTTACTTATAGAGGCTTTGTCAGATGCCTCATGAACTTCGTCTATAGATAGAAAGTAATTACCCATGCCTGAAGACTTAAACAAAATTTGAGCTTTAGGTGTTGATGATTGGGTGACCACATATTTTGTTTCTTTTTTAGGAAGCAATCTCTTCATAACACCTTTGACTGGGATCCTCACCTCAGACAAGTCCATGCTTAGCTCACCACCAACATCCTTACATAAATTCTGCCCAAAAAGGATGTCGTAAGAGGCTAAAACATCAGCCACCAGAACTGTCATTTTTATCCTCTTTTTTGGAAAAGCTGCGAATAGAAATTGGGCATCTTTTATTTGACCAAGGAGTGGGACTTGCTTGTTTTCCATAGAAAAACACCTCCCAAATGTCTTAGTCAAACTTAGACCAAGGGAATCTACCACCTTGGCAGACATAACATTATCAGAAGCTCTAGAGTCTATTATGCAATTACTCAATTTATAACCATTTATCAATAGGGAAATATAAAAAGGTTTTATTTTCCTAGGAGCAATGGGAGGAGTCATGAAAAGATTATTTTGGGTGGATTTATCCTTAGAGGAATCATGAGTTGCCTATAAATAATCTTGTCCTATGGGAACAACTTTATTTTTTACATATTCTGCCAACCTATCAAACTATTCAAGATTGGCTCACAATTACTCAATCTCAGTCATTTGAATCTTAGTCTTTTTGGCATGATCAATTATATCAAATAATTGAAATGAATTAGAGACAAAAAAAGGGCCCATCATCTTGATCTTTAGTGGGTGTGGCACTGGTTTGAGAAACAGAGGTGAAAGGTATGGGACGATTTGAAGTACTTACTTTTTTATTAGTTACCTAAATCTTTGGTTGGAAAGGCAATTAAGTCCCTCATTTAGCAATAGAGACTATCGGCTAAGGTTCTTCTCCTACTTTTTATTTATCAGCTTGTTGAGCTGACTAGTTCTGAGATCTAGTAAAAATAGCATAGGATCCATCAAATACTTCTCCTTTACTTCTAGCTTCATCTTGATAATCCAAAAAACTGATATTGGAGTCACCAGCTAATTCTTCTTCTTGTTTTTCAAAGAGATTAGCATCATCTTGTTGGTCCAACTCAGGTTGGAGTGAGAAATCATGTTCAGCTTCTAGGTAATCGACTACTGAATTAGCAGGTGTTGCTTCAATGGCAAGCTTCCCATGTGGGGGAGGCAGGCGATTTGTTTGCCCTTGGTTTTTGGCAGCATTACCTTGATATGATTGGTTCTAAAATGTTCTTCTTGGCATATCTTGATAAGTGGGAGTAGACATACCTTGGGCCATTTGTCTTTGAAAAGCTAACAGTTCATTTGTCAATTTTTTCACCATAGGATCTATGGTGCTTGTAGAAGAGCTTTCAGCAGATGAAGAAAATTTATTTTTATTAGAGTCTTTTCTAATTTTACCTGTTAGGATAAGATCATCTTCAATCTTAGTAGCCAAATTTTGAGCCACAGTGAGATCCATAGGGCCGGACCACCTTAACAAAACACTTACTTTAGGAAGTTGCAAGCTGATGAAAAAACACTTGAGATTTTTTAGCATGGGTTGAGCGATGATAGGAATCCAGCTCCTTAACTTATTGAATTTTGCTATGAAATCCCTCATGGGCTCATGGGGTTCCTTCTTCATCTACGTAAGCTGAGCTAACAAGGCATGTGCATCTTCAACAGGTTTAAACCTAGCTTCCAACATAGATTTGAGTGTATTCCAGTCAGTTATAGTTTGAGATTGAAGGTGGTAAAACTAATCCATGACAGTGCCATGCAAAGTTTCTACAAAAATTATCACTACCACATCTTTGAGTTTCACACCTGTTACACTGCATGCTATAGAGAAGGCAGCAATATGCTCATTGGGGTGAACCTTCCCATCGCCATAGAATTTGAGAAAATTCTTTCTAGAACTATGAGGTAGTTCCTGTAAAGGTGGGGTCAGATTGAGAGGACCAAAAAAATTACCCCACAGACCTTGGGACATTATGATAGGATGATTAAATAGTGGGATAACAAATCTAAGTGTGGTCAATAAAGACAAAAACTTACCAGAACTGAGACTAGAAGCTTCACTAGGTATAGGAGATCTGGTGTTGGTGGGAGGAAAACTCTTGGTTCATTGAAGGCGAGATGGTGGAAGAGAAATCTAAAAATTAGTTTGTCACACAAACTCGAATACGGGATCAATGATACCTTGAGCTCTCTGGCCTTAGGTGTATGGTGGATCTGCCAGAGTATAAAATGAAAAAAGGAACTGGAAATGCTTCAAGTTGAAGCTTGAGGCTTCAAAATGCATGTTCGTGTCCCTAGTGGAGTCACCAAAAGCTGTTAGGTAAATATTTTGTCATCAACTAACTAATGATAAAATAGGTATATCAACCATAGTACAAGGATATTTATACGACAAAAAGTGTGGGTTTACCACATCTTAATGAGATAAATCTCTCCTCTCATCAAGGGGAGGTTCCCTACAAATCACTTATATTCTATATATGTATATAAATAAGTAGAAAATAATACTCAGGGTAGGATAACATCATCTATCTCTCTTTTTTCAGAGATGATGTTTACTGAACAAAAGAGAGATCTTGGTTGGTGACTAAAAGCATTCCTCTTCTTTCAGAAATGGTATTAAGCAATTATCAAAAAATCTCCTGGACTAGTAACTAGGTCCACAAGAAAACCCACAAAAGCACAAAGTTTTCCGTTGCCTCCTTCACTGATCTAAAGTGTACATAACCATAGAGTGAAGTAAAGCTCAAAGTCTTCACCTAAAACTACAATAGATAAAAAGATCACAAGGATAAAGGTAGCTCAAAGTCTTTCTAATACCCTTAAGAATGTCTTTAGATAATTTAAATAAACACACTTTGCTTATTAAATCAAATAGATGAGAGATTATCAGGAAAGAGAACATAAGAAATATTTTCTAAGTAAAACAAATTACTTCAACACAAAGTTTGAAACTAACCTGTTTCTCATTCATTCAACAAAATATGATTTACAAACTGAGCACAAAGTCTCAATAAGTATCTCAATCTCAGTAGAGTTTTTGCTCTCAATTATCCAGAGATCTTTTACAAAAGAGGTTACCTCTATATATAGGGAAAAACCTTTAAAATTGAAGAAAGAATAAAATATTGAAAACCTAGTCAAAGATGAGTCAGCATTGACTTTGGGATATTTTCTAGATTTTTACATGTAATTACATGTTACAAAAGTGCATGTATTTACACATGACAAAAGTACATGTGTGAATGTCTTAAGTCAATTACAAAGTACATGAGAAGAATGAAGAAGAGAGAATGGAGGAATAATTTAACTCTTGACACCAGACTTCTTTAGATGAGCATCATACATGGTGATAGATGCCTGTATTCCTATACTGTCTAGTGCAATGGTATTCTTGAAGATTACTTTAGCTTTGATTGTAGTGTCTTTCACTGTTGTGATGGCTTTTTCATGACTAGTTAACCTGGTTCTTAGATTATCCAAAGTTAATTGAGTATCTAAAATGTTGTCCATAGAAGTCATTAAAAATGCTTTCTCTTCAAATTCCCTTTGGATCATACCTTTGAATTCCTTAATCATTTTCTCTACTAAAATAAATCGATTGTCTCGAGAGGTGAGTCCGCAAGGCAATTCCTTTAATCTGTTTAATAAGCTGGTGTCACTTTTTTCACTAGCATCCTTGGAAGATTTGAGGTCATCGATCAGCTCCTTAAGTACCTGGATTCTTTATATTAGTGATTATTTGATTTCAACATAAGAATCTTTATTGGCAATGACGTCGATTGATACTAAGGTGCATTTCTTCAGAGCTTTCATCTCTACCCACTTACTAGGATATTTGTTTGTGCTATCAATATCTTGAGAAATAAGAGAGATGAGGTCTTCCAACTCTATCCTCATTTTTTCATTTTACCTATCTTCTCAGCAACCTCTATAAGTAAGGAAATTCCTTATGTATTCATCTTTTCTATGTAATCTTCAATTACTTTCTCTTTTAGGTAGGTCTTTTCCACTTTTTGGATAACAGGATCATCTATGGAAAAGGCTTCTGGAGCCACCGCCTTTGGGGCAAAATTGGATCTCCTGACTACTACAATTAATTGTTCTACCTTTTCCTTGTAATAATATTTCATCTCTCACTGTCAAATTTTTAGACCATGATATCCATTGCAGACTGCAGATCACTCTTTGCACCTTCATGAGTTACTTTCCCCAACTCAACACAAGAAATGAAGTAGTTTCTCATGTCAAAATTCTCTAGGGTTTCATCCTGTGGAGGTTTGGCTATCTCTAGGAATTTGTGCCCCTTTTCCTCAACCATTTTTGAAAGGATCCTTGGCTTCTTAGGGGTCTTAGCTTTCACTGGCACTGTTTTGCCAAAATCAAAGTCATCTACAGAGATGGCTTGCTTTTTTATTTTAGGTGTGAAATTTGATAACCAAGATGGGAGAGTAGAAGCACTTACTATAACAATAATCCCTATAGTTGGTGTTACTAGGGTAACATCTACAATACTAGTGAGAACAACAAACGTAGTGGGTGTAGCAAGCATAGTATCAAGCAAAACTATATCAGCCATTGATCGGTCAATGGTGGAACTATCTTTGATGTTGAAAGAAGGAGATGAGAGACTAGGGATAGATCCTGATGATCGAAGAACATCTCTAGAAGTACCTTGAGGGTCGCTAAAAATAAATCTAGAAGGAAAGACAGCTCCAGAAGAAGGAATGTTGATGGGAGAAAGGGGCGAAGGAGCTACCACAGGGGATTGGGGTGGAGAAGAAGAAACCCTTACAACTGGTTGCACCCCCTCTTATGGAGATAGACTTTCTATTCCCTATTGCTCTATAGGCTTGTCATCTATCTCCATCTATTTTGCCACCTGTTCTTGAGTGCTTTGTTCTCCAACCCCCATATCTGTTAATTCTAACTCTTTCTCAGCAACCTTTGATTTCTTCGACATAAAGATGATCCTAGGCTTGTGAGGCCTAGAAGGAGAAGGAATGTCACTTTTATTCTTGGTTCTATTTTCTACTCTCTTCTTTGTTTTCTCTTAGAATTTAGCCTCTGATCTTGTGATGAATTCCTTCAATGTGATTCCTTTGGTCACTAACCAATCATTAGTGTTAGCCAATATTGGTTTGAATCTCATCCTTAAAGAGGTCAACTCTTTTTGGGACCACTGGATTAGAGGAAGAGGAGAGTTAGAAACTTTTTTAGCTAGGTATCTGCTATTAATTAGATTTTTGTCATCTACCAGATTTGGGGGAATATCAGCAAGCCCTAGATATTCAATTTGCTCTAGAGACAGTCTACTGTAATCCATTTTTCTGATATCTTCTGATGTTCTCAAATCTATCCAGATGTCTTCAATCATGGGCTTCTAAAACTGAGGCTTCCTTTTGATCATGTCCTTAACACCCCTATAGTCAAAATTGGACTTTATTTTGAACTGCTTCATAGTGACCAATTGCATTTTAGTTTCCATTACCCTTGCTTTGGCGGTAGTCAAAACTGAGTATCTGCCAATTTTTATTGGGAACCTGAATCCTAGTTTCTTAAGTTCCATTTGTTTATTGTGTAAGACAATAATCTATCTACATATCTCTATTAGAACCAATTTGTCAGAAATAAATTTGGGGAGCATATAGGGATAACTTTGGAAAAAACCAACCCATAGATAGCAAAATGTAGGGAATTGTAAAAACATGCAGTCAAAATCATTGACGACAGTCCAAGTTTCATCTGATATTCTCTTTTATTCAAATTTAGGATAAAAAAACACAAAAATACTATGAAGAAGGCATCATTTACCCTCTTAAAGTGATGGATTAATCCTTTAAGTGTTAGATGAGGGTAATATTGATAAACAGGGGTGGTTCTTCTATCTCCTTATGTCATCAAACCTAGAAAAGTTTGCATTGAAGCTGCGATGTATACTAAGTATGAAGTCATATAAAACTTCAAAGTAGTAGACACCTTTATCAATTACTCATGAAGAGCATTACTGATCTGCTCACCCTAGAAGCTGACTTGTTTTCCTTGTAAAATTATCGTGATAAAGGGATACATCCATTCATGGAATTAAAAATAAGATGGTAGACCTCGTACTCTATTGAGAAGAGTAATTAAGTCACCAGCTTCCCCTATAAAATCACTTCTTGAAAAATTTTGTAGCCATCTAGACAAGTTGTCTCTGGGAGTCTTGAGCCATCTATTGTTGATAACCTTCTTCACCTTCTCAGGATCTTTGTCATATTCCTTCTTTCAACACTTCAGTAGCAGGAGGGCACATGAAAAATTTAATAATAAATTTGAGGTCCATTTGAATTATCACATTACCACTAGCATCTGACACCGCTCTGGTCTCTTTATTATAGAATTGGGCGCACTGGAGGATGAACTCGGTGTGATGCACCACCATAGGGAAAGAGAAGACTAGGTGGATGTTGCTTTTAATTATTCTTTTCATCTCTGAGCTTAGGTTTTCTACCTTAGTTATTTCCATGAACTTGGCCATATCCATGTGGCTGATCTCTGTGTCTCTAATGTCGTTGACATTAGAAGTGACTGAGGTGATTGGGAAAACACCTTGATATTGATACTTCATTGCCTTCGACTTCTTCAGAGAAACTTCAGTCATTGAGATGAGCATTGGTTAAGAGTATGTTGACAAAGGAGGATCACTGGGAGGAACTACGATAAGAGTCATGATCACGTAATTAGGGAAAAATTAGCAATCTGGGGATCTTGCACATCAGGTGATCATGACCAAGGAAGTGTGCTTGAAAGGGCTGAGGTGTAAGTAGGTTAGAAAGTGAGAGGAAATGGGGAGTAGGCATGACAAATGGAAGAAATTAAAATTCCCTAGAGTTAGAGAAAAATGGAAAAAAAGGATGCAGGGGTGGCAAAAAATGTTGCCCTTGCATGTGGAATGGGTTGGCATGCATAGGCAATAAAAATTATCACCCTTGCATGCCAGCGTGAAAAAGAAATGCATCAGTGATAAATTCCACTGTCGATACATGTTGGATGGGAGGAACATGTAAGGGTGGCAAAAATCTCTGCCCTTACACCTATTAAGAAACTTGGGTGTAACAGCAGTGATTTTTGCCACCCTTACACCTAAATTGGGTCGGGTCACATCGGTGGCAAAAATTACTGCTAGTGCACATCTCTTGAAAGTAATGTGTTAGGACAGTGAAAATCGCCACCCTTACATGGGTAATAAATCAGGGAGGAAAAAAGAGCATGGAAAAATTTTCTACCCTAACACAGGGGAAAAAGAAAAAAGAAAAGGTTGAACGGGAAGGAAGGGAAGAGGAGGATTGAGGTGTGGTGGAGGGAGAAAATGCCTCAACAAGAAAGAAAAGGAAAAATAAAAAGAAAACTAACCAAGGAAGGAAAAGAGGAAATAAAAACAAAACAAAACACAAAAACAAAGACCTACCTATAATATAACATGAGACAAGGGCTTGAATCCAATGAAAACACGCTTTTTCCTGCTTACTCGATCATCCAGAGGTAGAGGGCAGGAGGAGGAATGGAAGAAGTGAGGTAGAAATGGATTAAAAAAGATTAAATGGGGAAAAAATCACCCCCAACCACTTGACGTGTAAGGTCATAAATTCCATGAATGAAAATTGAGGCAGTGCAGCGGCAGCAAAAATCGTCGCTCCTGCACTAGAGTTTGAAAGATATGCAGGGGCAGCGAATTTCACCGCTCGTGCATATGGGAGGGAAATAACACATGCAAAGGCAGCAAAAATAATTTCCCATACATTTCAAATGTAAGGGTGGTGAAAAATGCCACCTTTGCATGGAAATGAAACAAAAGATGCATTGGTGGCATTTTTTCCCACCCTTGCATGAAAATGCAACAAAAGACTAACTCTAGGAGATGAAAAAAATTTCCCCTAGTCGCATCGAGACTGTAATGATTTTCGTGTTTTGGGGAAAACGTAATAAAAGAATGTTATGAACTTTAAACAATGTCAGTTGAGCAAACATGAGAACAAGAAAAACTTGTCTCAAAAAATGAACTTAGAGAGAAAAACACAAAATGGACAAGTTTCATAGGGGTTGTTCCAAAAATGAGAGTAGCTGATTTTGGGAACAACATGATTCATCCTATCAAGGCATACTCATTTTAAGTGATGTATGAACTTTGGTTAGTATAAAAGTGGGAATTTTAGTCAAAGATGTAGTTACACCACTAGAATATTACTTCTTCTTCACCTCATTATCTTCATAGAATTTATGTGTTGCTCTATGTTACTTTCATATGATATCTAAATTTATCAATGATGGTCGATAGACTATCTTCATCTACTAAGGACCTTCGCATACTCATCCTTGGTTATTTGAAATTGATTCTTGAAGATCTCAACTTTGGTGATCTTATTTCAAGATTTACTTGACTCTAATTTAATTTCCTCAATTGAAAAACCTTGTAATCTCTATTTAAATTCATCAGCCACTTCCTAGGTAAGCTTATCAAAATTGATCCTGTTAATTAGCTTACTAGTGTAATCTTTAACCTTAGATAACTTTAGTTCATGTAAAATCTAAATAATCTGATCCTCATGTGCTTCATATTTGGGGACTAAATCCACAACATTAAATAACCAATCCTTTGCCTCCTCCTACCTAATGACTACTAGATTTAAGGCATTGGATGCCTCTAGCATAGTTATTAGGTCAAGATGGATATAGAGTAAGTTTCCTCTATAGAAAACTATCATCTTTAGTTTGGCACTATCATCTCTCAAAGAGTTGAATAATTGATTATCCTAGCTCACATGAGGGGCCATCTTAACCCTCATAAACTCCATAGCTTATAGGTAATTAAAATATCTTAAAGCTACTTCTTAGACTTCAGCTTCTATGCCAGTAGGAATGTGTATTGTCTTGACCTTTTCCTTGAGTTGTTCCAATTATTTCTCTAATAATTTCACCTCTACCTCTAGATCTATCGAGCTATATTTATGCCCTCATGGATTGTAACTATAGCATCCTTGTGTGATTGAGCCAGGTCTGCTAGATTTTCTTCATATAAGGATTGCTTGTCTTACCTTTTAGTAAGGGAGAACACCTCTTGCCTCTCCTTAAGGATGATTTAGGTTCCCTTATCATCTTCTAATTTTATTTTCTTTTCCCTTTGGATGCTACTGGTTGGAGGATCAAATAAGGTGGAAAGAGATGGGAGCTTGGTGATCTTGAAATTTGGCAATTGAGAAACCTTGGTCCTTAAATCCACTACCCATAAAGGAATATCAAGTTGGGATGCATCATAGGTTATGACAACAACCTCTTCCTCTGTATACTCTTGATCTTTCTATTGCTTCTTGAAGGCTTTGGTAAGGTCATCTACAAGGGAAGGTTATATGATTTTAGACCAATCCACTCCTCAAAACTGAGGAAGTGGATGAACCATGACTATTTGGGGCTTGGCCTTCCTCCCCTACTAGTGATTGTCACATTGGTATCCTTTATGGAAGTGGATGTTAATAATAGAAGGGTTATTTCATTGGATTGGACATGGAGTTTAGAGGTGACCAAAGCTATATGCACCTTCCTAGACACTTTTTTTCTCTTGAGGTCTCTAAAAATAGAGGTGCCATTAGGAATAGAAGGGATTGGTGTGGTGAATGGGATGGAAGTGGAGATAGAAGGGGTAATGGTAGTAGTAGAAGTGGAAAGGATAGAAGTGGGAACTTCCATAGAGGTAGCTTGGTCAAAAATGTACATAAAAGACAAAGGAAAATTAAAGAAATATTTGGTACCTTGAAGAGTATGTTCCATAGGCTCTACTTGGAGGCTCATAGCCTTGGTTGTCTCCAACTCGACTTCCTCATATGAATCATCTTAAATGTCTTTGATAATTACCACATTTCCCTTGGTTAGTTATGAATGTGGAGGCTAAGTAGATAAGCCCTATGATACCTCTACTATAGGACTACCCATAGGAGTCCTAGGATTTATTTTATAGACTAAAGGGGTCCTTGCTTGAGTAAGGGAGTCATGTGGTGATGATGCTACTGATCCTAGAGTTGCTACCCCAATCGATGTAACAATTTTTATTTAGGGGGTAGTAGTTTTAACCTAGCTAGAACTTGTAGTAAGTGCTTCTTATGTTCTTTCTTCCTCATTAGAGTCATGGATGATGGGGTCCCCTACTTATCCTCCCCTATTTTAACTAGAATTTGATAACTTGAGCTCCTTCTTCATTACTTTGAACTTCAACTTTAGATGGAGTCCTTAGGAGGAGGAAGTAGTTTGGTCCTTGGATTGCTCTTCAGACTGTCCTCTCTAAAAATCTGAATGATACCACCCTTTATAGAGTGCCTTCCTACTATCTAATTCCCTAGTGGATACTGAAGGATCATCTTGGATGATCCTTAAATGGTCCTCCTAAAACCCAATAATTTATGCTCATTCCAACACTTCCTCATCTAACTTAGCATTCAAAAATATGAAATCATAGTCATGGGGCTCATGACTATATGGAATGTTGAATCTATTAATGTGTTTTTGGATCAACTTGTGTAAATCCCAGTCTCTATGTAGAAGTGTATGGAAAGGATAACTCTTGAATTTTCCACCTACATCCCTAATATTCTTTCTCATTATATATTTCATCCTCTCAATGGTTATGAGATGACCATACTATAAGGCTTTCTTCTACCTTGACAAATACTCCTCAATGTTCTTCCATAATTAAAAGGAAATCTCCTATTCAAATAAATTATTTAGGATAAACCTTAGAAGACATAGGGGCTAACCTTGTTTTTCCATACCTTGATGATATTAAAATAAGGGTAGAGGAAGTAATCCCCTTTCCTAGCCAAGTTCTTCATAATATTATGCCCAATGTAAGGCATGGGTGAGCCATGGATAGATTACCAAATTTGTGGATAGACATCCTCAGATATTCTTACCATGTGTTTGGGGTAGCAATAGACATGTATGAACTGGTAGTGATCACACATTCTATTCTTTTTTTAGTCCATAGTTAGAGCCCACAATTCACCAAGGTCTCTATAGTACATTCCCATAACTACATCTAATATATATAACATCATGAATAAATCCCTAGTGGGTGTAGGATGTTAATCTTTGTGGATAATTTGATCCCTCAACCACAGGGTTATGATCTCATCTAGGGCATATGTGGCATCATGTGTGAGAATCATTTATAAAAATGGTTCCAATCTAAATTGACTAAGTGAATTCTAGACATATCATATAAATATTTAAGGACTACCATGTCAATGCAAATCCCCATCTTGAATCTATTGATTAGGATTTCTCCCTTTATTTTATTCCCTTTCCATGTGATGGTCTGGTTAGGGAGGAGCCATGAAGATAACACCTTCTTCATCAAAGTCTTTGCATTGAATTATACCAACATGTACTTGTTGAAGTAGACATCATGAATACTCGATGATAAATATATTTGAAAATCTACCCCTGAAATGCAAATGACCACCATGTTATTGCTAGAGTGATTTAGGAACATGTCCTATAATACCTTGTCAGAGAATAAAAATTCCCTCAAGAGGTCTATGTAGGGCATCACTTCCAATTTAGTTGTAGTGAAATGTAGTCTCTAGCATTTAAACACCAATAATTTCTTCAAAAATAATCTATCTATCAATGCCATATCATATTCTAGTGAAAATAGGTCCACTAAATCAATGGCATCCCACAACATTGATTAATTCCTATATTTATCTCCAAACACCATGGTTTCAAAGACTATATTGGTGAATTATGTTGACTCTTTGATCAAATATGGAGATGGTGGATTGGTACCTTGAAATGTTATATATGTGGATTCCATTACTATATACTCTATGTTTTTTCCTCTATGTGTTGTGTATGCATGTATGCTAGTGTAAATAACTCATCTCTAGCTCAGTTATTATTTCACTCATAGTTTCTCTGAATTAGGAACTAGGTCTCTTCATCACTATAAAATAACAAAATACTTCAAATACAAGTTATCTCAAATGTAAATTATGGCTTTCAATCATGGCATATCACCTATATAAAATATTACATTAAATATTAGTTCATGCAATATAAATGTGCAAAATTCACTTGGATTGTATTTCATGTATAATTCAAATTTATTAGCTCAAGTTGGTGGGGGTCTTTAAATTATTAATAAGTATTTTTTATTTTATTTTATTTTAGATAAGTATGATGAGACTTAGTAGAATTCCTAGTAATAAAATTCTTAGGGTGTACATCAAAAAAATGATTTTGGTTCAACACCCACAAACTAATTCTTTTCAAGGGATTTGTTTTGGACAAAATGTCTACAACAAATTTCCCTAAAGAATTCATCTAGACAAAAATATTGAAGCAATTATCCTAAAGGGCTATTTTGAAGGTTGAAGGGCACTTTTGATTTTCCTGAAGGGTACTTCTGATCTAAAGGGTCCATTTTGTGAAGGTGAAAGGGAACTTTTGTTTTCCCTAAAGTGTACTTTCATACAACTAAGGGTAATTTCAAAAGTCCTGAAGGGTAGGTTTGGTAGGATCAAAGGTTCAGTATTCTCTTGGACAAAATGTCTGAAGGAATTGGCTGAAGGATAAAAGGCTCAGGATAAAAGTCTCAAAGGGTATGTCTAAGAAGGTAAAGGGAATATGGACACTTTAAAAGGGATGAAAGGTCATTTTCAAAATATTTTAAGGGTAAGTGGCTACTTTAAAAAGGTTCAGAGGCTTAGGATAGAAATCTTGAAGGGTATATCCATGGTAAAAAGGGGGTCCAAAACATAAAGGTTGAAGGGTACTTTTCATCAGGTAAAGGGGTCAAAAGAAACATCCTGAAGGATAAGTATTGTAGGGTAAGGGGTTAGGGATAATAGTTATAAAGGGTTGATTATACAAAAATTTAAGGGTATATGCCCTAAAAGAGATGGTAAAAAAAGGGATTAAGTGGTTAATTTAGGAAAGGCCGAAGGGATAGTTCAAAGGACATAGGACACTTTCAAAGATGTCAAAGGGTTAGTTCAAAATGTCTTAAAGGGTATGTGAAAATAATTCAAAGGATCTAATTTTGGGAAAAAGTTTGCCTAAAAGGTCTACTTTGCAAAGGTAGAAGGGCCCTTCTAGACTTCTTGAAGTGTACTATTAACCAAATTTGACTTTTAGTCAAATTGGTTCAACCTGTACTATTTTTTGAAATTTTGAAGAAGGTTTCATGTGTCATATGGGGTCTCTTATTTTTTTATATGTCTCACTTATCCATCCTCTAACTTGGGTCTAAGTTTTTCTCCCTTATACTAGTCTAGTCAAACAAAGTCAAAGTTGGTCAACCAAGGTCAAAATTAGTCAAAGGTTAAAATTGTGTTATAAATATTATAATATGGTAATTTAGGTGTCATAAGGTGTTTCTAAGTCATATATTTGTCCTTTACCATGTTTTATATGCAAAATATGCCTTTTGGCCACTTTTCTAGCATAACAAATGGCTTGTACAAAATTTAAAAGAGGTAAATTTGTCACCAAGAGATATTTAAACATGGAGGAATTTAGGATATGTTAGGATCTATTATAGGTTAGTTAAATAATTATTTATATGTAGGAAATGGTAGTCCTTAAAAATAGGTCCCTTTGGGCACTTGTACAGACTCCTTGAGTTTAGTTGTAACTAAAAACATGGGTGGTGTGACTCTTCACCTCCCCATAGGCCATTTGAACATTTTGTTTATAGATATTTCATTAAAAAGTTTATTTATAACCTATTTTCCTCTATTTTCTCTTGGCATGACAAAGAAGGTCAAATTCAAGCACTTGACATGGTCGTATAGGTGGAGTTGGGAAGAATGGTCTTGGGGGTGGATAGTGCTCTGAGTGCACTTCATTTTCATAATAATAACTTGCAATTTGGTGCCTCCTCCTATATGAAAAATGGCTAATACTTCTAGTAGCTTTTTATGGACTTGTAACCATGAGGGGGTCAATGTTTGAGCTTGTCTTAGATTTTCTTATTTTGGTTTCATGGGTTTGTTTATTGAATATGTTTTTATATGTTTTTTAAGACATTCCCATGCTTATTTTGGTTTTGGAGGGCTCAAGTACTTGGAAAAGCCTCTTATAGGCTAGTATATGCTTGCAAAATGTCTAGTTTAAACTTGCAGTCATCTCAATTGCCTTGAAAGTGATTTCTTCACATTAAAAAAGGTATTTTTATGTTTTTTTGGGGATGCTCCTAATGTATGTTAGGCATTAAATAATTGACAATAGTTTTTTAGGTGATTAGAAAGCCTTTCCTTATATTTTATTAATATTTCATGATTTCCCTATATATAACAGTCAAAAAAATTCACTTACAAAAGCATGCTAATGTCACTAATAAAAAGTGGAGGGTTTTATATGGTCCTTAATCTCTTAGGACTGCTAGAGTGTATTGAAGTGTTTGGTGGAGGTATATATGTGTTAAAAACTTACATACTTTGAATATGGTCTTAGTTCTACATATTTATAGAGAATAAACATCTAAAATTGGTATCACAGGATGCAAATGTGCCTTATATAGGTGTTTTAACAATTGACCAACCCCATTTGAGGTTCTTTGCTATAGAAAGGTCCAAACTAACCTCTTGATGATGTTATCTTGACAAGAGAAGTGTCAAAATAATAAATGGAATATTAGACTATTTCTAGGCCCTTTCACTCCAAAATGACCCAATAGAGGCCTTACGGGTTTTGATATAACTCTAAAATTACATTTCTAAAGGGTTTTGAATCTTACAATTGAGTGGGCATGTAGCCTCTAGATCAAGCAAAGGATCTACCAATTTTTGAGAAAAAATAATGAAGACCTAAGTTCAAGAGGATCAAAATCACCCTAAAACACACTATAACAAGTTAATGAAGTCTATAGGATTTTGAAAGAAAGTTCACCTTGCTCTTAAAATTGAAGGTCCTAGACTATGCCAAAAGAGGGGAAACATTTCTAATTGGTTCAAAAGGCATTATTGAGAAAAATTTCATGAGAGAAGATGTTCTTGGATGAAATGACCTTTCAAGTCCTATCCCCTGTTTGTACATAGGGCTAATAAAGTGGCACTTGAAGTCAGGATTTTAAACAATGAGTTAGAGGTTTGATATTAGACTTTCCTTTGAGATTTCAAGGAGATATGTGAATGTTTTGATATTCAAATACCATAGTTGGTATGGTGAATCCCTATTAATATGACATTACACTTTTTCTTTAAATATTGAATACAAGTCTAATTCTGAGTTGTGAACATTTTGTCTAAGTGTGTGAGTGATGTATAGTGGAGCTAAGTGATAGTATCATCCTTACTCCCTTTATCCTTCATGTTTAAGCAAGAGTTCTGATTTTAACAAGTCATGTGAAGTGTGTGAATATACTAGGCTCTTCTTCAAGTATTCAATTATCTCTATGGTGTGTAATATGTCCCTAGGTTAGTTATCTTGTTGATTGTCCGAAGTATGTTACCCTCACATTGAAACACTATGTTAGGATCCTTTAATGCATAGAACTGATCTTGGAAAGCAT
The DNA here is from genome assembly GCA_037957365.1 of Torreya grandis. Lineage (NCBI taxonomy): Eukaryota > Viridiplantae > Streptophyta > Pinopsida > Cupressales > Taxaceae > Torreya > Torreya grandis. Next base: position 1,074,110 of record JARHVA010005554.1, read on the forward strand.
TGTTTCTTAGTATAAGTCTGATAGTCTATGGGATATGTCTTGGTAGATCACCTTTTTAGTGTAGTTTCCATTTTATGCAAGCTTATAACTCTTTTCATAAACAAGCATTAGATTAGGTGATAAACATTCAAAGAAGAATCTAGGGAGCTAGACCTTATAATCTAGAGATTCATCTCTTCTTCAAGTCCCCACAACTTGAGAGATGATTTAATTTTTCATCAAATTGTATGAGATTGAATAGAGTGTCTTAGGGTGCACAATTTGATTACACTAGTTTTGGCACACCCAGTGGGATAGCTAGTCCTAATTATTTCCATGTCAAGGTGAATGCTAGTCTTGACAAGCCTAAGGTTGTAGAAGTGTTTCTAATCCAACATTTGACAACTTAAAAATGTCAAAATTTCTAGTTGTAGATCATTTTTTCCATATTGTACTTCATGGTATTCACTATATCATCTTCTAGAGATCTCAATCAAGTCCCTCTACTTGAAACTCCTCTTGAGGAACAACATCCTAAACCATTCTTAACATTTGGAGATCTTGGACAAGAAGGTTTTGAAGAAGAAGAAGAAGAAGTTGAGGAGATAAGAGATCAAAAAGATATGGATAGGAAACATGCTTTCCCATCCTTCAACACCCAAAATCAAATAAACCCTCCTACATATGACCCTATTCCTCCCAATGCTACCAAAAGTCTCCCTAGTTTCAATGGAAAAGGCCCTATTACCCCATCTGAATAGATTAGGGACATTTCAAAATTTTAAAACTTACACAATATCAATCAAGCTAATATAGCCATTAGACTACTTTCCATGTCTCTAAAAATTAAGGCACTTTATTGGTATATGACATTGGAGCATGGTTTCATTAATAATTGGGATGACTTTGGAGAGTTATTGGTGAATAGATTTGAGAATAAGAGTGACCATACTTCATTAATTCACTATTTGAATGTGATAAGAAGAGGTCATAATGAATCTATGGGAGATTTCAATGAAATGTTTTAAAAGACTTGGCATATATTGCCACCTATCATGAGGCCTCCTCTAAACTTTGTATTTCCCACCTATCTTAAGGCCATTAGCACTGGTATGGCAGTGATGTTGTAGTCAATGGGATGATTTACTTTACTATAGGCATATGCGATAGTTATTGAAGCTGAGAATAGTTCGATACAATCTAGGAAATTACCCCCAAGAGTTTCCATGCATTTTTTGTCTCATAGTTCAGTCAAAAATCCAAGTGTAACACAAATTCCCAATGCCAATGTCAAGCCTAAAACCACTCTCAAGAAGGTGGATAATTTTATGGACAAAGATGAAATTATTTGGTCATTAGAAGCTCATCTCAAACAAGCTAAATTACTAGAAAGTGCTCCACACAATCCCTAATATTATCCTTCACAAGATTATAGACCTATACCCCAATATAATTACCAAGGAAGAGGATAAGGTCCATAAGCTTTAAATAGGCATCCCAATGTCCATAATCCTAACTCCATCCCATCCACAAGGGTTATTGTCCCAGTACATGCTAACCTAGTTCAAGGAGAGGAACATTTAGAACAATGGAGATAATCTCAAGGTTAGTTTGTGTATGATGGTGGAGAAGGTTGTTAAGCCTTGGTGACACAAGAATGAGCTACTCCTAGCCTTACATCAGAAGAGGAAAATATCATGAAAAAGGATAATCATGGAGAGGGTAGCAGCCAAAGTACCATCTATATGAAATTTCAAAAGGAGGATAACTACATGTTAAATCAAAGTACAGTAGTTTTAACCAACATAAGATCCAAAAAAGAGATTTGGTAGATGTTATAGAAGCACATATGACTCCAAATAATTCCCCTCTAAGGCCAAAAAGTCTGAATCCTAATGTAATACCTCCTACTAGTCATACTCCTCATCAAAGTTAGAATGTGAGAAAAGTTTTCAAGCCTACAACGCATCAAGTTTAAGCTTCCTCACTACCTTCAAGAATACAAGAAAAGGTAAATACTTCCCCTCTAAACATTATTGATTCTTTAAATAATACCAAGACAAGCATATCTCTATAGGAAGTCTTGCAAATGCCTGGTCAAAAGCAACTCCTACAAGAACAACTTGTAAACATCCATGTAGCCCCTCAAGCTCTAAGAAAAAATGGTGTATCCCTTAAAAATACACCAAGTAATGTCTTAGAATATTCTAAAAAATATGAAAATCCTCCACCTTTCTACCTCACACTCATTTTGGGAGACAAATTAGTTCACAATTGCATCATGGATAGTGGAGCTAGTACCACAGTCATGCCTAAGGTGGTTGTAGATAAGTTGGGACTAAAATATGAACCACATAGAAAGGTGTGTTGTAGATTTATGGAAATCAAACAAAAATAGTGGGATTAGTTATAGGATTGAAATTCTTTCTACATGATTTTCCAAGTTTCCCCATCTTGCAAGATATTGTGGTGGTAGATCTTCTAGTTCATTTTGCCATTTGTTTGTCAAGAGACTTCATGGATAACATAGGAGGATATCTTTATATTGATTGGTATTTTATAGATTTTATAATAAGATATGGAGCTAATGTTTTGATGTAGGAATTTGACTCAAGAGAGGATGGTTAGTATGGTGTTAGTTCCAAAATGAAAATAAAATTAAATAAACACACTAATAGCATAACATCTCTAGGCCTATACACTAGGGAGAGACTAGTTAACAAAAACAAATGAAAAACACAAAAAAAAATTAAATAATAAAACACGAGAATTAATTCACCTTCCTTGGATGCTCCAAACTCCTTTGTAGTAGTGGCTTACTTGGTTTTGTGCCATGAAGTCTTTGGCAATGGAAGCTTGTCTACCTCTATCTCTCCTTGGCACCTTTGGCTTATGGTTTGGCTTGGATTATAATCAATTTTTCATGGTAACACTAGTTTCATAAATATTTTAAAACCAATATTTCATTATAACTTTGCATTCTCTTGTCTCAAAAATGATGTTCATGGCCTCTCTATTTACAGATTTTTGCAAATGTCTAAAATCAATCCAAACCATCCATATTGAGATTGAGATGTGTGGTTGAGGTTTAATTCAATTTTTAGAATTAAGTTTATAATTATCCTCATCATGACATTAGAATAAGTGGTAATTAAGAGGAATGGATGGCATCATGGAAGGCATTGATGAGGCATGGAGGGCATGAATCCTGATACTTGTGGCATTTATGGCCTAGGGATGTCTTCCCAAGAAATGAGGTCATCTGATGATGTAGATATTCAATATTCATTTCTAAAAATAATTTTTCAATAAGTTTTTATGGAATTATTAATTATGCCTTAATTTGGGTTAATTATCTCTTAAACATGATTAATCACTTTATGCACAAATTACTCAAATTGATCAGAATGCCTTGCTATTGGTCCAAAATTTGACTGGATTGGAATTGGAAGTCCATGTTAGATGTATTGGAACCATTATCCCATTTAGGATTCTACTAAAAAAATAACAAAGGCACATGTATTGTGTAATAGATTTGATAGGAAAGAGTAATCCAGAGTACCTAAGTACAAAATTGGCATTTTGACTCAAAATTATTGGACCAAAGTTAGCTAGCCCATAAATTACACTACCCCATTTAGGGATACCCTAGCTAAAATCAACACTTGAATATGTCATTTTCACATCATTTAGCATGTTTTAGTGTTTTTAAGCCAAATTGTGCATTTTGGGTGTAAATTGGCTAAAATCCTAATTGGAGGTTATTAGTGGTTAAATTTAGGTATCTATAGTTTGCCCCTATTTTGGAAGTCATTAAAAGCTATAAGCACAAAATGTCTTCTCAAAGAATGAAAAGGTTCTATATGCCTACAAGTGCAATGATGATAAATTAACTGTATGATGCCCCTCAAGGGAATGGTTGGCACAAGTAGGTCAACAAATGGTCCCTCAAAAATAAAGAAGCAAAGTGAGGGGACCAAAAAAATAAAAGATGATGGGGTGAAAAACATAATAAGACTGAAAAATTAGTCAAAATCATTGAGAATACAAGTGGGACAGTGTGTAATGATTTTCCCAAAGGTAGTTATAAAAATTATACCCCGATAGTGGCAATGTGGTATGATAATATGATGATTTTCCCAAAGGTGGTTATAATCATTGAGAAGATGGAGCTTCCCCTAGTTAGGATAGGCAAACAAGATAATGTTGGGTAAGGTGGAAGATAAATCCAAGAACAAACACACCTGTTCTAATTCCACCTGTTAGGATCTTGCTCCTCAGAAAGAGCACAGTATGATTACCAAATATAAGCAATTGAATATGCGGAAATAACCAGAAACACAAGTAACTAGAATTCACCAATAGCACAGAATATGAGAGACAATACACTATCTTGTATTAACACTATACAGAAAAGAATACAACAAAGAGCCGCCACACTCTTTCACCTTACAGAGGATCGCCACACCTCAAGTGTACAGTAATTCTTCTCACACACACTCTCCTACACAAAAAACGGTCCCAACAACCAACTCACACACAGAATTGGTGTTCACCTCACCAACCAGTCAGTAATAACCCTGCCGGTACACCAAGCACTCTATAGCACTTCAAGCTAATCTCTCATGAACCTACAACCTGCAATTCAAAGACCAAACTTACATGTAGATCCCCAATGAGCTTGCAACAACCTGCAACTCATAGATCTTACAACTAGAAGGAACTCTTCCTTTCTATCTCATATATTAACAATACATGCCAATGGGTCTATAAATAGATCCCTAACTCAAACAATAACTTAGACTCTTAATTTAGACAATTATCTTCGCAGCCCAAGACTCTAACTGGTCTCAACATGCAAACTCTTCGTTCACTTAACTAACTGTCTGTGAAACGAGCAGTTCTGGAACACACAGGCGACCGATGTCGGTCCCTACTTGTCTGGTTCTGCCGACGTCGGCCGACTTCCTGCCATCGCCGGTGGCCTTCTGCACTAGTCTCTACCGACGTCGGTCCTGCTGCCGATGTCGATTCTTCTGGATCTCAGCAACCATTGTTCCACAGTTTGTAAAGGGTTGAAGCTTTTAGCTCCACAACCTAACAGATAATAACATGCCCCTATATAGGCAAAAAAATTAAATTGGTGACAACACAATGATTTTCCCAAATGTGGTTATAATCATTAAGAAATGCAGGTGGGATGGTGTACAATGATTTACCCATAGGTGTTTATAATCATTAGACCTTGATTATGGCAAACATGATAAACTTGGCCAAGGATGATGATAACTTTACATATAGAGTAATGATGAATTATAATAACCTACTAGTAGGGAGATGCTCATTTAAACTAATAAAGGTTGAAATTATTTCATGGTTAATTACTCTATTTGGGATATGATTAGGTGTGAATTAGGATGTCAATGCTAAAAAGATGCCACTAGTACTGAATAGACTTCTTAAAGATAAGGTTTATTATAGCATTTTTCGGTAGGCATCATGATATAACATCATAAGGACTTGGCTGAAATATGCATGAGGAATGACTCCCGTAATCCAATACTTAATAGAAATCAATGCACCAATGATAGAAACCATGATGACAATGTAAACATATGAATATGGATGGATTCAAGTGTAAGTGTGGGCAAGGAATCACCTAATGAACACACATAAACTAAATCAAGGCAATAGTGTTGAAAACAAAAAAATAATCAAAAAAACAAACAAAAAATAGAAAAATAAACAAGCAAACAACTTGAAATAAACAAATAAATAGAAAGCCTAAAAATAAAAGCAAAAGAAAGCATCCTAACAATGATAATATCCTAGCAAGGTGGCTCGAGGATAACTAACTAAGCTTAGACAAGAAAAATATATTTGGATTTTGAAATATTATGAATGTTTTTGGAATTGTAAGGTATCTTAACTTGTTAAAGAATGATAAAATACTTGATTGCAAAATGGCAAGAGCATTTAGCTTAGGTTACACACAAAATGGTAAGAGCGTATGGAAAGGGGGACTGAGGTGACCTCAACAGGAATTGATCATGACCCACATAGTCCTAAAATGACCTCAAGTCATAGTAATTCCATCCACACAAAAGGTAGGGAAAAACCAATGATGTCCCAACAAGTTTTCAAATTTGGAAAATGGCCAGTCAAATGAAAATAATGATGGCATGGTGATGTAGTAATGCATGATAAATAAGTGTTTCCCCTAGTTTGCCCATAAGAAGTTATAACTAGGATATAATAGCATAGGTCAATTATATTAATTTTCCCATAGGTATTTATAATTAGTAGCAAGACTAGTGAAACATTGATTTTCCCATAGGTGGTTATAATTAGGATCACATAAACAAACTTGATACAGGATGGAAAATCAAAGATACCTTGCCAGATCAACTATCACACTAATTTCATAAACTATCATTATAATTATGGATTGGATTGATTGTTGAAACTTGATCAGAATCCCCTCTTAAAAAGTTTAGGAAGAACCAAATGAACCAAAATCAAAAAAGGATTGGGTAAGATGACTAAAAATAGGTTTTGGTCTAGATAGGAATGGAATGATAGGATGGTATGGTATTACTAAGGATAAAGATGGTTTTTGATAGATTAAATAAAAGGGTAAGAGGGTTACCCCTAAGTGATGGGGTGAATGGTACGATACATGAAAATGGTAAAAAGATATGTAAAAATGGTAATGGCATGACAATGTGAAATGGTATGGTACATGTTTGTAGCCTAGGTATGGTTTTTGATTTTGTTGTTCCTACTGATGGGGAGATGCACATCCTAATCAACAAATGATACAAATATAATACTCAATAATGTTAATTTATAGCCTATACCTCATCTGAATAGACACTCTATCAAAAATAATTTGTAGATTTTTATGTCAAGAATGCTTTTCTGATCATCATTGGTCATTGATTTTAATTCATTCAAACAATGAGACAAGTATCTCTGTAGCCTTTGCAAAGGAAAGTGTGGTCATGAATGGTAAATAAGGACAAATAATGGATGGTAGGTTTGTTTTTGAAATGGAATGGTATGGTTGGGAAACAAATGAATATCAAGACATTCAGTCACATGTAATGTTGTTGATGCCAAATTCAACATAACTAGAATTTTCTATTATTTGATTTTGAGAGAAGCTACCATTTGATTAGGATATAGATTGGAATCTATTTTGATTTTATCTTTGATTTTGTCTTCATCAAGTAGTGAAGAAATTTTGTGCTTAGCTATTGGTGCCTCAAAGAGGTTTTCACTAATGAAGTTGTCTTGATTATCCCATAGCACCTTCAAGAAGGTTTCACTAAGAAATGTTGACTTTTGACTTTTATTGTCTTCTAGCACTTCTAAAAAAGTTTCACTAGAAGATGCTGAGTTCTAACTTGGAATGTCCCCTATCACCTTTGAAAAGGTTTCACTAGGAGAGTGTTCTTCTACTACATGAAAGTTATCTTAGCCTCCTTTCTCTTCTTCAATTTCTATGTCACCATGGATGTAGTTCAACAAAGTGTGATTTTATCGGTCCCAATCGACACTTGTGGGAGATGGAATGTCAATAATATAGCTATTTTGGTTGATGGTAATGTTCCATGTAATTATTATTGAAAAGAGGGTATGGATTCATATCCAAAACAACATTATATGTAGTTGGGTCTTCAAAGTCCTCTTCACAAGCCTCTTCATACCAATCAAGGTCTCCATTTGGATTGTAAGTTGCTTCCTAAATTTTTTACCATGAATGATTACTATGAGGTGGATATAAATCTATCTCACAAACCATATTGGCATCATTAGGGTCTTGACTAAATCCATAAAAGTCATGTTGTGTGGCCTTTCTATCATAAGTCAGATTGTAAGTGACTCCACCATGAGAGTAGCTAGACATATCCAAGTAAATGATGAAATCTCCAAAAAAAATGCTTAGAGTTCCATAAACTCTAAAAAACTATGTCTAAAGGACAAATTGTTTAAGCTTGGTGAAAATTCATCGATGGGGTGGAGCTGTATCTCCAATATGGTTTAAAAGTGGAGCTATATCTCCAAAATGATTTGTGCTAAGACTTGGCATAAAATAGTCTAACATCAAATGTCTAATTTCAAATGTCATACACATAAAAGGTCAAGAATCTGAATAAAAATTGACATGTCAAAGGTCTAGGTCAAAGTGTTTCAAACAAGGCCTAAACTAGGAAAGGGAAAAGTTGAGTTACTAGGTCTTTTGTCCAAACATGGATTCAAAAGATAGGCTCAAACAAATAAGCATGATGTGATTTTATTTAATCTAACAAGTTTGGAAACAACTTTAACATAAACCCAACACATGTAATTAAACATAAACATGATCAATTGGCATAAGGCATAAGATAAAAGGCTCTTTGAAGAAAGACTATGTTTTTCCAAATAAAGGTACAAATAATGATGAGGATAGGCATTAGACAAACAAACCATCAATAGTTTTCAATTTTGGGTAATTGATTAACTAAAATTATGCAACCCAAAAGAGAAATATCTATATATCGACCCCAAAAATTGAGGCCTAAATAGAAATCAATCAATTTTTGGATCCAAACTTGACAAGGCTAATTGAAATCTCAACATTAAAAACTAGGATTTGACCAAACAAGCTAGACAAGATTGATAGCATGATGGTATAAGACAGAGGTCCAAATGGTATACATGACATGGTTTAAAATAAATGTTTTTTGGTGTAAGGTAAACTAGTCTTGAAACAAATTGAGTAGCCTAATGGTGTAAGCATGCTCAAATGAAGTGATCAATGCTATGTGTCAAAAGACTCAAAGGCATAAGGTTTAACATGATTTGGGTATCATAACACTACCATCCTCTACTCAAATAGCACATTAACAAACAAGTTTAAATTTTTTCAAGGCACAAGTGTGGTGTAAATGGCCATTATAATGCCTCTTTAGACAAAAGACTGATGTATAGACAACTTAGTTTTGACATGGATTATACACTAACAAACAAGGTTTAGTCTCAAAACATACCAAGAAATAATGACCAAAATATACTCAGTATAATCATCCAAATCATAACAAGGGTATGTAAAAATGGTGTTGACTAAAACTAGCAAGGTTTTGATCATTCTAATAGAATCAATTATATAATGATTTTCACATCAAACAATGCAAAATACAAGCACTAAAATTGGGTGATCACGGTATTGGCTAGTTGTAAAAAGGTCTAGTCCTTTTTACAACCACTATATCTTACTAGTCACTCAATGTAGCGTGATGTCTAAATGCAGATTTGTCCCATGTGCAACTCTAAAGGAGTAAGTGAAGTCAATGTTGGGAGGTGAAACTGCATATCAAAGCTTCCCTGAAGAACTCATGGGAGGTAATGACATCCCCCTAATAATCCAAGTTTGCATAAAAATAAATAAAGCATAAAATAGAAAGATTTTAGGGTCATTTTCAAGATCACCCAAACTTTGACATGTTTTTGGGGAGTGATTTAGATGACTTTCTTTCTAAGCCTTGGACTAGACTATTTGTAATAGGAATGGTGCTTTTAATTCGAAGGGTTCCCTAAAAGGGACAAATGCAAGAGCATACAGGCAACATCCCTCTCTTTTCTAAACAAAAGCTAACTTAAAAAACTATTGAAAACAAGAATTGACAAGTGTATTTAATTTTAAAACCCCAAATGAAAGATGTAGTGGTGTTCTTTTGACCCCTTGGTCTTGGTTGAAAACTTTGAAAACATTCACCAAAAACATCTAAATTCTTTGTTAAACACCAAAACAAGGTTTCTAATTGATTTTTAAGCATGAAAATGTGATTTAAACATGTTTTGAACAAATATCAAGCTTGGTCCTATAGCAAAAATGTTAGCATGTCCTTTAGTTTTGAAGCTCTTTTTGGTTTGAAACAATAAACTTTAGAAAAATATCTCTCAGGTTTATGTTTTTAGAAAAAAATAGTGACCGACATTATTTATATACAACTGATGATGGTTACCTTGGCTAACCAAAATCTAATCAATGTCATTTTTGCTAACTGACGTTGGTTAATCCATATAACTAATGTCGGTCTTACTTTCCAATGTCAATTATTGTGTAAAATTGTGGCAACCAAAAATGGCAAAATAAAATTAGAAAATCAATTTGTAAGAGTTTTAATGGTCCAAATAAATATTTTAGAGTTATAAAATGATCCTTTTTAGGTATGAGATGCATCTAGTCCCACCAGGCATGCCATTATGTGATCTAGGAATTTGACTCAAGAGAGGATGGTTAGTATGGTGTTAGTTCCAAAATTAAAATAAAATGAAATAAACACACTAATAGCATAACATATTAGGCCTAGACACTAGGGAGAGCTTAATTAACAAAAACAAATGACAAACACAACTAAAAAGTAAAGAATAAAACACAAGAAATCCTTCACCTTCCTTGGATTTTTTAAATGCCTTTGTAATAGTGGCTTGCTCGATTTTATGCTCATGAAGTCATTGGCAATGGAAGATTGTCTACCTCCATCTCTCCTTGGCACCTTTGTCTTGTGGCTTGGCTTGGCTTGGCTTGAATCAATTTGGCATGGTAACACTAGTTTTATGAAGTTTTTAAAACCAATCTTGCATTATAACTTTGCATTCTCTTGTCTCAGAAATGATGTTCATGGCCTCTCTATATATAGATTTTTGCAAATGTCTAGAATCAACCTGAACCATCCATCCTGAGATTGAGATGTGTGGTTGAGGATTAATTAAATTTTTGTAATTAAGTTTATAATTATTCTCATCATGACATTAGAATAAGGGGAAATTAAGAGGCATGGAGGGCATCATGGAAGGCATTGATGAGGTAGGAGGGCATGAATCCTAATATTTGTGGCATTTATGGCTTAGGGATGTCTTCCCAAGAAATGAGGTCACCTGATGATGTAAATATTAAATATTCATTTCTAAAAAATAATTTTTCAACAATTTTCCATGGAATTATTAATTATGATTTGATGTGGGTTAATTAGCTCTTAACCATGATTAAGAACTTTGTGCACAAATTACTCAAATTAATTAGAATGCCTTGTTATTGGTCTAACATTTGATTGGATTTGAATTGGAAGTCCATGTCAAATGCATTGGAACCATTATCCCATTTATGATGTTACTGACAACAAATAACAAAGGCACATGTCGTGTAAGAATTTGATAGTAAAGAGCAATCCAGAGCACCTAGGTGCAAAATTAGCATTTTGAATCAGAATGATTAGACCAAAGTTAGCTAGCCCATTAATAACATTGTCCCATTTAGGGATACCCTTGCCAAATTCAGCACTTGAATATGTTAGTTTCACATCATTTATCATGTCTTAGTGCTTTTAGGCCAAATTGTGCACTTTGGGTGTAAATTGGCCAAAAACCTGATTGGAGGTTTTCGGTGGCTAGATTCATGTGTCTACAAAGGTAACCATATTAACACAACCCTTGGAAAGGTTTCACATTGAAACATATGTGGAGACAAATTTAAGTTAGAATTGTGTAATTAATGAAGAAGAAAAAGGTGTCATGGGTGGTGAAGCATCCTCTCCTCTTGAATGTGTCAGGATCTTGCTCCCCAATAAGAGCACATATGATTACCTCTTATATTAGCAACTAAACATAGAATTTAACCAGAAGTAACAAGTAACTAGAAATATGAAACAACACAGGAATATGAGAGACAATACACAATTGTATTAATAATCACTCAGAAGAAAATACAATAAAGAAGATGCCACTTCTTCCACCTCAAAGGCTCGCCACACCTCAAGACCTTCTTCCCTCTCTCTCGGTCCCAACAATCAACTCCAATACAGAATTGATGTTCACCTCCACTAGTCAGAAACAACACTGCTAGTACACCAAGTACACAACCATACTCCAAGTAGATCTCCTGCTCTCTGCTGCTACCTGCAAATCACTAGACCTTACTCACCATTGTAGATCTCTAAAAGAAGCCATGCACACCTACTGACCAAGATCATACATACACAAATAACCCTTCTGATTCTCCAAACCAGCACCCACAATTGGTACTATGGTACTAGGAGGAACACACCATTACTCTCCTCTCTCTGAAGGAGATTATTTGCTCTCTTACTCTCTAGCACTAACTTATAATGCAGCCCATGAGTCTATATATAGATCTCATGCTTACAATAATAAGACTATCTTAATTACAATAATTAGACACACAACTCAAGACTATGATTAGCCTTTAACATGCAAACTAACAGTCCAAAAATAGACTCTCTAAAATCAACATGCAAACTGCATGTTCATGCATAGGCTGTCGACGTTGGCACCTTCCTGATCAATGTCGATCAACTGGTAATCAACATCGGTTGCTTCTTCACTGCTATCTGACCGACATTGGTTGCCCTACAACTCATTTTGCAACTCTCTGCAACCTTCGTAACCTCCACAACTCCTCCTGTTTGCATCCTAGTGAAGCTTTTAGCTCCACAACCTAACAATCTCCCACTTGGAGATAAATAGTTGCACCTATACCTGTACTTGTACACCATCTAAATTATTCCCTATCTTGTATCCCTCTTCAATCTCAACCCTGAAGACCAACCACCACACAACCTGTGATGCTACACCTGCCATCCAAGTAACCTGCCACATCCGAACCTACAACCCATGTAGTGAAGACCTTGACCCTGCATAACATGTTAACCTGCTGCTAGTCCCTCTCAGATACCTGAGAATCCACTGAACTGCCCTCCAGTACTCCTTCCTCTAATTGGCTCCATACTTTCTGACAACTCCCACTGCTTGGGAAAACTCAGGGCTACACTAGACCTCATGTGATTTCAAACCCTATTCTAAGCTAAGCTTGAACTGTCTAGCCCTTGGTGTGCTTACCGATTCTGCATCTTGCTTCTTGAATCCCACCAACACCATCTTCACATTAGCTCCCACTGGAGACAAACTCTCCATGTCTCTTATGCCAAAGAATTTTGCTGCTCCAAATTATTCATGACATACCTCTGAACTAACCTTACCCTTAGCATAGCAAAACCCTGTATGTACAAACCTACTAGCAAATCACCCACATATAGTAATAGAATAATGTTGCAATCATTATCCACCTGGTAAGTCAAACACAATGGTTACACTGACATTGACTAAAGCCCTACTTTGTCATCCACCTGTCAAAACCTATACCACTATCCTGTAGCTTCCTCAAGACCATATACCTTGGCCTTCTGTCTCACATATCCATCCACTCTCTTCTTCAACTTGGGAATCCATCCATCTCTCAGTGCTTTCTTCCAGCTGACAACTCCACCAACAAATACCTGTTTGGTTCTTCTCCAAGGACTCACACTCCTCATCCATGCCAAGCTCCCACTGTATGTGGATTCTACATGCATTGCCTCTTCACGTCTTCCTAGTTCTTGACCATCAATAAGCAATATAAATAAGGTGAACAATGAATATGAGGTTCACTTACCCTTTTTGACCTCCATATGGGTGTTTGAGACTTATTGATAGCTTGTTGTCTGCCCACCATCCGTTCCAGTGACCGATCTCGGCCATCTCCCAATCTGCACCCGACTGACATCGATTACCTGCAACTGACCCTCTCTGTCGACGTTAGTTTCTTGACTGATGCTAGTGTACTTGTTGCCAACATCGGTTCTTGAGTGATCGATGCCCGTACTTGTGTTCGCCTGTGAGTGATAAATTTTTACCCGCGAGCTCTCCATGGATCAAAACCCTATTCAAATCAACACAGCCCTGCTCAGAATAATTTAGTCCACTCAGCTAATCTCTATCCATCATCTCCTCTATGAACACCAAGGCCTTCTAGTTCTTAAGTTTATCAAAGATATATGTCTTCTGCTTAAGAACATGCATTCCCCTCCTACATATGTGACCAAGCCTACAAAGCCACATCTTTGCAATAGAAGGTGAATCAGTAATATAAGTAGATAGATAAAGGATACCTACTTTCTTACCACCATCTAATTTAAGTGCATCCGCTGTGAGAGTTACTGTGCATCTCCCATCACCCAACTTTCCTGAAGAAATTAGACCCATCTCCAAGACTGGTACTTGCATGACCTCCTTCAACACCTGTGTGTTATATGTCTGCAATTTTAGCTTCATTTCCCCTTCGTGAATAATCTAACAAGGCTCACCAACCCCTAAATAAATCTCTCCAAAGTCTCCAAAGACATACCCATGAAAAGATGATCTATTTCGGGCTGCATGGAAAGAGGTAAAAGAATATGTAAACAAAGATTCTACTTTATCCAGAGCAACCTGTGCAACAACCCCTGCAACATCTACTTCTACATGTTAATCTTCTACTGACCAACAATCTTCCTTTCCCTGCTCTTTCTTTCCATCAATCAGACCATTCGTGCTATTCATTTTCTCCATTCGTAGCTTACTTTTTTTTGCCATTGTTATACTCCCACTCAATCTGAAACCCCTGAGAGTGACCTGTAATCAAAAACACTACCAGATCTGAACCACCTGTTAGTCAACCCAACTAAAAGCTCTGATACCAACTTGTCAGGATCTTGCTCCCTAATAAGAGCACATATGATTACCTCTTGTATTAGCAACTAAACACGAAATTTAACCAAAAGTAACAAGTAACTAGAAATATGAAACAACACAGGAATATGAGAGACAATACACAATTGTATTAATAATCACTCAGAATAAAATACAATAAAGAAGATGCCACTTCTTCTTCCACCTCAAAGGCTCGCCACACCTCAAGACCTTCTTCCCTCTCTCTCTCAGTCCCAACAATCAACTCCAATATAGAATTGATGTTCACCTCCACTAGTCAGAAATAATGCTACCAGTACACCAAGTACACAACCATACTCCAAGTAGATCTCTTGCTCTCTGCTGCTACCTGCAAATCACTAGACCTTACTCACCATTGTAGATCTCCAATAGAAGCCATGCACACTTTCTAACCAAGATCATACATACACGAAGAACCCTTTTGATTCTCCAAACTAGCACCCACAATTGGTACTGTGGTACTAAGAGGAACACACCATTGCTCTCCTCTCTCTGAAGGAGCTTATTTGCTCTCTTACTCTCTAGCACTAACTTACAATACAACCCATGAGTCTATATATAGATCTCATGCTTACAATAGTTAGACTATCTTAATTATAATAATTAGACACACAACTCAAGACTATGATTAGCCTTTAACATGCAAACTAATAGTCCAAAAATAGACTCTCTGGAATCAACATACAAACTGCATGTTCACGCACAGGCTGCCGACGTCAGCACCTTCCTAACCAATGTCAGCCGACTGGTAACTGACGTCGATTACTTCTTCACTACTATCTAATCAATGTCAGTTGATCAGACTGATGTTGGTTGCCCTGTAACTCATTCTGCAACTCTCTACAACCTCTATAACCTCTATAACTCCTCCTGTTTGCATCCTGGTGAAGCTTTTAGCTCCACAACCTAACAAAAGGTATTTTTGATCTTTTCCTTGATGAGTATGGTACTAAAACATATGAGCATTATCCCTATACATTCATAGAAGAGAGTGATTTGGGAGTCTATTGTATGCATGAATAAAATAGTTCTATACCCTCAATCACTAATGAAGATCATGAATTTGAAGGGATATGGGGAATGTTTTTTTATGGCTTAAGGAGTAAAGTAGGTGTAGAGGTTGGTGTTATGTTAGTCTCTCCATCAAATAATCAATACTACTCTTCATATATATTCCATTTGATTTTTACTTTTAACATAGCAAAATATGAAGGCTTAGTTCATAGCCTCCAATGGGGAAAGAAAATGGGAATCAAGAATTTAAAGTTTTATGGGGATAGTGAATTGGTCATACACCAAGTGAGAAACTAGGCTACAACCAAGAATCTTTTTCTTAAATCCTAAAAGCATAGTGCATGGGATCTACTTGAATATTTTTATTATTTCAACATACAACCTATACCGAGAGATTCAAATAAGCATGCTGATAGGTTGGCTATCATAGGAGCACACTTTGACATAGTTGATGATGTAAGTAGATAGAAGGGTCAATCTCATATCAAGGTCATTATGAGACCTTCTATTCTAGATAATGAGGTGTTATGGAAAGTGTTTTAAAGTGATAAACACATTGTACTTTTCTTGTAAAATGAGGTAGAGTTTTCTTCAAAGAACCAAAAGAAGTTCCACAATCAATATGAGGAGCAAGTCATTCAGCTGAAGACAAACAAGATACCTAAAGGGCTGGTCACATTGGAGAGTGTTTTCAACAAAGATGATCAAATGAGGAAGGAAAGGGTGAGCATGTCCACAAAAGAAGAGAATTATTAAATAGTCATGATCTTCAAGGATAAGCTTTTAAAAATTGGTAAGATATGTTCTCCATCTAAAAGTCAAGCCTTTATTAAATTATGTAAAGAGTTTCATGATATATTTACTTTGGAATACAAGGATCTAAAAGGTTTTGATCCAAGTCTAGCTCATCATACCATTGAGTTAGAACCTAGAGCTAAACTAGTTAGATAAAAATAAAGTCCTATCAATCCCCAGTTAGAGGAACTCATGAAGAAAGAGCTTACCAAATTGATTAAGTCTAGGATTATATTTCCTATCAAACACTCAACTTGGGTAACTAATCTTGTACCTATCTGACATAAGATTGGAGAGATTAGACTTTGTGTGCATTTTAGAGACCTTAATAGAGTGTCTCTCAAGGATCATTATCCACTACCTTCTATGGAACAAATTTTTCAAGTTGTTTCAAGTTCTCAACGCTTTTCACTTATTGAGGGCTATTTAGGTTATAACCAAATATTGGTGAGTGAAGAGGATTAGTTTAAGATAGATTTTACTACAAAATGGGGAACCTTTGCCTATAGGAAGATGCCTTTTGTTTTGTCTAATGTTTGAGCTACCTCTCAAAGGGCAATGGACATGGATTTTAAAGGTTTGATCAATAAGATATTGCTTGTATACCTTGATGATATAACCAATTTTTCAAAAGATGTTAATGATCATATAAAACATCTAAGGCAAGTGTTTGAGAAGTGTAGGGAGTATGGAGTGTTTCTTAATCCAAAGAAGTACATATTTATTGTCCATGAAGGTAATATATTGGGTCATTATTTTAAAATAAGGTTTGTCTATTGACCCTAAAAGGATTGAGGCCATCTTAGGCTTGTCTTTGCCTCTACATAAGAAAGGACTACAAAGTTTCTTAGGTAAAATAAACTTTGTAAGGAGGTTTATTTCAATTTTTAAAACTTTGGTGAAACCTATCACAACCATGCTCAAGAAGAACCAAGATTTTGCTTGGTAAAAGGAAGGTAATAATAGCTTAAAGGCAATCAAACAAGAAATTTCACAATTTCCTACTCTCTTAAATGCAAACTTTGCCAAAGATTTCATAGTCTATACCTTTACTAATATTGATACAATCTCAGCTATGCTTATGCAAAAGAATGATGAAGAAATAGAGTAACCAATTGCATTCTTTAGCCAAGGATTGGAAGACTATTAGGTCAAGTATAAATCTGTTGAGAAACAAGTTCTAGCTATGATAAGAGGATTGAAAAAATTTAGGCACATGATTTCAAATAACAAGATACTTATCATGGTCTCTCATCTTAGCACCAAGGAGTTTCTTCTAAGCAAAGATCTCAATGAAAAGAGAGCTGGGTGGATTAAAAAGGTAATGGAGCATGATGTTGATATCAAGGTAACAAAATTGGTGAGAGGAAAGGGGTTATGTGAGCAATTAGCTTTAGACCTTCAAGGGCCAAAAGAAGAAGTCTTGGTAAGTCAAGCTCATCCCTAATCAGCTGACCACATACCAATTCAAAGTTAGACACAAGACATCATTGGCTTCCTCCAAAATGGTGATTATCCCAATGGCTTGAACAAGTCTCAAAGAAGGTATTTTAGATTAAAAACCATTCCTTATTGTCCTGTAGATGGTATTCTCTTTTGAAAAGATGTGAATAGTGTGCTACTGAGGTGTGTTAATAATGATCACTTTGGTATGCTATTGGAAAAGTTTCATAATGGTGTAGATGGAGGTAATTTATCCACTAAAATAATAGCTACAAAGATAATGAGGGTTGGTTATTATTAGCCTAGCCTTTTCAAGGATTTCTATAATCGGGCTAAGATGTGTCCTCAATGTGCCTTCTTATAAGAAAATAAAAGCTTGTAGCCCTTCCATTGAATCCTATCCATGTAGACCATCCCTTCATGCAATGGGACCTTGATTTCATTGAGATGATCAACCCTCCATCAAGTACTAGACACAAATGGATATTGACTACAACTGATTACTTCACAAGGTGTGTATAGGTTATTGCATTGAAAGAGGCAAGTGAAAATGCTATCTTGGAGTTCTATGAAAGCATCATAACAAGGTTCAGAGTTCCTTATACTATCATTTCTGATAATGCACTTGATTTCATGAGTAATAAAATCTTTGATTGGGTAAATAGGATTGGAATTTACTTGAGCACTTCATCCAACTATTACCCTCAAGGTAATGGATTGGTTGAGTCTACCAATAAGAATCTCGTCAAGATTATCAAAAGGACGTTGGAGAACAATCAAAGTGCATGGCATATCAAGTTAAAAACAAACTTATGGGATTATAAGATCACTCCCAAGAGGTCAATTAGCAATTTTCCTTTTGTGCTTATATATGGAAGAGATGCTAGATTGCCCATATCTCAAGAACTGTCTACTTTAGAACTTGCACATCAGTTGGAACTACTTGAGAATACTCTAATGGAAGCCAGATTGATATAACTAATATAGTTGTAAGAAATAAGGGACAATGCACATAATATTATGGAACACCACCAAGTGCTCATAAAGAAGTATTTAGAAAAGATATAAAGTATAATAGTGTTGAAATAAGGTGACTTATTTCTGAAATGGGATGAGGACAAAGCAAAACTAGGTAGACATACAAAGTTTGATACCTTATGGAGTGGTCTTTACATCATTAGCAAGTACAAACAAAGAAATTATTTTTAGTTGACCAAAATCAATGGAGAAGAGTTACCTATACTTTTGAATGGGATACATCTAAATCTCTGTTATTAGTCCTTGTGAGGTCTATTTTGTAAATAGTAGCATAAGTGTGTGTTTTTCATGCTTTAGTTGTGTTCTCTAAGTATTCTAATTGAACACATGTGTGTTTCCCTTGAAGTGTGTCTATGTGTGTATTTTCCTTTATTTTGGTGTGTTTTTAAAATGCATTTGAGTTTTAATTAGGTGTTAGAGGGACTCCATGGCCCAAAGGATAAGATGAGGCTACCAGTCTTTAACATAGGCAAACATGTTACCCCTAGGAGTTGCCAAGAATGTTGACCAAAATTGAATTTTTATCAAATTGGGTCAACCCCTACTATTTTTTGAACTTTTGAAGAAGTTTTCATGTGTCTTATGGGGTCTCTTATTGTCATATATGTCGCACTTATCCATACTCTAACTTAGATCTAAGCATATCTCCCTTGTACTAGTTTAATCAAACAAAGTCAAAGTTGGTCAACCAAGGTCAAACTTAGTAAAAGGTTCAAATTATGTTATAAATATTATAATATGGATATTCAGGTGTCCTAATGTGTTTCTAAGTCATATATTTGTCCTTTACCATGCTTTATATGTAAAATATCCCTTTTGGCCACTTTTTTAGCATAGTAAATGACTTGTACGAACTTCTAAAGAGGTAAATTTCTCACCAAGAGATATTTCAATGTGGAGGATGTTAAGATATGTCATGATATATTATAGGTCAATTAAATAATCAATTATATGTAAGAAATCATAGTTTCTCCTTAAAAATAGGCCCCTTTAGACACTTGTATGGACTCCTTAAGTTTAGTTGTAGCTAAAAACATGGGTGGTGTGACTCTTCACCCCTGCATAGGACATTTCCATTTTTTTTTGTAGATATTTCATTAAAAATTTCATTTATAACTTATTTTCCTCCATTTTCTCTTGGTAAGCCAAAGAAGGTCAAATTCAAGCACTTGGCATGGGCCATACAAGTGGAGTTAGGAAGAATGGTATTGGGGGTGGATAGTGCTCTGAATACACTTCATTTTCATAACAATAAATTGAAATTTTGTTCCTCATTATTTATGAACATTGGATAACACTCCAAGCAATTTTTTATGGACTTGAAACCATGAGGGGGTCAATGTTTGAGCTTGTCTCAAATTTTCTTGTTTTGGTTTGATGAGTTTGTTTGTTGTAAAAGATTTTATATGAGTTTAAATACATTCCCATGCTTATTTTCATTTTTGATGGATCAAGTACTTGGGAAAGCCACTTCTAGGCTGGTATATGCTTACAAAATGTCTATTTTACACTTGCAATCATCTTATTTGCCTTGAAAGTATTTATTCATGTTGGAAAATGTGTTTTGATGTTGTTTTTTATATGCTCATAATGTATTTTAGGCATTAAATAATTGACAATTATTTTTGAGGTGCTTGAAAGGCCTTTCCTTATAATTTCTTGCTATTTCATGATTTTTCTATATATTATAGTCAAGAAACTTCACTTAAAAAAAGCATGCTAACATCAATAATAAAAAGTGGAGGGTTTAATATGGTCTTTAATCTCTTGGGAATTCTAGAATGCATTGAAGTGTTTAGTGGAGGCACATATGTGTTACAAACTTGCGTACTATGAATATGGTCTCAATTCTGCCTATGTATAGAGAATAAACATCTATAATTGGTACCACAAAATGAAAATGTGTCTTCTACATGTGTTTTAACAATTGGCCAACCCCATTTGAGGTTATTCACTATATAAATGTCCAAACAGACCTCTTGAAGATGCTAGCTTGACAAGGTAAGTGTCAAAATAATGAAGGGAAGATTAGATTGTTTTCAAAACCTTTTGCTCCAAAATGACACAATAGAGGCCTTAGGTGTTTTTATAGACCTTTCAAATTACATTTCTAAAGGGTTTTGAATCCTATAATTGAGTGGGCATGTAGCCTCTAGATTAAGAAAAGGCTCTACCAAGTTTAGAGAATAAATAATGAAGGGAGACCTAAGTTCTAGAGGATCAAAATCACCCTAAAATACACTGTAACAAGTTAATGAAGTCTATAGGATTTTGGAAAAAAAGTTCACCTTGCTCTTCACATTGAAGGTACTAGACTATGCCAAAGGAGGGGAAACATTTCTAATTGGTTCAAAAGACATTGTTGAGTAAAATGTCATGAGAGAAGATGTTCTTGGATGAAATGACCTTTTAGGCCCTATCCCCTGTCCATACACAAGCCTAGAAAAGTGACACTTGTAGTCAATATTTTAAATAGTGAGTTGGAGGTTAGATTTTAGACTTTGATTTGAGCTTTCAAGGAGATATGTAATTGTTTTTAGATACAAAGACCATAATTGGTGTGGTGAATCCCTACTAATATGACATTAGACTTTGTCTTTGAACATAGAATACAATTCTAATTCTGAGTTGTGAACATTTTATCTAAGTGTGTGAGTGATGTATAGTGGAGCTAAGTGATAGTATCATCCTTTTATACTATGATAATCTAATAATAGTAGAAAAGGATGATACAATCCTTCATGTTTAAGTAAGAATTTTTATTTTAACAAGTCATGTGAAGTGCATTGAATGTACTAGGCTCTTCTTCAATTATGTAATTATCTCTATGGTGTGCAATATGTCCCTAGGTCAGTTATCTTGTTTATTTTCCCAAGTATGCTATCTTCACATTGAAACACTATGTTAGGATCCTTCAATGTATAAAATTGATCTTGGAAAGCATTGTTTCTTAGTATAAGTCTGATAGTTTGTGGCATGTCTTGGTGGATCACCTTTTTAGTGTAGTTTCCATTTTATGTAAGATTCTAACTCTTTTCATAAACAAGCATTAAATTAGGTGATAGACATTCAAAGAATAATATAGTGAGCTAACCCTTATAATCTAAAGATTCAACTTTTTTTTAAGTCCCCACAACTTGAGAGATGATTCAATGTTGCATCAAATTATAGGAGCTTGAATAGAGTGTCCTAGGGTACACAATTTGATGACAATAGGTACTTTCATACAGCTAAGAGGCATTCCAAAAGTTATAAAGGGAGGTTGGGTAGGGTTGAAGGGATCATCCATTAGGGAATTGTTTTAGGGAAAAAAATTTCAGTCCAAAATTACATAAGGCAAAGAGTCTGCAGGTCAAATTCCTTCAGGAGAATTATTTCAAATAAAATTTCTATAATAATTTCCCCAAAAAATAAGGCCTCGCAAATAATAATCCCAAAAGAAAAGAGGGCCAAAAACACCCAAAACATAACATTTTAAAAGATACTTTGCACAAGGGATAAAATAATTAGCTTGAATATATAAACCCAAATAATTCATCTCTATAATACAAAAGTTGGTCTCATAAAACACAATGTCAATATCATCCTACCAAAAAGTGAAATGCTTTAGATTTTCTTTATTTTGCATAAACATATGAAAATAGAGGTTCAATATTAAGACCAAAATCCATCTTTTTGGTCCCCATTCTTTCTAAAGAAAAGGGTGATTTTGGGTACGATATTGTCTATTTAAGGCAAGGCAAGATGAGTTTCCTTCAAGAGATATTGAATGTTATAGTTGTTATGAACTAGGACACATTGCAAGATTTTTTCCAAATTTGGAAAGGTAGAAAGGGATTTTTGCAAAAATTATTGTGTGATTCAATTATAAACAAAGAGGTCACATTTCTAAGTTTTAAAAACAAAGGCCTACAAGTCAAAATAGGTTCAATCAGGCTCCTAGATTACATACAATAAGACAAGTTAACTCATGGAGTCTAAAGGTGGTAAGTAGGAGATATGATGAGTCTAAAGGTCCATGTAATATGTTTTTTTGTGGTGGAGAATGATTTAGAAGTTTAAGAGTCCCAAGAAGTCTCATTTTTTTCTCATGTTGAGAATGAAGAGACTAAGCTCAAGGAGAAGACCAAGGTACTAGTTGAGGCTAGTTCTGAGGTAAGTATGGATCCAAGTGAACATCCTATTATTGTTGAGAAAGATTCATGCAAAGAACATAAATTATTTGTACCCAGTGATGAGGTTCCAAGATATAAGGAATATTCTTCAAATGAAGTGGTATCCATGAATCTATGTTGTCTCCATGTATTTATAATCTAATCATAGTAGAAAAGGAGAATGTTGTAGTAGTTGAGGAAGTTGTTTCTCTAAAGCCAAAGAAGAAGAAGAAGAAGAAATATAAGTATCAATTGAGAAAGGAAGAGGAATATGAGGAATTATTTTTTATTTTATAGCTTTGAGGTATAGATGGTGTCTCTATCTATGCTTCTTAAGAGACTCCTTTCAAGTGGAGAAGAAAGTGTTGTTGTGGTGTTTTTCAGTTGGAATAGTCTATAAGGTCAGATTGAAGGTTACCAGATGATAAAGGAGGCTTTGTGATTTTTCAAGGTAATTTTTTTGCATAGAATTTTTTTTGACCTTATTATAACATAATCTAGGTGGGTTTATGATTTGAAGATTTTTTAAAGTCAATTTGAAGTTTTTTGTTAGCTCTCAAATTTCCTAGTTTTTTGCTTAAGAGCTTACAGGTCTAAAATGGGTTATAGGACTTCAAGGTTACCAATAGTGTGGAAGCTCAAATCTTGGTCCATAAGTGTTTAATGGTTATCTCTAGGTTTACAAGAATTTTTATAGAAGGATGTTGATTGGAAGGTGTTGTGTTGACCTTGTTTATTTTAAGATTCTAGGGTTTTGGGCTCTATTAGAAAAGTGGATTGCCTTATGATTTGAGATCTGAGGATTCTTAATATGTTGAATGGGACAAATGGGTGGTCAAATCAAGATTAATAGAGAATTGAATTTTTGTGGTTCTCAAGTTATTTAATTTTTATCTTGTTAGAGGCCTAATTAGGTAGTTAATTTGTGAAGGAAGTATATTGTAGAGGATGATCTAGTTGTTTAAAATTAATGTAATTAAGCAAGAATATGAGAGTGCTCTAGATATAAAGTTTTAGGTCCTAAATATGTGTCTACTAAAAACAATGGGATCTACAAGTTTTAGGTAGGATACAAGCAGGCTAAATAAGCCTAGTTTGAAGAAGAGTGTTTTTTGCTCATTTTCTCCAAAAGATAAAGGTATGTTTTTTTCAAGAAGATTTCTCAAGTTTTTTTAGTGCATGTGTCTTATTTGATGAATAGCATGAAATTTTTTTGATGGTCTTTGTGGTGGCTTAAAAGTGAAGACTAGTGAGCATGTATGTTTGTTCTTCATGGTACACAGAGATTTGAAGATGATCAAAAGGTGTAATCACTCATATTTCCTAAGGAGAGTCCCTCTCATATTTTTCTTGATGTGTTACATAATATTTATATGATTTTATGTGTTCTTTCTTCATTTGTTGTAGTGCTTGGTTGAAGAGAGTATTAGCATGGAGAAAGAGGAAGTTGTCAAGGTAAGAAGAGGTAGGATCAAGGTAAGGGGGAGTTTTTGATACCTTTATAAGATGGTATACTCCTATTTAATGGTATTTTTAGGTCCTCAAGATTATTTGGTGCCCAATTTTTCATTGTGTCTAAGGGGGAGAAAGTTCCTATTGTGGGAGTGCTTGAAGAGAGAGAAGGTGAGTTGTATATTGATATATATGATGTTTTTTGACATAAATTAAATAGGGGGAGAATATTGGATAATTTTCAATGATGTCATAGTTTGTCATGGAGGTGTCCTAGTGAGTGGATGAATTTTTTTAATATCCTAAGTTACAATGATAAAGTGTGCAACGTGTTTGTCCTAGTGTGCTTGAAGTTGGCTTGTTTGATCTTTAGATTTGACATGGTTAGAGATGGTCAGGGATGAGTATGGAGTATTGAGCATGTGTAAAGGGTCCTATAATAAGATTTTTATGATTAAATATATTTTTTACATAAGTTAAATGTTGACACAGGAAATTACACCTAGGACAAGGAGGTTAAACTCCTACCTTCTCCTCACAACATGGAAACTCCCCTCTCTATTGATGCAAGAAATTGCACTCGGGGCAAGGAGGTCAAAATCCTACCTTCTCCTCACAACATGGAAACTCCCCTCTCACCTGTGGGACTGGTGAAGCTAGAGGGGAGAGTCTCTAGACAAGGGCTAGCTCCCTTTGATTTATCATTTTTGTTCCAACAAGTGCAAAATATAGGTATATATATGTATATACAACTATATAATGAGGGGATGAAAAGGGAAAAGAGAT
This sequence comes from Torreya grandis, assembly GCA_037957365.1. Taxonomy (NCBI): domain Eukaryota; kingdom Viridiplantae; phylum Streptophyta; class Pinopsida; order Cupressales; family Taxaceae; genus Torreya; species Torreya grandis. The sequence continues at coordinate 1,099,363 of JARHVA010005554.1, forward strand.
CTAGGAAAACAAACTACTCTAAGGAGGTGATACACCAAAATGAAATGACCTTCTCACATCCACACTCAGGATCAAACAAAATAACACATATACACTCAGACTTGGCAGAAAGACCAGGCTATAGGAAAATGGTAGGGAGGTTCTTATGAAAACACAGGAACAGGGACTCACTAAGATGCTGTAAAATACATATTGTAAATGACTTACTCTATTTTATACTTCCAAATAGAGCTCTTCTCCTATCAACTACAGGCAATAGCACCTTGTAGATAACTGGTGTGTTGGTGTTAAACCTGTGAGAGCATTAAAAGATAATGACTGAACACAAATCAAACACTCGAGACATACACAGGATATACATCCAAGAAGAGGTAAAAAACTACTTTTATTTGATTCAAGTGGAAATTTTAGCAGGGCTGTGTCTTGTAAAAATTATGAAAGATGTTTACAAATGACCAATTTGCAATGTTATATGGAAAAGCCAAGGAGGCTCATTTGGTGCTCCTTATTTACAAGTGGCATTCATGCTTTTTCTTGGGAAGAACAAGTCACTCCAGACATTAATGAATTTTCTCCTTTTGTTTGTTTGAAGTCTACTTTTCCAATGGTCAATACATGGTCTGCCTACCCACTAAATGTAGAAAGGAGAAACTGTCTACTTTACTTAGCTATTTGCATCCTCTCATGATCAATTCATAGGAACTGTTTCACCTGCTGGGGTCATTTCTCAAATTAGCACCATTTGGACTTGCTTGCTCACTTTGTTTTTTCTCCATTTTGTATTTTTTGGCTCCTTCAGCCCTTGGGGTGAACATCTTAGTGGGTCACTTCATTTTGAGCTCCTTCTGGTTAGCACTCTCTTCATTTTGAACACAAATGGCCACCTCACTTTGCTAACTTTGATAGCTCCTAGGACGTCCTCATCCCTGCTAGCTTCTCTATAGCTTTATTTTTTCTTAGCACCTTCTTGGCTGCTCTTTCCTTTGTTATTAGAGTCCCCCCATAAGGGCATCTACCCTTCGAGGGTCCTTCGATGGGTCCTTGTTTGCCTTGGACTGGTTTGCTAGGCCTTTACATGCTTCCTGCAGACTTTTATCTATGGACGTTTTCTTGTAGATAAAAATTCCATAGAAATTCTCCAAGGTAGTTCACTATGTTTCCTACAGGCTTTTGTCCATGGACATTTCCTGTAGACAAAAAGTCTGTGGAAATTCTGTCTACCGTCTACCCCTTGCCTTTATTTTTATAAGCAACCCAGCCCTTTTATTTTGTGTTAAGCCATGCCCAAAGGAACTCAAGACTTAGACTTAGTCAATTTCAAACAAATTTAAACTTTGGACTTCAAACCAAATTGAATTTACTCAGGTCCTCTTCATCTGAAGTGCCAACCCTCCACTAGGGTGTTGGACTAGGCTGATGAACCAAAGGCCAAACCAATGAACTAGGCCTGTCTGAAGTTGAAGATGAACAAACCAAACTGAAGAACCATGGTATGAACTATGTAGCCTGAAATGATTGTTTTTTGAATATTAGAGAAAGAAGGGGACCAAAAATTTTCTTGTTGGGCAAAATTAGTCAACAAAATGGTGACTCACAAGGGAAGCATGCCTGCAATGCTTAGAATCTAGTTGCCTTACAGTCCATTGGGTGCAAAGTCAGATGTAGCTATAATGAAAGTTAGCAACATACCTAAAAGATTTGAGAATCAAACATGAAGCTTTACCCCATACGCAAAAGGGAAACACACAAGGCTAAAAAACACTACCTGTGCAATTGCACTTAGGGAAAGCAAGAAAGAAAATAAGGGAAAATATGTATAGGTGAACAGAGACTCAATGGCAATGCTTTAGATGTATCCCATTAACTAGGATACACAGTTCTTTGCCATCCAACCTGGAGAGTTGGAATACATTATGTTGCTTACACTGAGTGATTATGTAAGAACCACTCCATAGGGCATCAAATTTTGCATGTTTTCCAGGCTTAGCTCGATCTTCATCCCATTTCAGGACCATGTCTCCTTTAGAGAAATATTTTGGCAAAGATTTCTTATCGAAGTGTCTTTTTACTTGCTATTGGCGACTGGTCATAGAAGCCATAGCCTGGTCCCTTATCTCTTAGAGCTCCATTAGCTCACACAGCCTGACCTCCATGCTGGTTCTTTCTTCTAGCTGTAGCTGGTGGGCAAGACCTAATGCTGGCAGTTCAAGTGAGATGGAAAGCCTAGCTTCCCTTCCATATATGAGCATATATGGAGAGTTTCTGATTGTTCTCTTTGGAGTGATTTGATCAGCCCACAGAGTTGTCTTCAGCTTGGCATGCCAAGTCCTCTAATTTTCTTCCATAGTCCTCTTTATGATTCTGATCAAATTTTTGTTGGTGGACTCAGCCAACCCATTCCCTTGCAGATAATAATTTGATGAAGTGCTGAGGTATATGCCATACCTTAGCACCCATTCACTAGTTTTGGTTTCCAAAAAGGCCAAAGTGTTATCTGAGATTATGGTGGCTGGGACCCCAAATCTTGTTACTAGGTCCTCGTAGAACTCCAAGACTATGCTTTCATTTGCCTCTTTTAGAGAAACAGCCTCCACCCACTTGGTGAAATAATTTGTGGTAGTCAGAACCCACTTGTGCCCAGTACTGGAGGGAGGATTGATCATCCCTATGAAATCTAGGCCCCACTACATGAATGGTTGCTCCACCTGAATAGGCTATAGAGGCATGGCAGCCAACCATTGTTTTCCATCAAAAAGTGCACACTTCTGGCACTTTATTGCCTAGGCATGGGTGTCCTTGAATAGAGTAGGCCATAAATAGTTGGCTCTCATTATCCTTATTACAGTAGCTCTAAGAGTGAAATGACCACATACTGGCCCATCATGGAACTCAACCAATACTTTATCAGCCTAGTTTAGGTCAATGCACCTTAGAAGGACCCCAGAGAGATCCTTCTTAAATAATACTTCATCAACTAAGACATAAGGGAGAGACTAGAGTTTGAAATACCTTCCTCCAATCTTATCAAGACCCTATGGGCACTCACCAGTGATCAGGAAATGCCTCAGGTCCAACATCTAATCCTTTATGACAGTTGGCTCTTCTGTTGTGGTTGCATCATGAATTAACAAGCTGTCTTTCCCTTTTTGCTTGAAGTCTATAGCAAGCTATTCACACAAGCCTCTTCCCCTTACCAACTTGGTGATCTTGATGTCTACATCATACTCCATCACTTTGGTGATCCACCCTACTCTTTTCTCATTGAAGTCTCAATTGGTCAAGAAATCCTTGACACTAGGATGTGGGACCATGAGGTAAAAATTATTATTTGACAACATATGTCTAAATTTCTTTAGGCTCCTCACTACTACCAAGACTTGCTTCTCTACATATGTGTATCTAACTTTGAAGTCCTCTAACCCTTGGCCAAAAAAAGTAAGTGGATGTTTGAGGTCATCACCATTTTCTTGGGTAAGCATGGTGGATATCACCTCTTCATTGTTGAAAGTGTAGAGGCTGAAGTCTTTGTTGAAGTCAGGGCTGATCAAAGTAGGAGCTTGAGTTCTGGCCTACTTGATGGCCTCGAAGTTGTCTTTTCTTTAAGCTATCCACTTGAACTCTTCACCCTTCCTTAACATAGAGGTTAGGGGCTTGACTATCTCGGCAAAATTTGGAATGAACCTCTGAATGAAGTTTATCCTGCCAAAGAAACTCTGCAAGCCTTTCTTGTGCTTTGGCAGGGACATCTCCAAGATAGAGCAAACTCTCTCGGCGTCAATGGATAAGCCCTCCTTAGACATGATGTGGCCAAGGAGCTTCCCTTCATGAACAACAAACATGCACTTATTTGGATTAAGAGAGATGCCAAACTCCCTACACCTTTCAAAAATCTACCTGAGGTGTTCTATGTGTTGGCTCACTTCCTTGGAGAATACTGTCACATCATCAAGGTAGACCAGCACATTGTTGTTTATCAAGCCTCCAAAAGCCATGTCCATGGCTCACTGAAAGGTAGCACCAACATTAGATAGCCTAAATGGCATCTTCTTGTAGGCAAACATTCCCCATTTAGTGGTGAAGGCCATTTTGTGCTGGTCACAGCCTTGCACTAGAATCTGATTATACCCTAAATAACCATCCAAGAGAGAGAAATGCTCGCTACCAATTACCTTCTAAAAGATCTGCTCCATGCTTGAAAGGGGATAATGATATTTTAAAGAGACTTTATTAAGGTCTCTAAAGTTGACACACAGCCTGATCTCCCCATTCTTCTTTCTAACAGGAACAAGGTTGGCCAACCAGGAGGAGTGTTTGAATGGAAATATAATTTTGGATTCAATCAATTTGGCCAGTTCCCTCTACATGAGGGGCTCAATTATCGAATTGATAGGTCTTTGCTTTTATGTGACTAGCCTGGCGCCTTCTTCTAATTCGATGGTGTGCTAGGCAAGCCTTGGGTCGAAGCCCTTCAGGTCATTATAATCCCATGTAAAAACATCTATGAATTCTTGACATAGCAGAATGAAAGCTTGCCTTTCTTGAATCATGCAAAATTTTCCAAGCGCAAGCATCTTATCCTTGAAGATCTCAACCCTTTTGTAATTTTCCTCTTTGGTTGTGATGCATGCCTTGTCATTTCTCAATTGGTCATCTCTGTTGAAGATGCTCTCAAGCGTGACGAGACCCTTACAGAGTTTATTGTTCTTCAATTGAATATTCTGATTGTCATATTGTTACTGCAATTTCACTTGATTCTATGCTACGAACTTAGCTTCCTCCTATAGGAAGAAAGCTATTTGTTGGTCGCTTTTGAAAGCTTGCCAATTTGCTATGTTGTCTAGGACAAAAGGCCAAACCACCACTTTAAAGTGGTGTGAACCACTATCTCGACTTATTTCCCTTGAAACAACAAACTAAGTACCAATCTCTGCCAGCCTATCCACTTATTTGTTTTGCTCTCTGGGAATGGAGGTGATATTGAAAGCAAGAAAATCTTCCACCAAGTCCTAGACTCTATGCTTGTAAGACTTTAGCAAGGAATTCTTGGTCAGATTTAGGCCTCTTACCTGATTTACAATCAGCTGGCTCTCTCCCAAAACTTGTAACTCCTTAATCCCTCTTTTCCTTGCCCATTCAAGGCCATGTATAAGAGAATCATATTTTACAACATTACTTGTGCAAGAGAATTGGAAATAGAAAGCTGAAAAGTACCTTTCCTTTAAAGGGGAGACTAACATTGCCCCACCACTAGCTCCCAGCTTACTTCTGGAATCATCAAAATACAACTACCATAGGCCGAGGTCTTCTTTGCTTGCCTTCATTATATTAGGCATGAAGGTGCCTTCTTCGTGCATACAGTAGACTCCAAGGTCTGCCTCCTCAATGAACTTGTAAGGATCATGCTTGAAATTATCATTTTCCCACCCATCCAAGAGTAAGTCTGTGACTCCTTCAAGAGCAGAGGATGGAGATTGGTTTGTCTGGGACTCTTTTAGGTTGATGATGGTATAACTGACATTCATTGCCTTGGGTGTGTACGGTTCTAGATGGTCCTTGTAGAGTGGTTCAGACTCAATTTTTACCTTGGTCCCATACTTAGTTCTAAAAACTAGATATGACCAATTCACTGCTAGATAACCACCTATCTTTGATGTGAAGTCTCTGGACAAGCAAATTATGAAATAAGGAGGAACATCCCTACCACCATATCATGGGAAATTAATAAGGTTGGGCAAGCATGCAATGTCAAGCCTAAACCCTTCACAATCCCAACTATTTTCGCAAGTGTTCCATATAGTTTTAGGACTCCTTTGTTCATCTCTTCATACTTTAGTCCCATCTTGTCAGCTATGCTCTTGGGCATCACTGAGGTGCTGACCCCACTGTCAATTATGTAGTTGTGTACCAAGAAATCCCCTATAACCAACGATACATAGAAACGGGGAGTTTTCTCTTCTTTATTTACCTAACCTGAAGTGGAAGGCTGTCCATTTGTCATCAAGAAATTATTAGTGTTTGCTGGGACAACTTGATAATCTAACTCATGCAATTCTTTCTTCAATACGTCCTTCTAGCCTAGGAGAGATAATGAATCCCATAAAGATATGTTCATATGTAGCTTCTTCATCTGGTCCACTATATTGATTTAAGGGCTGCCTCCCTTCAAGTTTTCTTTGGGGTTGATTCCAAGCTGAACTGTAGGCTGAGGGGCTGAAGCTATAAACGGCTACCTAAAATTTGGGGCCTTTGAATTGGAGTGCGACGGAGAAGGTGATGTTGCCACTTGGGTAGTAGCCTAGGCTTCTATCACTTCTCTTCTCTTAAACCTTGTGTTGGCTACAACACAATCAGCTTGATTGTCTATAGTGCCTACATTATTTACTAAATAAAAATTCCCCTTTCATATGATTCATCAGGGTAGAATCAGGTTGGGCCTGGTTACTACCCGTGTTGGGTTGCATTCAAGGCTCGAGGACTTGAGATTGAGAAATTTTTTGGTTATCTACATTTTGAAAATAGTTCATCATCTCATTTATGTAAATAGCATGTTCTTGACCATATCCCATGGTCAAACAACCTAGCTGCTCTTGTACTAGATTGTTCTGAACTGGCACCATGACTTTAGATGATGAAATGGGGCCTGAGTTGTAATTTTGAAACAGTCTGGTCTAAGTGAGCTGACCCTATCCTTGATTATAGCCTTGAAAAGGGGGTCTAGGAGCTTGACCATAGTGTTGATATCCTTGATTTGGCCTTTTTTTTTGAGCTTGCTACCTTTTAAGAGCTACAAGTTCATTTGACATGCTTTGCAATAGGCTTTTAACCTCATGGAGCTCATTAGACGGAGTGGCAGTTGGCTTTTCCATACTAGGCAAAGGGGCTATTATGGGAGCAATAGTTTGAATTAAGGGCAAGATCTCTGGGAAAAGTGGCATGTGAGGCCTAGGGGCTATTTTCCCAGCCTGAACCAAGCAATTTTTTGCTGCTATGGCTATGTCATAAGCAGCAGGTAGTATATGCCCTCCCATAGATTGGATCATCACAGCAATATCACTATTTAATGCCTTTAAGTAGTACAAGAAAGCATAGCTAGGATTCAGTCTTACCAGGATGGGAATTATATCCCAAGTCTTTTGAAAATGCGTGTTGAAGTCCTGCATATACTCATGTGGAGCTCTCTTTATGGTCGTCAGTTGTTTAGCAAGAGAGAGACCATCACTCTTTTCCCAAAAATGATCTATCAACTGAGTCCCTAACTCATTCCAAGCATGTATTGAATTCACAAGCAAGGTCCCATACCAGTCAAGAGCTTTGCCTTTTAGAGACAAAGCTAGCAATCTGATGGCAATATTTTCTTCTGTTACATTGTGAATATTGCAAAGGTTGGCAATATTCCTAATATGCTGGATAGTTGTAATAGGCCCCAATCCATTGAAAGAAGGCACATTCTTGAGAGATGTTCCCAGAATTGGATCATAGCATGGGAGATTCAAGGGGCTCTCACCACGAAAAGTCGTAAAAGGCAATTCCATGTCTGGGATTAATTGTAACTGGGGTTATGTTATGACTGTGTCTCTTATAACAAGTTTAGGAGGATTGATTGTTGGATAAGGATGGGTCCTCTCAAATCATAGTCTTTTAGCAGAGTTTAAAGTTAATTTAATGAAATCAAAAGGAACCCCTTTTGAAGCAGACCTTGTGGTGACTTTAGGCATAAAAGTTAAGAAACTAGTCTTAATTAGAGAACTAAAGCTCTTACCAATGGAGCACCAGATGCTAAAAAACTTAAAATTACTGTGACAGGACCATCATCAATCCTAAAACCTTATTGAGTTTTCATACTATGGGTCCCACCAAGCATGCCAAAACTATTGATGTAAGAAATTGCACCCGGGGTAAGGAGGTCAAACTCCTACCTTCTCCTCGCAACATGGAAACTCCCCTCTCACCTGTGGGACTGGTGAAGCTGGAGGGGAGAGTCTCTAAATAAGGGCTAGCTCCCTTTGATTTATCATTTTTGTTCCAACTGTTTCTATCAAGTTTTTGCTTTCACATTCAAAAGGAATAAGAAACTAAAGTAAATGGTCTAGGGTTAGATGTTACCCGGATGAGGTCTACGCACCGTTATCCAGATGTTATAGGGACTCCTCTTTGGCTATGGAGGATGACACTTGTAGAAGAAAGAGACTTAAACAAAGAGATTGTTAGATAGATAGACAATGAACTGCCAAGCAAAAGCTTGTTCTTAGAAGTGCAAAGACTTCTTGGAGGGATGACAGTCCACTGGTTGCTAAAAAGCAAAATGTTGCCAGAAATAGAAATGATAAAAGACTGAATTAAAAGAAATGGAAACAAATGTGTACCTGTATGTGGAAACCTATCTTCCATAGTCACCGGTGTCGGTTAGTTTACCGACATCGGTAGGTCAAGGTCACCGACGTCGGTTAGTTTGCCGACGTCGGTAGGAGAAATGGGCCTGGTGGCCGGTGTCAGTCGGGGCAATGGTCTTGGACAGGGTCTGGATGGGTTTTTGGTCGATAGAATGGTCTGTTTGTGGTCAATAAGATGGCTTGAGGTGTCTGAGACTCTATTTGGAGGTCTGTGTAGGGTTTACAGAGTAGAAAGTATGGTCTAAAGAGGGACCAGACAAAGGATTGGGGTGAAAAGGGAGGATAAGGATTTAGGCCTGCTCTGGTTGATAGCCAGGTCTAGGTGGTGATATTACTTAGAAGTAGTAACTAGAAGACATAATGAAAACACAGAAGAAATACTTAGCTATGGCTTGTTAAAGAAAGAGTGTAGCAGACTAGTTGCTAATCCTGTTGAATGTAGAAGATTACCTATAGAGTCGAGTGACTGATGTAGAATACCTGTACCTTATGATGCTTGATATGTATCTGGGAGAAGGGAGCGAGAGAAGTCGAAAGATTGGCTGATTGGAAGGATTGGAAAAAGATTGGCCAATTGTTCAAGATCCTACATTTAGGGTGCTGAACACAGTTTTGAAAGCAACCGATGCCGGCAATACTGTCGACATTGGCCGACTACTAACCGACATCGACAGCCAAAGAATAGGAAAAAGGGATAAAAATAGCCTTTTGTCCATTCTTCCTTTTGATGAGGTCAGTTGGTCGTGGGAAAATGGTCAAAGGCAGGTTAAATGAGCATGAGAGGATGAGTGGGAGAATGAAATGGGGTCTTAAGTTATTTAAGACTTGGCATGGGGTAGGAATGGTATCTAAGGAGAGGCATCCAAGGAGAGGTGAGGTGTCAAGGAGAGAGAGAGAGGGAATTATTAATTTAAAATAGATAATTATTTTAAATTAATAAGACATAGATTAGGTATGGTTAGAAGTGGAATGGGATGAAGGGGACCAAGGGGGAATCGACCAAGGAGTAGACATGATTTTGGTGTCTACATTTGCCCCTTTTTGTCTTGTTGGTTGTTCTTGATGAACTACAAGACAAAAATAGGAGTCAGTTGCCCTAGGTATGGGATGAGGTCTTTTTTGTCCTGTTGGTTGTTCTAGTGAACTGCAAGACAAAAATAAGTGTTGGTTACACCAGATGTGAGATGAGGTATTCCCCCTCAAAGTGGGAGTCGAGGGAAGGTAACCTGATATTGGGTGCTGATTTGATAGAGAGATTGATGGATATGGTGAAGTTGAGTGTGAACGCTGCAAAATTTGAGATTGCACGCATACCACTTCACGAGATGGTCAGATCAAATTGTCACAGGTCAAGGGTCAAGGAGTGCCAAAATCAAAATAACCAAGACCTAGCATTTAGTCATAACTGATTGGGTTATTCGATCCAAGCTGTAGCTCCAATGGTCATCATGTTCTAGGTATCCTGGGCTCAAGAGGTGCTCCTAGAAACACGAAAATGTCACAAGTAGTGTGGATCAACTTGCTCGTGATCCTATACTTGTGAGGGTTGAAATATGGTGCAGACAAATTTGCTAACCATTCATGAGGTAGCATACATACAAAAATAACCAAGGCAACGTTGTCTTGGAAGTGGTCATGGTCTGGGGAGATAGGCACAATCTCCAAGGTTGTTGGTCAAGGATGGACAAAGGAATGGGTGAGCTAACCTTAGAAGACCCCATGTCAACTGAGTGCTGCCTACATAACCTCTGTGTGAAGGGCCTTAGGCCAATGTAGTTCTCCCTAAAAGGGAGGAAGAGGGTCAGTTGTGGATGGTCTTGGATGAGGTTAAGTCATGGTCAAAGGGGAAAGATGGTTTGTCCATCAAATAGATGAACAAATGGATGTGGCCAAGCTAACCCCAGAAGATGTCATGTGATCTGAGGGCTGCCTACATAGCCCTTGTGGTTAGGGCCTTAGGCTGATGTAGTTCTCCCTAAAAGGGAGGAAGGGTCAAAGTTATGGATTGTGTTAGATGAGACTAAGTCATGGGTAGAGGTCGAAATGGTTTGTCCATCAGATAGATGAATAAATGGATGTGGTCAAGCTAACCCCAGAAGACGTCATGTCATCTGAGTGCTGCCTATATAGCCCTTGTTGAAAGGGCCTCAAACCAATGTAGTTCAGATGAAGAGTCAAAATGGTTGAGGATTGGTTTTGGTCAGGTTAAATGATGAGGGTAAGATGGTGTTACAGCCTTTTCCATATGAGGTGATGGTGTATTCTATAACATTGGTCGAGGTTTTTCATCCCTAGCGATTGTCCATATTGGGCGATGGATGTATGCTAAAAATGAATTGAGTCTATTTATGCTTCAGCAAGTAATGGTTTATACTTGGCATAAATTGTGTGGTCGATAGTTTCCATGTGTATTGTTGTCCATAGAAACTATGTGAAATGGACTGTGTCATGTTAGTGATTTGAAAATGTTTGGTTTGATTTGGTTGGATTTTTTGTGACCAAGATGTATAAGAAATGAAAGGTGCATTGCTCTTTCATTGTCAAGGACCAGAATGATAGCATAGATAGGGGTTGTTAGAACCGAGAGCCCCATTCATGCATTACGTCATTGACCATGGGTTGTGTTAGAGAGGTAATCAAATCACTTTGACATTAAAATGAGCTCGAAGTCCCTTGAGTAGGTGATGTGATATGGGAGGATAGGGTAACCCTTTTTAGTAGAGATAACCTTGCCCCTTTTTATAGGAGACTCAGAGATGACTACAAGCAAAGTCCATGACCCTTTTTTTTTGAGCAGACTGATCAATGCGGGAAGTTTACATAGAGATGTCATTTTGCTTTATGGTCATTTGTGAAGTTGATCGATGTGGGAAGCTTCTAAAAGAGTGTTGTTTATAGTAATATTTAGTCATAGCCATCCTTCGAGGGAGTGGTCTATATTTTTGCTTATATATATTTGAGAGTTTTGAATAGCTGTCCTTCAAGGGAGCAGTCTATTAGCTACAGTAATGATAGTATAGCTGTCCTTCAAGGGAGCAGCCTGCCTTTAGAGTTTTATGACCTTAGAATAAGCATATATATATATATATATATATATATATGTTGACTAAAATTTTGGTCATGGACTTGACTATAGAGGTTTAGAGGGTTTCCCTTTTATTAGGACAAAGCATTCATGCTTGACAAAAGGGGTGACTAATGTTTGTAGGGTTGAGGGTTGAAAGGAATAGAAATGATGATGATGGGGATTGCTCAAGGGATCAAGCTCAAGTTAAACGTCAAGTGAATAATTACTTGACTAACAGTAGATTGGTCAAAGATGTAAGGTATAAAGGGGCTCAAGTTCTGATAAGTCCCTGACCCATGCTTGTGTTATGATGCAAGGTCCGAGTCAATTAAGAGTAAACTTGCCCTATTTGATTCATTCCAAATTGGTCACATGTTGGAGATGAGTAAGAAGTTGGTTGATGTTTGGTCGATGCTTGGTTGAGGTCAGTTGATGTTTGGTCAATGCTTGGTCGATGTCTGGTCAATGTTTGGTCGATGTCTGATCAATGTTTGGTCGAGGCTTGGTTGATGCTTGGTCGGTTGATGTTTGGTCAAGGTCATGATAGTCAGGATAAGGTTGAATTCCCCTAGTTATTAGAGAGAATGTTTGACAGATTTAGTTTGAGAGGGTGAGATCCTGATCTGCCAGGTTGGAGGTAGGAATCTCAAAATCACAGATGGTGACAGAGGAAATGGTTGGCAATGATTTGATTAAAGTGGCTAATGGTTGGGGGTCATCAGGCTAGACCTCCATTGATTGTAAGGCTTAGATCAAAGTTTGATGATGTTGTGGAGAGTTTTCTATGAGATCATACAAAGACATCTTCACAAGAGTCATGTGGTGAGGTTGTTTCGCCACAGAGTTAGGGATTGTCTTTGTGGATGCTAGTTGAGATGTGCCCAAGATAGGAATGTTGGGTCTTGGTTGTGGTGAAGGCTTGGTAGATGGGGATGTCCAGGGGATAGAAACATGTCTTTTCCCTTTATCCTTTTTGGTTGGTGGGTTGGTGGTCAAGTTGACTGCGTTGATTTCAAATAATGGGGTTAAAGGCGGTGGAGGGACCATAGTCTAGTGTCGAGATCCCAATTTAGGTGATGATGTTTGTGAGGCATGTGATGGTGTCAAAGATTTGTCAAAGGGGTAGTCAAGAGGATCCTTGATGAGAAGGGTATCCTTTTTCTGGTGTTGATGAATGACAGCTTTAAGAGTGCAACAACGCTCAGTGTCATGTCTCGGTGTGTGATGATAGTGACAAAATTTAGTGTTGTCGAACCAAGATGGCCTTGCTCCGAGAGTTGACGAGTGTGAAGATGAGGAGGTTTGGGAGGCATGGGACAGTGTTGAAGGTTTGTTGATAATATGGTCAAGAAGAAGGGTGTCTTTCTCCAAGCATTGGTGAATGACAACCTTGAGGGCACAACAATGCTCAGTGTCATGTCCGAGCATGTGATGATACACACAAACTTTAGTGTCATCGAACTAGGGTGGTTTTGGTCTGAGAGATTGGTATGGTTTAAGAGGTGGAAGACTGATGCGAGAAGACTGCAATAATTGTCATAACAGCAAGGCATAAGAACCCACCAATGGGTCTGCATGTTTTGTTGCAGTAGGGGTTGATGACTTTTGTTTTGGAGGCATAGGAGGCATTGGTCATTTTGGAGGAAATATATGTTTTATGGGTTGAGAGAATAATGGAGGCAATTTGCCTCTGTGAGGTATGGGAGTAGGAAGCACCCCTATTAAGGTAGATGGATGTGGGCCTAAAATAGAGGGCAATGATGAAGGTGGGGGAGGAATTCTCCAGTGTGGTTTAGTGGCCTTCTTTGGTTTTGTTTGAGGGCCACTATTGTGTGAGGTAAGATTAGATATGGGGCAAACACCAAGAGATTTAATCTCTTTTGGCATGGTGGAGGCCTGTGTGGGTTTGGGTTTAGATGTGGATAAAAGTGAGTGAGATGTAGTGATCTCAGTCAAAAGGCAAGAGAAAACCATCACTGGGTCCTCTTTGGTTAAAGTGGGTGAAGAGACAAGGTCTTCTCTTGGTGGAGAAGAAATTGGAGAATGTGGCTCCTCAAGAGGGTAGAGGGCAGAGATGATGGTGCCTTCTACTTATGGTTGAGGAGTAGGAAGGGTATGGTCCCCCATTGGTGGGACGAAGGATGAAGGTGGGGCTAATGGCATTGGTATGGTTGAAGCATCCTCCAATATAAGAGAGGTCGATGGAGAACTAATAGGAGAAGACAGTTCTTCTACCTGTGATGGACGAATAGGAGAAGAAAGCTCTTCTACCTATGGAAGAGGTTGGCCAGGGACAAGAGGTGAGACCGTGTTGACAGTGCGTATATCATGCTCTTGGGAGCTATTAGCCATGGTCTGGACATTGTTTTGGCTAGGAAGATGGTTAGGAAAGGGTTGTTTGAAGATATCAATGTTTTGGTTGGGTGGCACATTCCGGTTATCCAAAATAAGATCTCCCTTATCTATCATGTCTTGGACAATGTTCTTGAAGGTTCAGCAGTTGTTTATGTCATGGCCTTGGACACGGTGATAGTGATAGAAGTTGTTCTCCCTATACCATGTAGGGAGGGCTTTTGAGGGGTCGAATTGAGGTGGTCAAATTGGAGGGAGATTGAGGACCCCTTGCTTGATAAGTTTTTCCAACACGGAAGCATATGACTCTCCAATTGGAGTGTATTGATGATGTATGTACTGTTGTTGGAATTGTTTTGTGATGCTTTGTGATGTTGAAGGTTGAGGTTGGTCAGTCATTGTCAAGGATGGTGATCTAATGACCACAGTGTTTGCCACTCCCTTGGACTTGGAGTGGGAAGAAGGTCTGGAAGAAGAAGGGTCATCAGTTTTTACATTGGTATTATGCAATTTGACCCTATTTTCTTCAATAGCGTGGAGTTCAAGCTTTCAGGCCATGGTGAAAGCTTCATCAAAAGTATGGAATGTTTAAACTTGTAATGTGGATGAGATGTGTGTGGCACATGCTCGATAAAAGAGCTCAATGAGCTTGGGTTGAGGTAAAGGGAAGGAGAGTTGGTTGATTAAGCCTCTCCAATGGGTGACAAAATTGGTTATAGATTCGTCGTCAAACTGTCTGATAGAGTATAGGTCTGTAATGGAGAAATTTTTGGTGATATTGATCGAAAAGTGGTCAAGGAAAAGTTGGGCTAGCTGAGTGAATGAAAAGATAGAGTGACTGGTAAGAGAACTATACCAATCAAGGGCAGGGCCAGAAAGTAACATGGGAAATGTGCGTAGCAATAACACATCGTCATGTGCTATGAGATAACAAGCATGTCTGAATGCTCATAGATGTTGCTGTGGGTCTTCCTTATTTTGGAAGTGAGTAAACTTAGGAAGCTCCCACTGACTGGGATACAGTTAGATTGGGATGGAGGGATGGATGGGTTCGTTGTAAATTTGGTCATATGAAAGGACATTGCTTGAACCAGAAATGGAAGCCTCAAGACTAGACATTTTTTCCATCAACATCTTGATGAGATCGGCTGACGGATTGATAGATGGGGTTCCCCCTAGGTTTTAAGGTTCTTGGAAGGTGCTAGAAGAGGCATATGATGTAGTTGGTTATGCTTGTATAGGTGCAACATATTGATGACTAGTCATAGGGACAAAAGTGGAAGCCAAGGGCAGTTGTGTCATGAAGGTAGAAGGCATAAGTTGACTAGATACTACCAAAGGTGGTTGCATGGTGGCATTGGCAAAAGGGGAGGTAGACACTCCTGCATTTATAGGTGCAAGAGTGTGTGGAGTCAAGACAATCAAGTTTTGGTATGATGTAGAACTTGGTTGAATTGCGAGTGGTTGAGGGGGTAATGAAACTCTGATGGAGGTTGGTCCAAAAATAGATGGGGAGGCCAAACTTTGCGTATTGGCCATGGTTGGGTTAATGGTTGAGGCAATAGTCTGAGTCATAAAAGGCTAGGTAGCAAATGGTGTTGATGTCATCGCCGCTTCACCCAAAAGGTCTCGCATTTGGTTTCTTGCGAGATAGTGTTGGAGAGCCTTGATGTTGTGGTCAAGGAGTCTCTCAAAGTTTGGATCCCCTTTGGGGACAATTGAAGGTTGATTGGGAGTTGGTCAGGCAGGAGTTCATTTGATCTCTGAATGATACTCCATTAAAGGACTAGTCATGGAAGGTGAAGGTGGAAGCAGTTGTCACCTCGCGTGGTCAACAAAAGTCTTGGTTTGACTGCATGTCAAAACCATTCAAGGCAAAAGTTTCAGGTTCTAGAAACTATGTTTTTCAGTCTCAAAAAACCAGAATGGGTGTTGGATAGCAAGAAAGCTGGGTTTTAAGCCTGTTATTTTGGAAGAAGGATTTTGGACAGTGACCGATTTCGGTTGAAAAACTGATGTCAGTGAAATAGATTGCCGATGTCAGTCAAATAATCGATGCCGGTGAAGAAATGTTATCAACATCAGTGGAACAACTGATGTCGGTTACTGTGTCTTCTAGAAACTCAAAAAATTTGAAAGTTTTTGGAAAAAAAGAAGAAAACGTCCTCACTAGCTCAAAAAACCAGATAAAGACAGAAAAGAAGATGAAGACAATCAGACCCTAAGCATTAAATCCTAAGAATAAACTTTTAGAATCATGTTGGCTTATGCGTTAGAGTGTGTTTGGGAAGTTGGCTTGTAGAACGGGTCCTAGAAGAGGTAGTCTAAAGTTGGTTTCAGGTTAGTTTCAGTGCTTAAGAGTTTGTGTTAGGTTTTATACGTGGCCTGGTGCTAAGGAGCAAGCTCCCCTCACTTCACGAGCCTAGTGATAAGCTGGTCTCACTTAGCCAGTATATACTTCCCCTAGAGATTATCCTCTGAAGAGAATAGAGTGGGCTTTCCCCTTGGTAGTGAAGTCCAAGTGGGATTGCCGGGATGGGTAAGGTATCCGCTAGGTGATGAAATCCTAGTCGGGCCTTCTCTCAGGTAAGTTTAGATGTTTGATTTGTGCAAGTGGTTAGGTTGTGTAACATAAGTGTGCTATGATTAATTCATGATGCGGTTTTAATTACTAGATGTGTGGACTAAATATGCATTCAAATAGAAATGAGATGCAATAGATTTTAAGCCCAAATAGAAATGTGTGTTCGTATGTAGACAAGTAGAGAAAAGGTTGAAGAGTATGAGTTGATTAGTCTAAGATGCAAGAAAGAAAGGAAAAAGAAGGATTCTTTTTAACTTTGTTGATAGTGTCTTTTGGAAGAGATAGAGGAAAAAGATGCAAGGAGAGACCTAATGCACCTATATGAAAAGTTTGTTTAGAAGAAAAAAGTAATGAACCCAAGGAAAACTCCTAGGGTCCCACTGGGCATGCCAAAATGTTTCTATCAAGTTTTTGCTTTCACATTCAAAAGGAATAAGAAACTAAAGTAAATGGTCTAGGGTTAGATGTTACCCAGATGAGGTCTGCGCACCATTATCCAGATGTTGTAGGGACTCCTCTTTGGCTATGGAGGATGACACCTATAGAAGAAAGAGACCTAAACAAAGAGATTGTTAGATAGATAGATAGTGAACTGCCAAGCAAAAGCTTGTTCCTAGAAGTGCAAACACTTCTTGGAGGGATGACAGTCCACTGGTTGCTAAAAAATAAAATGTTTCCAAAAATAGAAATGATAAAAGATTGAATCAAAAGAAATGGAAACAAATGCGTACCTGTATATGGCAACCTGTCTTCCATAGTCACCGGTGTCGGTTAGTCTATCGACATCGGTAGGTCAAGGTCATTGATGTCGATTAGTCTGCCGATGTCGGTAGGAGAAATGGGCCTGGTGGCTGGCGTCGGTCGAGGCAATGGTCTTGGACAGGGTCTGGACAGATTTTTGGTCGATAGAATGGTCTGTTTGTGGTCAGCAAGATGGCTTGAGGTGTCTAAGACTCTGTTTGGAGGTCTGTGTAGGGTTTACAGAGTAGAAAGTATGGTCTGAAAGAGGGACTAGACAAAAGATTGGGGTGAAAAGGGAGGATAAGGATTCGGGTATGCTCTGGTTGATAGCCAGGTCTGGGTGGTGATATTACTTAGAAGTAGTAACTAGAAGACATAATGAAAACACAAAAGAAATACTTAGCTATGGCTTGTTAAAGAAAGAGTGTAGCAGACTGGTTGTTGATGCTGTTGAATGTAGAAGACTACCTGCAGAGTGGAGTGATTGATACATAATACCTGTACCTTGTGATGCTTGTTGTGCATCTGGGAGAAGGGAGTGAGAGAGGTCGAAAGATTGGCTGATTGAAAGGATTGGAAAAAGATTGGTCGATTGTTCAAGATCCTGCATTCAAGGTGCTAAATGCAGTTTCGAAGGCAACCGACACCGGCAATACCACTGACGTCGGCCGACTACTAACTGATGTTGGCAGCTAAAGAATAGGAAAAAGGGCTAAAAATAGCCTTTTATTTGTTCTTCCTTCTGCTGAGGTTAGCTGGTCATGGGAAAATGGTCGAAGGTGGGTTAAATGAGCACGAGAGGATGAGTGGGAGAATGAAATGGGGTCTTAAGTCATTTAAGACTTGGCATGGGGTAGGAATGGTATCCAAGGAGAGGCATCCAAGGAGAGGTGAGGTGTCAAGGAGAGAGAGGGAATTATTAATTTAAAATAGATAATTATTTTAAATTAATAAGACATAGGTTAGGCATGGTTAGAAGTGGAATGGGATGAAAGGGACCAAGGGGGAGTCGACCAAGGAGTAGACACGATTTTGGTGTCTACACCAACAAGTGCAAAATATAAGTATATATATGTATATACAGCTATATAATGGGGGGGATGAAAAGGGAAAAGAGATACAGGAGAACAAACTACTCTAAGGAGGTGATACACAAAAATGAAATGACCTTCTCACATCCACACTCAGGATTAAACAAAACAACACATATACACTCAGACTTGGTAGAAAGACTAGGCTACAGGAAAATGGTAGGGAGGTTCTTATGAAAACACAGGAACAGGGACTCACCAAGATGTTGTAAAATACATACTGTAAATGACTTCCTCTATTCTATACTTCCAAATAGAGCTCTTGGTGCCTTGTAGATAACTGTTGTGTTGGTGCTAAACCTGTGAGAGCATCAAAAGACAATGACTGAACACAAATCAAACACTTAGGACATACACAGAATATCCAACCAAGAAGAGGTAAAAAATTGCTTTTATTTGATTGAGGTGGAAATTTTAACAGGGTTGCACCTTGTAAAAATTGTGAAAGATCTTTACAAATGACCAATTCATAATGTTATATGTAAAATCCAAGGAGGCTCATTTGGCGCTCCTTGTTTACAAGTGACATTCATGCTTTTTCTTGGGAAGAACAAGTCACTCCAAACATTAATGAATTATCTCCTTTTGTATGTTCAAATTCTGCTTTTCTAATGGTCAATACATGGTCTACCTACCCACTAAATGTAAAAAGGAGAAACCGTCTGCATTACTTAGCTATTTACATCCTCTCATGATCAATTCATAGGAACTATTTCACCTGCTAGGGTCATTTCTCAAATTGGCACCACTTGGACTTGTTTGCTCACTTTTTCTTTTCTCCATTTTGTTTTTTTTGGCTCCGTCAACCCTTGGGGTAAACATCTCGGTAGATCGCTTCATTTTGAGTTCCTTCTGGTTAGCACTCTCTTCATTTTGAACACAAATGGCCACCTCACTTTACTAACTTTGATGGCTCCTAGGATGTCCTCATCCCTGCTAGCTTCTCTATGGCTTGCTTTTTTCTTAGCACCTTCTCGGGTGCTCTTTCCTTTGTTATCGCCTTCCCAAAGGGAAGGTGGCCCTTTTGCACTCACCTGAGAGTCCCCCCGCAAGGGCATCTACCCTTCGAGGGTCCTTCAGCAGGTCCCTATTTAACTTAGACTAGTCTGTCAAGCCTTTACATGCTTCCTACAAACTTTTGTCTGTGGATGTTTTCCTGTAGACAAAAAGTCTATAGAAATTCCATCTATCGTCTACCCCTTGCCTTTGTTTTTATAAGTGACCCAACCCTTTTGCTTTTGTGTTAAGCCTTGTCCGAAGGAACTCGAGACTTAGACTTAGTCAATTTCAAACAAATTTGAACTTTGGACTTTGAACCAGACTGAATTTACTCAGGTCCTCTTCATCTGAAGTGCTGGCCCTCCACTAGGGCATTGGACTAGGCCGATGAACCAAAGGCTGAACCAATGAACCAGGCCTGTCTAAAGTTGAAAATGGACAAACCAAACCGAAGAACCATGGTATGAATTGTGTAGCCTAAAATGATTGTTTTTAAAATATCAGAGAAAGAAGGGGGCCAAAATTTTGCCTGTTGGGAAAAATTGGTCAACATTAAATTCATTTCGTAGTTCATAGTTTTCATCTAGACTGGGTCTAGTGGCAGAAAATTAGAATAGGCAATTTGATGATGTCATAATTACCACGTGTGGATGAGTCAAGTAGAGTTGGTCATATGGTTGTGATCACATTATTCCCAATTTTTTATGTGCCAAATCTAAATTCATGCATAGAATCATGGCCAAATATATGAGGGTGAAAAGTTGGGCTCCCAAGTTTTTTGACAATGTTTTCCCCATACTTAACCAAATTTGTAAAGTGGCAAGAATAGTCGAGTAAGAATTTTGATGGTGGAATATATCACATGTGAAAATTTTAGGGAAAAGTGATCATATTGGTTTATTTTATTTTTCATATTTTATTTGTGCTAATTTTCATGTCATGTGATGAAGCGCATCAAAATTTAAGCAAGATCAAAGTCGGCCTCCCAAATAAATTCTAAGCATAGTTGGCTCTATGATAGAAGATTTTGAGAAGGCATTTTAATGGTGATATATCTTTCATGCATGAAAGTTACAATAGTATTTTGTTATATTTATGTATTATCCTATGTAAGGAGATCATATTGTCCTAATTTTAGATCATGCATATAAGCACAAAAGAAGTTATTGAGGTCCAACGTAGGTTTTCCATGCATATTGCATTTGGACCCCATACTCAGTCAATTTGTATGATGTTAAAGATCTAGACCTATTAGATATCTAATGGTTCATGGGAGTTCATAATTATAGATCCAATGATGTGTGCAGAGTCAAATGGGTCAATGTGATAGTTGTTTATCAGAGTTAAAGATCAAAACCAAATGAAGATCTAATGGTATATGGATGATCATAAAGATCATGATCTAATGGTGTGTTTTGAGAGAGATGGTAAGAATTTTTCAAGTTTAATGACTAAGAAAAGGTATAGGATAAGGATCAATGGTTCATAGGTTATCTTACACATTAATTAAATGGTGTGTGGTTCTTGATAAGGACCTGACTAATCTATAGAGATTGACAGAGTGCATGAAGTCAACATTACAAGATTGCACAAGATGAGGTCAAACTGATAGATTTTTAATGTTTGGATTTAGTAGACTATGTGTTAAATTTTAGATGAGATCGATAGAGTGAAATTTATTTAAATATGAGAAGACATGATATGTGAGTATAGTGATCGATGTTTAACTGTGACTATTGCCATTTGAATAATTGAATTTTACAAAGGGAAAAACTAGTATGTGGTTTTTGGTGCATATATTTTGATAGAAGATGAATTTTCTCATGATGTAAAAATAAAAGATGAATAGGAATCCATGGTGCATCTAATAAACCTAATTTTAATATTTAGAAGTGTGTATAGACAAATATATTGAGATTAAAATTTGACTATAGTTTCATGTTTGTTCTTCAAGTGATCCAAGAAGAGTATTCAAGCTTGTTTTAATATTATTTTGATATCTCTTGATGAATTGTATATTAAGGGTTAATTTAGAATCCATGAGGATACTCTATGATTATTTGGGATGTATGATCAATATATCTTGAGTTTGAACAATGCTTAAGAATTTTACTATATGTTTAATAATGGTGTTCTTATGTATAAGGTCTCTATTTGAGTTAATTGAGCATATGCAGAGGGGAGAAAAGGTGATTGTGATCATTTGAGGATGTCCTATGGGACATAATGAGTGTAAATATGTATTTTTAAGTGGTCCTCTATTATTTTTTTTCTTGGAGAAGTGTCAAAGAGCTGAATGGGTCTCCATAGGACCTAAAAGTAACTTAGGCCTATTTGAAAGTGTGTTGTGCTTAAGTGTGACCCATGTGAGATGCCTTAAGGGTGAATTCATGTATTGTGGCTAACAAGGATTAATGTAGAATTGATAATTAATGATATCTCTATATATATTGAAATCAAAGATGATGATTTATATATTGGAAGATTTGTGAGAGACTTATATGTGAGAGAGTTGGAGAGCAAAGGAAAGCAGGGGAGAGTGAGATTTCCCAGCTATTGGGTTGATGAGAAAATAAAATTAAGGACTATGTGTATGATCTTTAGGTCATGTTTTTTATGATAGTATAGTTTTCTTGTAATTTAAAGTTGTGAAAAGAGATTTGAGTGTGCATATGAGGACTATTTGAGTAAAGGAGAGATATTTTAGCATGCCTATGTGAGAGGCCTATATGATTTCGAGAGAGAGTTTGTGTAGTTATCATATAATCAAGAGGTCCATCATCAATTTTTAAAGACATCAGTTCTAAAGTGGAAGTGTTATTTTTAAGGAGGGTTTAGAGAACTTAATCTTCCTTAAGGGCAGTTTCTCTTTATGAAACATGGTTTCACTAAAGACCTTTAGTCAGAAGGACTTGATAATATTAGGGGGTAGGTGCTCCTTGTGGAATAATTATTTCAATAAAGGCCTTAGGTCAGAAGGACTTGATCCATCTCTTGTTTGTGATCATCTTATAGGATAGTAGTCTAAGTGTTTGTAGGCTTGAGAGTGGGTTTTATTCCCCACGAGGGTTTCCCACATATATCTTATGTTTTGTATGTGATCTTTCTTTATTTTTATTTTTCACTACTATCAATGATTAGTATGCTTCATGAATGATTATATTAAATGCTTAAGTATTTGCAAGGGTTTAGAAATTGAATTGGATTGTTTTCCATCACTGATTCACCCCTCTCTCTCAATGGATTATACCTCTAACAATAGATCCTTATAGAGGCTTGAATTTTAGTGAGATAGAAGGTAGGCATGACATTTCCATTGTTTATGAAATAAGCATTGAGATATTAATAGAAGAAGTTAAAGTTATAGGTGTTACAATAGTGTATTGGGACATATACAACTCATATGTTAGAGTCAAGGAGAGAAGGAATACACAAGAAGTATTGGTTGGTGCAAGCAATCAAGGAATAAGAATAATATTTGACTGAGGCAAGCATTATCACAAAGAAGAGTAGCAAAAACATGAAGGAACAATAGTAGCAATGGATGATCCAAAGAGCATGAATTGGAAGACAAGTAAAAAGCATTCATTGAAGCCCAATTTTATTCCTCTCTATGAGTATGATGTAGGGGTATGAAGCACATTAAATAAATTTTATCATGTATAGTTGATTTTGGTCTTTTAGTATGCCTTAGAAGGCATTGGAGTCCTTAAATTAGTCCTGTAAGTGTGTTTTGTAATTCCTTTGGCTTTTTATGCCGAAATGGGCATTTAATTGTATACCCTATCCATGGAGACAGTGATGTGTAAAGAAAAGGAATGAGTGAAAGATAGTTTGTTTGATTATATATTCATGTGATTATGAACTTTTATTGATTTTGTGAATTAAAATTTATGGATTTAGAATATTGATACCTTTGGAGACAATATTTTCTAGAACAAATTGTAAAAATGGTGATTATGCAAAAAAAAAAATGTTTCAATGAAGTCAAGAGGCTAGTAGAAGGAATAATTCCAAATTAAGGTGTATGCATATCCATGTGGTTTTAGAAGTAAGTCATGAATTAAATAATATATTATATCATTCATACATATATTACTTTGTTTGTTTGTAATAGAGATAAAGATCAAACCACCAAGTCTATTTCCATACCCTATTTAGTGTTGACTGTAACAAGAAACTTCTTTGTAGAATGAGTACAGGTGGTATAAATATTATGAAAATATAAAGGTAGTGTAGATGGTTTACAGGTTGAAAATAAACTTGTAGGAGTGAATCAATAACTTCTGGTAAGTTGATATGCATTCTTAACCCTTGTTTAAGGTTACACACATTAATTGTATGTATAAAAGTACTGTGGAATAAGGAATAAAACATTGATAAAAGCCAAAAAGATTAGATAATAAATGAAGAAGGTGAGGATATACTCTATAGATATTATAAAATTATTTGGAAGGATTGGTAATCAATACAATTCATTTTAACCCAAGATAAACCCTCTTAGGTTTTACACAGTATAATAAAATAGCTATATAGTTCTAAGAAACTAAGTGTTGAATGAGTCTAATCATTTTTAAAGATAATAAATAGGTTGAGAAATATTTTTAGGTATGATATATTCCTTATAATTGTCTTTGGTAGTTTTTAAAGTATTAAAAATCCATTTAAGAACCAATTAGAGCCCTTTTAGGCCTGCACATAACTTGTAAACCCTAGTTTAGGTTAAGAACATAAAAAGTGGTATAATTATTGATTAAATTGGTGGATTTCAAAAAAAAATTGTGATTAGTGATTAATTTTTGTTATATAATGGATTTTCAAGGTTTTGGACACGTATAACCTCTGTATATATAAATTATATTGACTGTGTGTTCATGAGGGAGGAAACCTAATTAGGTATGTACCAATGCTAGAAATGGTATCTAGACATTGAGTTAATACATGAAAATTCATGGAGGGTTGGAAAATAATAGAGGGTACTTGAAGATGAATTTATTTTTTGAATATGGGAAGGTACCAATCCATACTAAAGCAAATATTCAAAATAAGGGATACTAGAAGTGAAGGGTGATTAGAGGTTTGAGAAGTGAATAGATAGTGAGCAGTTGAGAGAGGGATCTAAGTGAGTTAAAATAAGTTTATAACACCTAAGAAAGATTATCCATGATAAATATTATATCTAAAATACCATGTTTTAAGACTTGAGATAATTAGGCCTAGAGAAGCCTATGGCCTAGTGTAAACTAGTGTTTTGGATGAACAAAGGATTGAGAAGGCAAATAGAAAGAGAAGATGAATTGATGTTTGAGATTTATATGAAGATTCCAAAGGTAGAGAGAGTCAATGAGGATTATTTTGAATCAATATCAAGCATAAGAGGATGAAAAACTCATTGAGTTAATATATTGAGAGAAGATTGTGAATATTGTATGCATAAGTATTGTAAGCAGGTGTCAGAGCTTGGTTAGGTAGAGTACACAAGAGTTAATCTACATCATATTTTAACCCAAGGGTAACTTGGTAAGTTAATCCATCATATTTTGTAGACCTTTGTTAGCTATAATAGATGAATGAATTGATGTTTGAATTGTGTTTTGGATGAATGAAGGATTGAGAAGGCAAATAGAAAGAGAAGATGAATTGATGTTTGAGATTTATATGAAGATTCCAAAGGTAGAGAGAGTCAATGAGGATTATTTTGAATCAAGATCAAGTAGAAGATGATGAAAAATTCATGAAAGAGTTAGTATATTGAGAGAAGATTGTGAATTTTGTATGCATAAGTATTGTAAGCAGGTGTCAGAGCTTGGTTAGGTAGAGTACACAAGAGTTAATCTACATCATATTATAACCCAAGGGTAACTTTGGAAGTTAATCCATCATACTTTGGAGACCTTAATTAGCTATAATATATGCATACATAAATTTAAGGTTGGGAAACATGATCATTTAAAATGTAAATAACACAAAGAATCTAGAGTTGTGTCAGCCTTCCCAACTCTCACTTGAGATAGAACAAAATTTATGACTAGAAATTGAGTAAAATGATTAAGATTATATTCATCTATTTATCACCATTGATAAAATTTTATCTCTAAAATAACTAGATAAGAACATAATAATCTCCAATTTTATATGAAATATATATACACTAAATCAACCTATAAATAAAAATTTTAATACATTGACTGCCCACTTATAAATATCTTCCCAACTATGGGATCTTTAGATCCTGATGGGGATGCCTTTGATTTATATTAGCTCCTACCATACACATGTAGCCTCACTAGATTGTTAGGTAACACTGAGTTTATGATCTCACCTACCAAAAAAATGGCATCTTTCTAAGATGATCCCTCAACATAAGAAACCCACTTAAAACAAAAATAATATCAGTTAGTATCCATGCTTCAAAAACACAAAATTTATTTTACATGTGACTATATAACATGAGGAATATAAATATATTTTTTTCACTATTTCACTTTAATGACACTTTCTCTTATATTGGTTTATTGATTTATCGATATTCTTGAATGCATGCCTTAAAGGGTGCACTAGGAATAGGGTGGAATCAACTCATGGTACTTTTTGAGAGATATTTGCATATTGTTCTATCACACCATCACTACTATTATCCTAACCTCCTCTCATTCTCTATTTATCTAACATCTATGTCTACTTTCCATCCAAATTTACTAACTTCCCTATATCCTAATATATCAAACTTTTGACACAGTCTACTTTATACTTTGTCTTCCCTATACTATATCACCCAAACTAATATAGTTATAAGTCTATCTTTAGTTATTCATACTATATTAGATTCATTGATAGAATGCTATGTTAAATAACATATTCCAACTGTATTGTCCTAGATGATACCATCAACTTGGAGTTGAGTGTTAGTTATGAGTATTGGATTTGTATATATAGGGATCATATTTCATTCCTAAAACATATATCATATTCATACACTATGTTTGATCTTGCATTTATACCCCTAAGTAGTACTTGGTAAAAATTTTAAAACCTTATCTTTGATGTCTTATCTTGTGGTGACATTGAAGCTCAATAAGAGAGGTTTTTAGAGTATCTAACTAAGAATATCTTGTCCTTCATCTTACCATTTTATGTCTTTAATCTAAAAAATCTCTTTCAAAGGAACACTTGAGTGAAATGGGATATTGAAGTATTGTCAGGTCCACCCAAAGGTAAGTATTTATATTCCTACACTCTTTCCTTTACTTAATTAGTACAATAGATATTGTTTATTACTTTGTGAATGTATGTGTGTATCCTTTCTTAGGCTCTTCCTTATAATTGAATAAGTTGGTATGGATATAGTGTTACTTAGGATTAACATTTATCATCTTTTAAATACCCCCATTTGGTTAAATATTTCACATTACCTCTTTTACAATCACTTACCCATAATTTAATTTACTTGTACCTCTTACCCATCATTTACTTTACTTGTACATTTTATAATTATTTATATATTGTGAGCCAAATTGAGAGCTATACCCCATGTCATAAGCTTAGGATTTAGAACCATTTCCTCTTGATATTTGAGTGTATAATAACCTCTATTATATTAATGGATATCCTAGGTCCTTACTCACTCATCCAAGTATACACAATCTCTATTTGATTAACCTTATTCAAGTCCTAGTCTATAAAGAGAGAGAGAGAGAGAAAGAGTATATTTTTAGGTCATCCTAGCCCATGAATACATTCTAGTGAACCTGACGTGGATATTATCTCACCTTTAGTTTGATCAATTTCATGTTTATATTTTTATCTTCTTAGCAACATCTTCAAAACCATCATAGATTTAAAGTCTAACTATATTGGCCATCTTGATACAATTTTCTTAGTTTTAGAAACTATATCAACTAACTTGATATAGTTTCATGTTTTTTCATAGTTATATCAAGCATCTTGATACAATTATTTGTCTTCAACAAGTTGTATCAACTAGCCTAATTAAATTTTGTGTTTTCTACCAACTACATCAGCTAACCTATTACAATTTATTTTTATCATTTTCTTTTACTATGTCAGCCAGCTTGATACAAATCTAAGTATTTATTTATTTCATTACATTTTATATCTTTCACTTTCAATATAAATCACCTTTATTTATATTTATGTTATTGTCTTCCTATAACTATGTTCTAGTAGTTTTAAAACTCATACAAGATACAATTCTTGGAAAAATAATCATTAGTTCTGCCCAAGCCATGATGTGATGGGTGTTGCCTCAATACTCAAGCCATTATATAGCACTATATATATAATTTAGCTACCACACACCTCATGGTATATCAAAATTTCCTAGGAATTTATTTTTTAGACAATAGAAAGGCTATAAACTATTTGATTTCATAGTGCACTGGTGTTGTCATGAAATTTTGATTTGTCTTGAATTTTTTTATATCATAATAACACTCCTAATCATTCTCCTAAAAGTCAGGATAAGGGTATTTCAAAATTTCCAAAATAAGGAAGCTAACTTTGCATCTAAATGAACAAGTCTTATAAAACTCATTCAAAAAGCTTGTAGGTTTTATCAATTTTTAATCTCATAATATGCTCTCAATTTTTGTTCCATTTCATAGACCAAGTTGAAGTGATGAATATTCATTACAAACACTTAGTCTAAAAACTAAATCTAAAGGCAAAAAACTAAGTTCCTTATATAGTCATTAGTTTTGATGGGCTTGTTTCATCCCATACATCAGTTGGCCACATTCCTCACATCATTAAAATAATCAATTGACATGTTCTAGGAACCATGTTAGTTACCAACATTATTAATAGAACCAAATCATTTGATAAAGTTATTCCTATAATATTTCCATCTCTTGACTTTTCTAATGTGGTTGATTGTGTTTTGTTAACCATCATGTTAGTTCTTGATGCATTTAAAAATTCTAATTTGACTGATAGAAGAGTTTTTATAATGGTTTTGATCCTCAATACAAGTTATTTGCTTGATGGGTTTATTCTTGGTACAATGTTTATTCTAGACATACCTAAAATCATGAATGTGACAATTGAGGTTTTTCTTGGAAATTTTTTTGTTCTCAATGGAACTAAAATCACCAATGTTGTCACTAAAGTTTTTCAAGGAACAATGTTCTTGAGAAACTCAAAATAACCGATGCGGTTGAAAATATTATACCTTTAATAGTATCGGTTCCCAATGGACTTAATATCTTTGAGCTCACTGATAAAGCACTACAAATACCAAAAATTGAAATATGAATGTAAGATATAATACCAAATATCTCAAGACATTTCAAAGGGTTAGTTCATTACGTCCTATATCTATAAATAAGAGAAATGGAAATTATAAATTTATGTGTGGGCTATATAATTTTCCTTACTTTGGTAATGTAATGTAAATAATTGGGTGATATCAATATTTAGATTTGAGGTTTTTGATGTTATTTGTATATTAATTTGTAATTATATTCATAATTATATAATTCATTAAAATTTAAAACTTTTCTTGCTTGTGTATAACTCACGACATTTGTAGACTTTGTGTTGAAAATCTTGTGTATGGGCTTTGTATGAAGTGTGCCCAATATGAGTTTTGAGGATACTTTGAGATTCCAGTCAAGTGTTTTATTCCTATTACATTTGCTACTAATATGTATAATTTTTTTTGAGAGGAATAATTTCATGTAATATCATTTAATTTCAAGACATTCTGATGGTTCTCTACATTTATTCCATCTTGGGTTTCTCTCACTCACATTCATCCTCCTTTATCCATCCATTATTAGCTTCCACCATTTCCTAATTTTGTTTCTTTTTTGTGATTTTTGGTTTAAATTACACAAAACCCAAAAAAATAAAAATATCCTATGAGGTATCTTCCCCTCTCAAATGTAGAGGAAAATCACCATCTTAATGATGATTTCTATAATTGTTAGAAATTATGTGTCACTCCTCATTGGGTGAATCATAAAACCAAGAAATACTAAAGTGACCTACATTTCTACAAACAATATTTTTCAACTCCACTAGGGATCAAAAGGTGCATTTGGTTTTTATAGTTTTAATGGAATCTTCCCCTTACAAAAGAAGAATTGTGACTCTATTGAAATGATTCTTAGAAATGATGAAATGCAGCCCATGCTTATGATATATTGATTTTTTATCTTTTCCCATGGTTTGATTTTTCTTACAAACATAAATAAATTATGGCTAAAATCTAAATATGTGCACCTTAGAAATATCGAGTGGCAAAAAGAAGAAGAAATAAACAAGAATAATATTTTAAAAGAGCCCTAATTAATGGCTGATTAAATTTTTGTAAGTGATGATATGGTGAGAAATGTTTTTTGCTTCATATCATATTTCAAATAAAATAAAATTCATAAAATTGTTGATGATCTAAAAAGAATATAGTTTTTGAAATATTTTTATGGAGCTGTATAAATAAAAAGAAGAGAACTTTTCTCACTTGTAAACTTGCTCAAGATGGAAAAAAAAATGAACAACTTTTGGTGTTGGGAATGAAAGCGATGGTCTAAATTTCACCATGGTGAACACTCCAATACAAAAATCAAATTACTTCATTCGATGCTCAGAATAAAATATTGAAAATTCAATCCAAGAGAAAGAAGTCAAGGGGGGATGAATTGAAAAGGAAAATTCATTATTTTTTAAAGAACATGAGATAAGTCATGAAATTAATGATATAAAACCAATGAATATTATATATGTGATGATGTTTATCACAAACATAGAGAATATTTTGAATAAGAAATAAGAAGTAATAAGTAATAAGTTTATTGTCATTTTGAGCACCATAAGGTTTTGGTGCCAAGCTCACTTTTAGAGGCATTTAAAGAACATTCAGTCCATTTATTCATAGATAAAGAGTTACAAGAGTAGCCACAAAGAGAATTATTTGGAGGTATGATTTATGTTTTTAGAAATTTAAACATCAATTTGAGACATATTCCTTTTATTCATGAGGAAAATGTGTATTCAAGTGTTTGATTTCATAGTTGTCTTCTTGCCCATGCCTCATGTTTATCCAATATATAAAATTAAAATCATGTTGTTATTTTTTCTCATGGCCTTGTCAAATTATTCCTTATCTTATCAAAAATTGCTTTGCAAGGGCTAATATTTTTTCCAACCCATGAATGGTCATGTTTAGTCAAGCAACCCCACCTTCTCCCTTATAAATAGTTTCTCTCTCTCTCTCTCTCTCTCTCTCTCTCTCTCTCTCTCTCTCTCTCTCTCTCTCTCTCTCTCTCTCTCTCTCTCTCTCTCTCTCTATATATATATATATATATATATATATATATATATATATATATATCTGTGTGTGTGTGTGTGTGAGTGTAACCCTAAATTAGATAAGGATCATACTTGGGTACATAGGATTAATGTTAAAGAAATGACAATGAAAAAGGGTGATAATCAAATATGTAATAGGCCAATTAAATGTTAAACTTATATATAACATATGTTGAATTCATTAAACTATGATAGGATAAAAATAGTAACTATAACTATGTTAGATATGGAAATGACAAATAAACAATGTACTTATCTAGTTATAATGATAAATAGTTATGGATCTGGAACAGGTAGGAAGCCTACTAGCAAAGGATTATGGAATAGTTATTAAATTTTATACTGAGTGCATCTAGAGATATAGACACTTACATAAGCATTAGAAAATTATGTTAATGCTACTATCTAGGTTAGATGCAGGTGTACTATATGTAATACTTATTCAAAAAGGATGGGACTTTTTCACTCAATTTTGAATCTATTTGATCTATAAGGAGAAACAGAGATGAAGGGTAAGGATTAGAAATTAGAGAGAAGATAGATTGGTTATGTGCCATATCTAGATGATGTTTAACACTCCTATTTGGCTAGGGAGAAATACCTATGAATAAGAAAGCACTACCACCAAAATATTTGTTAATAGATATATGAGTGGGCTACCAAGTTATGTGCTTATTCTTGGAAGTGTCAAACTTCTTTAGGGATGGCCATCCATTTTTTGAAACAAAATGGTAATGAATAAAAAAATGAAAGAGAGAGTAAGAGAGATATATTCATATCATTCTTGTAGTCTGATTGTAGTAGAGAGTGACATAGTGCAAGTAATGTGAGTTATTAGAGGTTGTTTAGGTAGGCTCAGGGAGGTTAGTAAAAATAAATACTCATCAATGTTAGTTAGGTTGTTGATGTTAGTAAGGAGATATGACCAATGTCATTTATATAATCAATGTCGATTATTGATGTAAATAGGAGTAGTAGGTTCTCAAGAGGTTATAAGAGATTTTTTTGAGCTAGGAGGTAGATGTTGGTCAGGTTTTATGAGGTTTGGAAGAGTCATAATGGAGTGGGTAAGACTCAAGTGGGTCTAGATAGAGGGTTTGTATGTTTGACATAGAGGGAAATAGGTGAGGGGGTTTTAAAAATCCTCCTCAAGGAGAGTCAAGACATTCATAAAATGATAAATAATATAGTGTAAAGTAATTATAAAATGACTATTTAAAGGATTTACAAAACATAGAGATATACTTAGCTGATGAAATGGATGAACCATGGGTGCTAGATATATGGCTCTAATGAGGCATGTTGAAGCAATATATAAATAGAAGGATAAGCATGTACTTCCTATTTAGAACAATCTAAGCTCTATGCAGTATATAAATTCCTAAGCTAGACCGATTTGTGTAGATTAATGGTAAGCCTAGATGTATAAAGTTGAATGTTAAATCTTGTATGTGAATGATTGAGTTTTTTTTATTTTTTCTAACCTAAATATTAGCTTGGAATTTTGATTAAGTAATCAACGTTGGTGATCCCACTAATGTCGGCTATGGGTTGTCCGACATCGATGGTATGAGAATAGGTAAAAGGGCTATATTTAGACTATTTTCTATTCCTTCCCCTACCAAGTGTGGTATCCATTAGGAAATGGTAAAAATGCGAGGTTAAGAAGGACATAATTAGTTAGGAATTTATGTTTGGGGTGAGAACAAGTCATGGGTAGTTAGGATTACATGACTACATCTTGAGGTGACTCAGAGGGTAAGAATTAGTCTTAGGATGAGGTGGCCAAGTAAGGTGGCAAAGTAGTTTTTAATTAACTTAATTAAATAGTTTAAATTAATTAAATGTGTTAGGGTTGAAAATATGGGCTAGGAAGGTTAATTATTAAAATGGGCTCAAGGGGTTTTTGACATAAAGAGTTATGCATGTGTGTGATATAATTTTGGTGTCTACATTTTCCCTTTTTTATCTTGTACTTTGTATTGAAAAGTTGCAAGACAAAAATAGGAGTTGGATGATTTGGGTATTAGATGAGCCCCCTCAAAATGGGAACCAACAAAGGAAAATCTAGAACTAGGCATTGATTTGATAAGGAGTTAATTGGGTAGGTGTATGTTGAGTGAGAACGTGGTATCATTGCTTGCATGTATACTAATATGAGTTATAGCTAACATAATCAATAATAGGTAAAGGTGAGGAGGACTTAGATAGAAATAACCAAATCATATCTTGTAAGTGATAGCAGATAAGGTTAAAACAATCAAAGTTGTGGCTCCAATGGTCTATGTGTTTCAAGTATCTGAGGTAGGAAGTTCTCTTGGAAAACTAAAAGGTTTAAGGTGATAGGACTAGCTTGGTCATGATCCAAAACACCTGATATACATGCATGTGTGCAGTAACCAACTATAGTGAGGTAACATAAGAGGTCAAAATAAATAATGAAAGGTTGGTTGAAAAGGGGCAATGGTCGAGGAGATATTCATGATCTTCGATCAAAGTCATCATGGGTAGATATTTAAGTGATTTCCAAGGTTGGTTATTGTGGTTAGGGAGATATATGTGATCTCTAAGGGTGGTTATCATGGCCAAGGATATATACATGATCTCCAAGTTACCCCAGACTTAGGGTGTAGTCCAAAGGGTGGTGGTTTGGGTTAAAAATTCTAAGTTTAAGGTGGCTGACATTAGTTACATCACTGATGTAAGTAGTAAGTATTGCCAACATCAGTGTCTTAGGTCAAGACTAATAATGTTGGTGGGTGACCAAACTAACAAAAAAGGGGTTTAGTGGCCCACCAAAACTCATTTGTGACAATTGATTGGAGGAAAAGAGCTCTGAGTATTAGTGTGGGTAAAGATGGCAAAGCTAAGAGGGGACCCAGCTAGAGATGCACCACCACAAGAGCCAACTATTCTAGTTTAGAAGAGATGAAGAGATGAGGTAATATATTATTTGAGTTGAATTTGAATTTAAATTAGTTAATGTGTCCTTTGGGTGAATTTTTTATGTTTGGAGGGAGAGGGGGCAAGTAGAGGGATGATAAATTGGGTGAGGGTAGTTTTTAGGTGGATTTGGAAGGTTTAGGGGTAGTTTTTAGGGGAAAACTTAAAATTTGGGAGATAGACTATTTGGCCCTAGGGCCAAACTAGTCACTGATGTTGATGGATTTCACTAACATCGACTGATAAGGTAACAATGTCAATGAGAATTTGACACCAATGTTGATAGCTTTAATCGATGTTGATCACATGAAAATGCCCTAAATAGGAAGAAAAGACCCATTTTAGACCCCTAATTGAGTTAGTCATCAAGACTAATGGCTGATCTAGCCTCTGAAGACCCCTTTTCAAATGAGTGCTACCTACATAGCCTAGTTGAGGGCCTCAAGCTAATGTGGTTCTCCCAGTGCATAGGGAAAAAGAATGGGGTATGGTTAACATTTTTTAAGGGAAGTGGTTAAGAAAAGGGAGCTTAAAATATATAATGGGATCTAGTATCAAAAAGATAGGTCATAAGGTCAAGGGTGTGAGATATAGGTCATGGGTCTAGAGTTTAAGATATAGGCCATGGGGCCTAAAGTTAAGAGATAGGCAGCTAGGCCTAGGGTTGATAGACAAGCAGTTAGGCCTAAGGTTTAGAGGTAGGAAATTGGGTCTAGGGATTAGGTAGTTTAACAAGTTAGATAGTTAGGTGGGTATATAGTTGAGCTAACCTCAAAAGACCCCATATTGATTGAGTATTACCTACATAACTCAGATGAGGGCCTTATGCCAATGTAGTTCTCCTTGAGAGAAGGGGAAAAAAAAGAGGGTGGAGGTTTATATTGGAAAATATGTGACTTGAGATTTATGTGTGTGGATACAACCTAGATAGGAGTTGACATTATGAGATTGACTACCTACATTGCTGATGAGGATGAGGAAGGATGTCACCATGGATGAGTGGGATCGCATGGTAGCCATATTGGTAGGAGGAGTGTGAAAATATTACATAGTTGAACATGATGCTAGTATGATAATAATGTTAATAGATAGGTGGGATAAAACCACCAACACTTTCCATTTACCTTCTAGAGGGTTGACAATGACATAAGAGGATGTTTACAGGATTTTATGGTTACCACTCTAGGGTGAAAAGCTCTTCTCTTATTCAATAAAGGAGCATGATATTCACATGGCTACATTATTTGGAGAGAATGTTAGCAAGGTGACCTATCACTCAATGAGCTTTGCATATGAGCCATTATACACTGTCGATGAGGAGCAACATCAGTTAAGTATCCTAATGATAATAGGGATTACAATATAAGCATTACTAGATGTAGATGGTAGGAGATTTCCTATTGCATTGATAGGTTTATTAGTGCAAATGGTTGAGTAGTGGATAGTATATGCATAGGAACTAGCTTTTTTAGCATAGTTATATAGAGAGGTATGGGGTTTAAGGTTGTGATGATGGTATAGTTTGTGTGTTAGAAATTTACTCCATTGTTTGATATATAAGCAAATTATGGTGACATGACTATTGGGGCTACCTATCATGATTACAACTAGTTTTAGGGTTAGGTTTAGATGGTGGAGGGAGGCTATGGCCTAGACATGAGTAGATAGCATAGTGTGAGACATTGATTATTATAGGCATATGACATATGGATTGATTCCTATAGATATTGTTTTGAGGCCCTACTTGATAAAACCTACATATAGAGAAAAGGAAGAGGAACTTGTCAATTTACAAAGCATGTTATGGGTTAGAGGGAGACAAGCCAAAGAGTTAGAGATGATACATGTGGCATGAGTTAGGAGACAGATTGGATTGTTACAGGATGTGCCTCCTACCTTTCCTCAATATATGAGGGATGATATAGAGGCACCCCTACCCTTGCCCCAAGAGATAAATGGGTTAGATTTTGAATATCTACCAAGAGGCCCATGTATGGTAGAACCTAGATGCACATTGGATTATCTTGCTTGGTGGATAGGTTTGCATCCCACATTTCAGGTTAGGAGGTCACCACTAGATGTATAAAGAGTGATGAGAGAGAGATGTAGCTATACAAACCTAAGATGTAGTACATGAATAGGTGTTATTATTATAGGGGTAGGTTATGACATTGTATGGGTAGGTCAAGGCATTATAGGGCTAGGTTACGAAATTACAAGGCTAGGTTACTACACTGACATAAGAGAGAGATAGTTTGAGAGTAGTAGGACATGCTACTCTTCCTCCACCATAGGGACCAGTATAGGGGCCTATAGTAGGTTTGATGGGTCTACTATAGACTATATCTATAGTGAGGTAAAAAACTATTTTATATGAGATTGCATACTATGAGAGGGCCATCAATGAGTTCCGATAGATTCAGAGGTATTCTAAGTTTAGAGAGTAGGATAAATTAGTGACACATGCCACGGCTTCTAGTTCACATAGACATATACATGAAAAGAGTGGTGATGATATTGATTCTTCATGACCATAACTATAGCCTTGAGTATTTTGAGTGCTAGATGATATTTTTGGTGTTATTATATATGTTTTATACATATGGACTTGGGAGCCAAAGATGAGAGATGTACTTTTTTTTAGAGAGAGATGTTATATGTGATCCATTGATGTACATGCATATTCAACATGTATATATATGAGATGTGTTATTTTGAGATGCATTTATGTGATGGTGGTAATGCTTGTAGTTAGTATAATTATGTGGATGTTTATGTTATGTTAGTTTTATATTAATGTTGAGCATGTTAGTTGAGTTATACTAGCATTTCTCATATGTGATGGTATATGCATAGTTGATTGGTTAGCTTCATCTTAGCATTTTTACATATTTGTGATGGTGTATGCTTAAATGAATGGGTTGGGTATGTTATTTTATTTTAGAATTTTTCCATATTTGTGATGGTGTATGCTTAAAATAAATGGAGTAGGCATGATAGTTTTTCTATTTATTGTTGTTTAGATAAATTATGGTTACGTGTTAGGTAGATTTATGATGAGTAATGGTTTGTTAGTTTTAGTATGTTTCCAGGTAGTTATTTGAGTATCCTTGATTGAGATAGATATGTGTTAAACAAAATACAAGCGTAATGAATCAAACATTGGCATTAATTTGAGAACCATTGTTTAAAACATAACTCTAAGAATCAAGAAAAATTGGCAGAAGTCGAGAAGGTGATTGAATCTTATCATGAGAGTGATCTCAAAAGAGAAATTAACATGTGATTAGAATAAGCAATAAAGAGGCACAATGCTCATGTATTGGAAAAGACCATAATCACAAATAAATAGGCTTAGGAGTATGAGCTTCTTTCATACTTTGCATCATTCGACCACTTGTTTGTTAGAGAAGCATCATACTCACCTTGTGTCAAGTGAGTTCAAAGTCCCTTGAAAGAGTATGAGGGGAAAAAGGCAAAAGGAATGAGGGTTTTTGGGTAGTGTAACCTTCTTCATGGGGATGGTATGCCCCTTCTTTGGGTGACTTGAGAGCTACTATAGGCAAGTCTATGACTTAAAGTTTTGTTTGTTTATTTTTTGTGTAAGCTGATCAATGTGAGAAGCCTAAAATGGTATTTTGTTTGTGTTGAAGTTATATGAAGTTGATCAATATGAGAAGATTCTAAGTCATTATTTCCCTTGATAACAAAGCTTGGCTTAGCCATCCTTCAAGGGAGTTATCTAAGCATTTGTTTTTTTATCTTTAATTACTGTCCTTCAAGGGAGCAGTCTATTTATAGTATCAAGAAGTTACATAGTTGTCCTTCAAGGGATTAGTCTATGTTAAGAATCATGACCTAAGAGATTGTAAATTATCTATGTATCCCATTTTTTCAAACTTTATTCATGGATAGGACTATAGAGGCTTAAAGGTTTTTTATTTTGAGGGCAAAACCATAACACTTCATAGGTTAACTAAATGTGTAGGAATAAGGGTTAAGAGGAAGAGAAATGAATGTAATAGGAATGTGTAAGGGATGATCTCAAGTTAAGCATGAGGTGAAGCATCACTGGATTAACAAAATAATGGTCATAGGTGCAAAGAATTTAAAGGCTCAGGTTCTAACCTTCCTCTAAGAGAAGATAAGAGATAAGTTCCTGATCCATACTTGTGAGTTATGATGTAGGGTCCAAGCCAATTAGGAGGAAACTTACCCCATTTTATTTTCTCCATGTTCATCACATGTTGATTTTCCTTTAAAACATGATCTTCGATATTGAAATCTCACTCTTTGAGGTTTTTGTTATAAGTGCATTTGATACACTCTTGATAGATTTGGAGGTGGTTGATGGTTATGAGATGATGTTCATCAAGAAACTCAAGTTGAGCCAAATGTTCTTGGTGAAATTCATCATTAGTAACTATGTCTTGTAGAGAAATGTGAAGATAAGGAATTTGGACCTCAAGAGGCAAAATAGCTTCCATCCCATAGACTAAGGAAAAAGGTGTATCACCTGTAGGGGTTTGAATACTAGTATAATAAGCCATAAAGCAAAGTGAATGTGCATGTGCTAATCCTTACTAGTATAATTAACTACCTTCATGAGGATTTTGGTTAAGGTTTTGTTAGAATATTTTACTTATGGATAGTGTAGAGTAAATTTTTACTCTATGTTACATTCAAATTTTTATTCAAGCACTGCAGTTTGGGTTAATGCATACCTTGGTCGTAGTGGTAGAGTTGGGGCAGAGTGCGGGTTCAATTTTGCATCTAAGTGTCAAAGTGAAATAGAGGCTACCAAATGTCCCTTTTTGAGTGCAAGTCCTCTTTACTCTTTTGTTTCTTTCATTTCATTTTGCCTAAGTGTTGCATTCGAGCGGAAGCCGCCAAGCGTCACTTTTTGAGACTCAGAGTCAACCAGGTGGCATCATCTAAGACACTTTTCATAACTTTTAGGAAAGACACAGATCATACCACATATCTTATAGCAGTTAAGCAGAATGCACTACATGTTAGCATCTGTGTCTCATTTTGGCAACCATGTTTCATTCTATTTTTTGACAAAGGTTTTCAATAGGCTAAGGAGCAGGATGCAACAGAAGTCACCACGTGTCAACATTTGAGAGACATTCGGTTTGACACCTAGGTTCAATGTTTTGTTTTAGTATTTTGGTTCAATACCTTGGTTAATGTGTAAATGGCGTGTAGTGTTGAACCATTGGACCATTGAACCAATTTTAGTTCATTGTGCAGTTCAAGGGAGTGTTCCAAAAACCAAAGGGGTCTGCACCCTTTCGAAAGGTAGAAGGGCATTTTTTCATTTTGATTAAGTGCTGAAGATGAGCAGAGGTTGCCAAGTGTCACTCTTTGAGCCCCTCTCTACTCCATCCCCAAGAAAAGTAGAAGCCACCACATACCCTTAACTAAAGCAGCGAAAGATGCTATGTATCTTCCTCAAAGCCATAGAAGCCTCCACGTGTCAACGCTCGAGAGATCATCTTCAAATTTCATTGCTGAATAAAGATTATGGTGGGACTCAGGTGTTACTTCAAGAGGTTGTGGAAACTACCAAGTGTCACCATCCGTAAGAGTCTAATATGTGTCCTGAGTGATACTACAGAACAGCCAAAGAGAAGCGGAGAGAGCTGCGTGTATTCAATGAATCCAGTGGAAAGAGCCAAGTGTCATTTCCCAATGCCTTCTAAGTAATAAGAGGATTTTCAAGAAATTGACTAAGTGCCCTCTCCCATTTCAACATAATAGAGTGTTCTATGTATCTGTTGCTACAAAGTGAAATGGAGGGAAAATCAGCTAGAATTAATTTGAGTAGATGGAACATTTCATCGGGTAGATTTTTGGAGCCCCCAAAGCATTAAAGGAACCATCTATTTGTCCTTGATGAGGAAAGGAAGGAGAAGAATTGGGTGGGAAAGGGGATGATGGAAGGAGTGATCTGAGGCTATAAAGGAAGAAGAATTGTAAGAGAAAAAAGGGGGGGATTTTTCCATAGTTTTAGACCTGCTAGAGTTTTTGACCAGTAATATCATTTGCTCTTGTCTCAATTTTCTTGAGTTGTAAAGTTGATATAACTGTGCATGTTTTTGTGCCTTTTATGTGGCTGAATGAATTAAGAAGATTGAGCTCCATGCCTTGGTTGATGTTATCTGTGTCATTTACAAAGGTAGTTTATACTGTAGATTCTTTAGAGTTGTGATCAGGAATGCCATTTACTTTTGTCTCATTTTCTTGAATCAGAAGTTCTACTTAATTATACATGATTTTTGCACCTCTTATGTGATTGAAAGATTCTATTAAGAAGATTGAACACTATGCCTTTGTTTACATTCTCTGTATCTCAGCATAAGAATTCCCTGTTGTGAGCCTCTATTTCTGTTATTCCAATCTTTTACATTGATCATGCACTTGTCTACTCTTAAATGTAATTGAATCCTATAATAGTCTCATTGTGCTCAGGTTAGGATTAGGATTACACTCAGGTGCATTTCCATAGTTAGGTTACATTTCTTGCACTTGTGTTTCTATTTAATTTCCTATCCCTTTTTGCCAACACTTGATACAAAAGAAGAGACCAACTTCTCTAAAATCTAGAGGTTGTTTCAAGCTGCAATGTTCCATAGCTTGAAACTTCCCATTATTGATTGATTAAGATCAAGGACAATTTTAAATCATCAAAAGTTTTTGGCACACCCAGTGGGACCAGTCTTGAAGTTTCTTTCAAGACCGCATGAACTAGAGAGCTACGAGGAGTCAGAGCTATAGACGAATCACTAGATTGCAATCTATTGCAAATCCAGGTATTCTTTTGCCACCTTTGGTAATTAGTCTAAGAAGAAGAGCTAACCAGTTTGTACCAGTGCCAAACATGGGAGCCCCTGTACCACCAAGAAATTATGCAAGCTAGAACACTGGTAGTCCCTTAATCCTCCCAACACCACCAGCTATTTGGGACCCTATCCCAGTAAATGCTCTAAAATCTCTGCCCAAATTTAGTGGGCAAGACTCAAAAACACCTATGGAACATCTTCAAGATGTATCAGATCTCTATGCCATATATGGTGTCACATAGCAAAATGTGGCCCTAAGGTTGTTAACAACCTCATTCAAAGGGAAGGCCTTAGAATGGTATTGGTCTTTGACCCCAAATACCATATCCACATGGGACCAGCTTGGAGATCAATTCTTTGAAATATTTGCAAAGAAAGGTGATAAGTCTTCTTTATTATAGTAGTTAATCACCATTCAAAGGGGACCACAGGAGGACATGACTGACTTCAACACCAAATTTTAGAAAACTTGGGATAGAATCCCTGTTACAACTAAACCACCACCTAAAATGGCCATAGTGTTTTATCTCAAAGCTTTGAATTCAGATATATCTATTATGATTTAGTCACTGGGAGGACACACTTTGCCAGCAGCTTATGACCTTGCGATCAAAGTTGAGAATCATTTAATTGATGCTAGAAAGTTACCTCCAAGGCCTCCCATGTCTATATTCCTAGAAATTACCTTGCCCCTACCTCAAGAGGTTCCTAAAGCTGTAATCCCACTTGTGTCTATGTATACTTAGCCTCCATCATCTGCGAAGCAACTGGTCCCTGCTCAGTCATCTGAGATGGATGATATCAAGAGTATGCTAAGGACATTATCCAATGAGCTGATTAATATAAAGAGGCAATAGAATACTTTCCCTAAGCCTCCTTATCAAGGCTATCAAGGAAACAAGTTTTCATCCCAACCAAACCAATATCAAGGCCCTCTAAGACAAACTAACCATCAACCAATAAATCAATTAGTTGCAGTTCCCACCCCCTCACAGACCATTCCTCCCAACTCAAATAGGGAGATGGTTCCAAGTCAGAATAATTATGTGGATGATATTAATGCTTGGTGTTTCCCTTGCAATGATGCTCACACACCTAGAGATTGTCTTAGAGGTAATCTACAATAAAGGGTGGCTGAGCAGAGAAAAATGGATGATCAGTTTGCCAGTACTAGTAACAATCAAGCCTACCAGTCTCCTAGCATGCAAAATTTAGTTCTAGTGGCTCAGATGCAAGGAATGTCCTTGCAACAAGAGGAAGAAATAGCCCTAGAACATGCTTTGTTCTCATGGGTTGAGGATGAAGAAGTAGTTTTCTTGAATGAAGCATCTACCTCCCAAAGGCTAGTAGTGTAATCTGATTATTACACTAGATTAAAGAGGAGGATGGTGGAGTAGCTCAAGATTGTAAGAGGACCTCAAGGGAAAAAGAACGCTACTATTAGACAAGAAGTGCCTCAGCTAGTACAAGATCAAGGGATTCCTACCTAGATTCAAGAAAAAATGAGGTATCCTTATTACCAAAAAACTCAGTCCTTGGGACCAATCAATGTAGTAGACCAATTAAAGAGGACTCTAGCACAAGTGTCAATATGGGATATTTTGGCTATTCCTAAACAAAAGACACTACTGTAAGAAGATCTACAAGGGCAAGCAATGCCTGAAGGTGCTGTTATCAAGGAAGGACCTGCTGGAAAGGAAAAACTCAAAGATACGGTTTCTCAAACGACAACAACCTTTGTGAACAATGCATCACAAGTAAATCCAAGCTAGAGCCTTTCTATTTGAATCTAATAGTTGGAAAAAAACTCCTGCATAATGCATTGATAGATTTAGGAGCTAGTACAACCGTGATGCCCAAGCAAATAGCTGATGCTTTGAAAATAAAATATGAACCC
Source organism: Torreya grandis (assembly GCA_037957365.1). NCBI lineage: Eukaryota > Viridiplantae > Streptophyta > Pinopsida > Cupressales > Taxaceae > Torreya > Torreya grandis. Next base: position 1,141,606 of record JARHVA010005554.1, read on the forward strand.
CTTGTAAAGGGAGTTATACAGCTAGATGGAAAAATAGTGCAAACCATAGGGAGAATTAAACAACTCCCCTTGTAGTTATACACATGTCCCAACATAATTTTCAACCAAGATATAGTTGTCATAGATATACCTCCCATCTTTGGTTTATGTTTATCCAGAGACTTTATAGTAAAAATAGGAGGATATATGTCTCTTGACTAGTCTCACCTCATCCTGAGAACTAGATACAGTTCAAAGATGAAAATTCTATCTGAACCACTGTCCAAAGACCACATCACCAATGAACCAACAACAAGATTAGAAATAGATCATGCCATGTTGAATAAAGAAGAAATAATTTTCATCGAAGAACTAAGAGACTGGACTGATCATGATCAAGAAGAAGAAAATAGCTAGTTGTTGGCTATGATGCATAATGACTTGTATGGGAACTATGACTCTACTGGTTTGGGCACATATGTCATTTTTGATGAAGATCAGGATATCCCAAATGTTGTAAGGGAAGATGTACCTACTACTCAAGATTCAGAGGTCTAGACTTTGAATTTTGATGGGGCTAAAAGTAAACATGGTGTTGGAGTAGGAATTTGTCTTACTTCTCCAAATGGTGATAAGATTTTAAGGGCTATCCGATTCCAATTTTCTTGCACTAATAATGATGTAAAATATGAATATTTAGTACATGGGCTTTTGTGGGCCAAGAAAAAAGGAATAAAGAACCTAAAAGTAAAAGGAGATTCAGAATTAGTAGTAAAGCAAATTAGGGAAAAGGCAACAGCCAAAAATGTGAGAATGAGATCCTACAGGCATAGGATTTGGGATTTGATAGAATATTTTGAAGCTTTTAATATTGAGATAATCCCTAGAAGTCAAAACTTTGAGGCTAATAAGATGCCTCAGATTGGCTCATAGTTTAACCCAGCAATTGGCCTATTGGTTAACAATGAGTCAGTAAAAGTTATAGTGAGGCCAACCATCCCAGACAATGATGAAAATTGGCAAGTGTTTGAAAATGATGCTCAGGTAGTCTCTTTCTTACAATAATTAGATGAGTTTGTTGATCAGTTACAAACTAAAATTGAAGAGACATATGGTGATCAGATTATTTAATTAAGGACAAATAATCTCCCCAAAGGATTGATCACCTTAGAAAACTTGTTTGACCTAGAGGATGTAATCTTGGAAAAGAAAAGGTTCTAGGTAGATAAAGCAGACTATTCTGAAGTAGAAGTGAGTGATGGGAAAAGGCTAAAAGTCAAGAATTCTACAACTTAGGAAGAGAAGGAAAGATTAATTGAATTGTGCCAGAGATATGATAGAGTTATAGCTTGGAGATATGAAGACCTTCATGGATATAATAGAGACATTATCCAACACATGATAGAATTAACTTAAGGGTCCAAGCCCATCAGACATAAATAGAGGCTAGTAAATCCAAGGATTGAGCCTCTAATGGTAGATGAGTTGCATAAACTTTTGGATTCAAAAATAATATTTCCAATCAAGCACTCAACCTAGGTATCAAATCTAGTCCCAGTTAGGAAAAATAATGGAGATGTAAGACTGTGTGTAGATTTTAGAGATCTAAATAGAGAATCTTTGAAAGACCACTATCCCTTGCCCTCCATGGAACAAATTCTACAAATTATGGCTGGATCAGAGAGATTTTCTTTACTAGATGGTTTCTTTGGATACAATCAAATTTGGCTAGCTGAGGAAGACCAGTACAAAATTGCTTTCACTACCAAATAGGGAACATTTGCCTATACAAAGATGCCATTCAGCTTATCAAATGCAAGAGCCACCTTTCAACAAACTATGGATATAGCCATTGGTGAACTTATAAATAAGGTCATCCTGGTCTATCTGGATGACCTCACTATTTTCTCAAAAAATGTTGATGATCATTTTGGTCATTTAGAATATGTCTTCAAAAAATGTCAAGATTTTGGGATATCATTAAACCCTAAGAAATGTATTTTTTTGTACCTCAGGGTAAACTATTGGGGCACATAGTATCTAAGGAAGGGGTTTCTATATATCCCAAGAGAATCACAGCTATAATGGACCTACCTCTTCTAGAAAATAAAAGGCAGTCCAGTCCTTTTTAGGGAAGATCAATTTTGTCAATAAATTCATATCTAATTTTGTAGGCTTGGTTAGACCAATGACACTCTTGCTAAAAATGACCTGGTCTTCAAGTGGACTACAAAAGGAAGGCAAGCTTTTGAGGAGGTCAAGAAGGCTATCTTAGCAGCCCCAGTGCTCAAGAACCCAGATTTTTCCAAGCCCTTCGTAATGTATGTCTATGGAGGAGAGTCCCGTATTGCTGATGTCTTGACTCAAAAGAAAGACAAGCTAGAGGGGGAGCACCCAATATCCTTTTTCTCAAGAACTCTCATATATTATGAGACTAGGTACAATTTTGTGGAAAGACAAGCCTATGCCATGGTAAAAGCCCTCAAGAAATTTAGGCATCTGATATTAGGGAACAAAATTTTGATACTTGTAGCTCACCCAAGTGTTAGGGAATATATCATGGAGGGTGAGATTACTAATAAAAGAGACAATTAGATTACTAAGATCCTTGAATATGATGTAGAAGTTAGACCCACCAAACTAGTTAGAGGCAGGGGTCTGTGCCAATATATAACCCAAGAGCTTGAAAAGATGTTACCTGAGGAAGCAGATTCAGAAGGAGAGACAAAGACCATGCTAAAATTACAAGAGGTTGATCAGGATTCTTGGGTCACAAGTAGGATTCAATTTATGAAAAATGGGATTTATCCAAGAGAACTCCCTCAAAACAAGAGGAGATATTATAGGATACAGGGAGTTCATTTTGTTTTAATTGAACAAGTCCTTTTCAGAAGAAATTATGATGGAAAATTGTTAAGATGTGTAAAACAGGATGAAGCTAAGAAGATACTACATGAAATGCATCATGGAATATTTGGGGGGCATTTTTTTGCAAAGACCACAGCCATAAAGATAAGTGAGGCAGGATATTTTTGGCCTGCTTTATTTACAGAGTATTATCAGCTAGTTAAAAAATGTCAATCCTGCTAGTATTATATGGGGATGAGGAGAAATGTAGCCATGCCTCTTAGTCCTATAGTTGTGGATGAACCTTTTGCTCAATGGGGTCTTTACTTCATTGTAATGATAAATATAGTGTCCAACATAGGTCACAAATGGATATTAACTACCACAGACTATTTCACTAGATGGACCGAGGTAGTCCCACTTAAGGAAGCAATAGAGAATGTGATCCTAGATTTTCTAGGGGGTATCACTACTCACTTTGGAGCTCCTCGCACCATCATTTCAGATAATTCTAAAGCATTCTTGGGGTCTACATTATCTGACTTTGCCTTGAGACATGGAATATATCTGAAAACTTCATCTAACTATTACCCTCAAGGTAATGGTCTGGTAGAATCAACCAACAAGAACCTGATAAAACTCATCAAAAGAGTAGGGGCTGATCATCACAAAGAGTGGCATAAAGTGCTTAATCTAACACTATGGGTTGATAGAATCATGCCCAAATAGGTGATCAAAATGTATCCATATGAATTGGTATATGGAAAGTCTATCATGATTCCCCTAAGCTTGGAAATCCCTGCTCTCCGGCTGATCAAACAAATTGAGATTGAAGAGAATGGCCCCATACAAGTCAAACTCATAGAACTTTTAGAAGTTTAGGAAAAGAGGGATATAGCCCATGATTTATTGATCAAGCATCAGGGAATGGTTAAGAATTGTTTTGATAAAAGGACTTCAAATCCTAATTTTGAAGTAGGCTCGATTGTTTTCAAATGGGATGCAAGGGCCGCCAAGCCGAGTCAGCATACCAAATTTAAAGCGCTATGGACTGGTCCATATAGAAATCATGCATGCAAGCAAAAAAATTTGTTCAAGCTACAGTCGATGGAAGGAGAACTTGAAGAGATTCTTGTAAATGGAATCTATTTAAAACATTTCAATTGACTTGGGTCTCTCATGTATTATAGTTAAATAATTTCCCTTTCTCGCATTGTTTTTTCATTGTTTTCTCACTTTGCTTTTAAATAAGTTTTTTAAACATATGTCGATGGCTCTTTTGAAGCTATAATTTTCACAATTTTGATCTAGTGGGAGGTGGAGTTTTCTTTTTGAGCAGGCTCAAAAGTCCTAAGGGTCGCCAGTAACTGTAGAGTAAATTTTTACTCTACGTTGCATTCAAATTTTCAGTCGAGCACTGCAGTTTGGGTTCCCACATACCTTGGTCATAGCGGCAGAGTTGGGGCAGAGCGTAGGTTTAATTTTCTGTCAAAGTGTAGCAGAGGCCACCAAATGTCACTTTTTGAGCATGAGTCCTCTTTACTCCTCTTTTGTTTCTTTCATTTCATTTTTCCTAAGTGTTGCATTCGAGTGGAAGCCTCCAAGCGTCTCTTTTTGAGACTCAGAGTTAGCTAGCTGGCATCATCTGAGACACTTTTCATAACTTTTAGGAAAGACATGGATCATGCCACATATCTTATAGCAGTCAAGCAGAATGCACTACATGTCAGCATCTATGTCTCATTTTGGCAACCATGTTTCATATTATTTTTTTATAAAGGTTTTCAACAAGCTAAGGAGTAAGATGCAGTGGAAGTCACCATGTGTCAGCATCTAAGAGACAATTGGTTTGACACCTAGGTTCAATGTTTTGTTTCAACATTTTGGTTCAATACCTCAGTTAATGTGTAAATGGCATGCAATGTTGAACCTTTGGACCATTGAACCAATTTTAGTTCATCAGGCATTTCAAGGGAGTGCCCCAAAAACCAAAGGGGTCTACACCCTTTCAAAAGGTAGTAGGGCATTTGTTCATTTTGATTAAGTGTCAAAGATGAGCAGAGGCCACCAAGTGTCAATCTTTGAGCCCCTCTCTACTCCATCCCTAGGAAAAGCAAAAGCTGCCACATACTCTTAACTAAAGTAGCGAAAGACACTACGTATCTTCCTCGAAGCCATATAAGCCTCCACATGTCAATGCCTAAGAGATCATCTTCAAATTTCATTACTGAATAAAGATTGTGGTGGGATTCAGGTGTTACTTCAAGAGGTTGCAGAAAATTCCAAGTGTCACCATCCATAAGAGTCTGATATGTGTCTCAAGTGATACTATAGAATAGCTAAAGAGAAGCAGAGAGAGCTGCATGTATTTGATGAATCTAGTGGAAAGTGCCAAGTGTCATTTTTTGGTACCTTCTAAGTAATAAGAGGATTTTTAAGAAATTGACTAAGTGTCCTATCTCATTTCAACATAATAGAGTGTTCCATGTATCTGTTGCCACAAAGAAAAATGGAGGGAAAATCGGCTAGAGTTAATTTGAGTAGATGGAACAGTTCATCGGGTAGATTTTTGGAGCCCCCAAAGCATCGAAGGCACCTTCTATTTGTCCCTGATAAGGAAAGGAAGGATAAGAATTGCATGGGAAAGGAGATGATGGAAGGAGTGATTTGAGGCTATAAAGGAAGAAGAATTGTAAGAGAAAAAAGGGGGGATTTTTCCATAGTTTTAGACTTGCTAGAGTTTTTGACTAGGTAATATCATTTGCTCTTGTCTTAATTTTCTAGAGTTGTAAAGTTGATATAACTGTGCATGTTTTTGTGCCTTTTATGTGGCTAAATGAATTAAGAAGATTGAGCTCCATGCCTTGGTTAATGTTATCTGTGTCATTTGCAAAGGTAGTTTATACTGTAGATTCTCTGGAGTTGTGATCAAGAATGTCATTTTATTTTGTCTCATTTTCTTGAATCAAAATTTCTACATAACTATATGTGATTTCTGTGCCTCTTATGTGATTGAAAGATTATATTAAGAAGATTGAACACTACGCCTTTGTTGACATTCTTTGTATCTTAGCAAAAGAATTCCCTGTTGTGAGCCTTTGTTTCTATTATTCCAATCTTTTACATTGATCATGCACTTGTCTGCTCTTAAATGTAATTAAATCCTATAATAGTCTCACTGTGCTCAGATTAGGATTAGGATTACACTCAGGTGCATCACCATAGTTAGGTTTCATTTCCTGCACTTGAGTTTTTGTTTAATTTCCTATCCCTTTTCCCCAACACTTGATACAAAAGAAGAGACCAACTTCTCTAAAATTTGGATGTTGTTTCAAGCTGCAATGTCGCATGGCTTGAAACTTCCAATTGTTGATTGATTAAGATCAAGTGCAATTTTAAATCATCAACAGATAGTATGGTGATGATAAGCTTAATTTGATTCCAAAGCTATCCCAAAGCTTTTAGATAGTCTTATTTTTTAAAGATTTGCCATTGTCTGTTATAATTTTATGAGGGACACCAAAATGATAGATGATTTGATGGTTGGTAAAGTCAACTATTTTTTCAACCTTAGTGGAGATGAGAGGAATGGCCTCGACCCACTTGGTGAAGTATTCAGTAGCAATAATGATGGAATAGTGACAGAGAGATGAATGAGGGTTAATCTCATCGATTAGATCCAAACCCCATTGGGAGAAGGGATAGAAGTCTTTGGTGAATTGTAAGGCATATCTTGGAACATGAAGGAGGTTAGTGTGTTGTTTACATTTGACACAACATCAAACATAATCACTATAGTCTTGATGGAGTGTTGGCCAATAGCATTCAAGTCAAAGGATATGTTTGGCAACTATGTTACCATTAAAATGTCCACCACAAATCCCATCATGGACTTCATTAATGGAAAATGGTATCTCAGTACTAGTGACGCATCTAAGGAGGAGACCATCAAAACCTTGCTTGTAGAGAAGTCACCCTAACATAGTGTAATAAGTGGCATGTTTTATGAAAGCACATCTTTCATTATTGGAGAGGTTAGACAGGGTAATAAAAAAGGAGAGGTAATCCATGAGTTGCTTGTACCATAATTCATGTGGGTTACATGTTACATTACCTATAAAAATGATTTTAGTTGATACATAAGAGGGCAATGTTAAGTGATATATAGTGACATAGATTTTTGAGGAAGAGGGTGAAGAGGGTATGTGTAAAGCAAGAGAAGCCACTATGTCAACAAACTTGTTTGTAGATCAAGGAATAGTTTGTAAGAGCTAGGAGTTGAATTATTCCAATAACATATCTACACAATTTTTATATCATTTTAGAATTATGTTTTTTCATAGGTAGGAACCATTAACCTGATTAACCACTAGCTAGGAGTCACTAAAAATGGTTATTGATTTGACACCCAAGAAAGTAGCTATGCTTCATATTTATCCATATTGTTATTACATTCAAAATCTATTTTAAATGATAAAGGCATAGGCTCAACATCAATAGTAATGAGGATGACCCCCACACCTCCATAGTGTTGACATTTAGATACATCAAATAACATCATCATTTGATAGGATATGTCATCAGTGGAGAGCATTATGATATATTCATCAAGAAATTCAAGGTTTGAAGGTTAGTTGTCAAGTAAAGGAGTGGTAGATAATTGGTCAGTGATTATTTACCCCTTGATAGACTTTTGTTGAATAAACTCCAAGTCAAACTCAACAAGGAGCATATGCCACTGAGCTACATGTTGGTTATGATATGGTTTGAAATACATGTATTCAAGGGGATCTGTATGGGTGACAATGTAGGTTTTGTGATTTAAGAGGTAATGATGGATCTTAGAAGTTATATACACTAATGTAAGAAAAAGCTTTTCAATATGGGTATACCAAGTTTCATAATCAATAAATATGTGGCTTATGTAGTAAACCACTTATTCTCAATGGTGATCATCATGATGTGTAAGCATAACTCCCAGAGAAGGGTCTATTATAGAGATGTAAAAATAGAAAGGTTGGTTTTCCTTAGGTGGAATAAGAACTAATGGGGAAAGGAGATACCATTTGAGTATATCAAATGCTTCCTCATAATCTATATTCTAAATGAAGGAGACATCTTTTTTGAGGAGATGGTGAAAGGGTTGGAAATGATCTGACAATTAGAAGATGAAGTGGTAGATTGACTGAAGCTTACCTTACAAGATATGTAGTTGTTTGATATTAGTAAGTGGAGGCATATCTAATATTTCTCAAACTTTAGCAAGGTCAACTTCAATACCATAGATAGAAATGATAAAGCCTAAGAGCTTACCAGAAAGGACACCAAAGATGCATTTCTTTGTGTTTAGTCAAACATTAGATTTGAGGAGATGAGTAAATATGATTTTGAGAATCATCAAGTGATCTTGGTGAAGTTTAAACTTTCCAAGTAAGTCATCCACGTAGTTTCCCATAATTTTATGTAGGAGATCATGGAAGATGTAAGTCATGGCACATTGGTAGGTGGCACCAACATTCTTCAAACTAAAGGGCATGACCTAATAATAGAAAGTCCCCCATGGGGTAATGAAATTTGTCTTATGTTGATCTTCAAGAGCAACCAAGATTTGATTATAACCTAAAAACCCATCCATAAGTGATAGCATCTCATGGTCAGCTATTAGATCAATAAGTCGATCAATACTTGGCAAAGGGAGGACATTTTTTAGATAAGTGAGGTTTAGGTCATGATAGTCAGTGCAGATTCAGATTACACTTGTCACTTTTCTGATAGGAATAATATTGGAAACCCATTATAGGTAGTCTATGGCTTGAATAAAGTTAACAAAAAGGAGGTGTTAGATCTCTTCTTTGACAAGGAGAGTAAAATGAGGATGCATTTTATGAAGCTTTTTCTTAATAAGTTTAGCATCTCGATTGGTGACAATGTTGTGGGTGATGTTAGAGGGTTAAATACCAAGCATGTAATTATAAGACCAAGTGAAGGCTTTTTTATGGTCGTTAATAAATGTGGCATAATTATCTTGCTCAAAGGAATCAAAATATTAGCCAATCTTGAGGATGTAGGGGTTATCATTAGACGGTAAATTGATGTCAATGGTTGATTTATTTAACATATATTATGTTTTAGATGGGAGTGATCATGAGGTATAGGAATCATCTACACCCATGTATGTGAGGATAACATCATCATCTTGACATTGGATAGTGTTGATAGTGGGAGAGTCTCCATCAATCATTTTAGGATGAATGAGAGAAAGGGACCTTATTTCCTTACCTCGATGATAGGTGAGGGGGGCCAAATGGATGGATTTTATTAAAAATAAAATTAGGAGATATAGATACCTCTAATTTAGTAGGTGATGGTGGAGGAGAGGATGGATAAGGAGAGATTGGCTCTTTGATAATTGGTATATGAGAAGTTTTGGTAAGTTTAGTTGGTTCATCATAACCCACTCCATGTCACTTTTTGGCATTTTTAATGGTTTTTTAGTGGGATATTTAATGGGTGTATGAACACCCTACTCATAACGACCCAAACCAAATCCTTTCTAGGCACACCTATAAAGATAGGTGTGAGTAAAATTAGGCTTTCTCAGGAAAGAGAAGTTACAAGTAAATTATTGTGGTGAAGAGGATGGATTGCTTATAATGGGAGCTCAATCAATTCCTCCATATGTGGAATTAGTTCAAAGGTTAGGGGGACCATACATGATGACCATCCCAATAAAATAATCATAACTAGGGTACATATGAAGTTTTCCATACTCTTGTGGAGTATGGAACATGTCAAGTGTCAACAAATGATATTCTTTGAACGAAAAATGCTTGAAAGTTTCCTTTATGGGGTCTTTGTCAAGAATTTGTGTTGTCAGTATTTATGTAACCAGGGTAGTGGATCTTATGGAAGATTTAGAAGTATAATACAGAGGAGATGATGTATTTAATGGAATAAATACATCATTAGGGCTATAATTCATGTTTCATGTTTTGAAATGAGGTGGGTCAGTAGGAATAACATGCACTTGCCCATTGTGCTCAAACTTAACACAATAATGCAAAGTTGAGGACACACATACCATAACATGTATCCAAGGTCATCCAAGTAGTATATTGTATTGGAACTCTCCTTCTAAAACATAGTAGAGCCTAGGAATTATGTGGGGACCCACACAAATATGTAAAACAATAATTCCCATCATAGTAGTTGTGTTATCGTTAAAGGAGCAAAGCACCACATCAGTTTGAGACATGAAATTGTTGAGAAGGGCTAGTTATTTGTAATCATGGGTGGATATAATATTAATACTATCTCCTCCATTAATCATGACTCTTTTGACATGAGTTTGATTGATATATGTAGTGATAAAAAGGGTAGAATCTAGATCTTCAGGGTGTTGAAGTGGAATTTCTGAATCACTAAAGGAAATAAGGGAGATAGTGTTAAGAGAGTTGACCAAAGCTACAAGAGACTGGGAAAAATTAGGTTATAACTCAACTACTTACAAGGCACTAATCAAATCTTGATGGTGCTAGGGTGAGTTTTGGATTAACTCATATAAAGACATTTTTAGAAGGGTTTGGTGAAGTTGTTTCACCATCAAGTTTTGAATAACTTCTTAAAATGTTGGTTTTGGGACATCCAAGATGGAAATATTGGGATTAAGAGTAGGAGTGTCTTTAGAGATGGATGAGCCCAAGGGTTAGTGCCCTTTTCCTTACCTTTATCTTTTTGATTTTGTGACTGCATGGCCACATTAACTATGTTGATCTGAAACATAGGTAAAGAAGGTGGAAAAGTGGGTATGACAACATCTTCTAGTTTGAATTCAGGTGGAATGGTATGAGGATTTGTGGATGCCATGAATGGAATAGTAGGAAGGTTAATGGGAGTATTAAAAAAGAGAGTGTTGACATCAAAGTGTTGTTGAAAGACTACTATGAGATCTTTACGACTCTCAGTATCATGTCCAAGTGAATGATGATATAAACATACTTGTGTATCATCAAACTAAGATGGATTCAGTTCAAGAGGTCTATAAGGCTTAATGGGAGGAAGATTTATTATGGAGGATTATAAAAACTAGCATAGGAAAAAGATCTAAGAGCGTATGAGGGTCAGCACTTGTTGTTGTAATAGGAGTGGATACCTTCTTTGGTTTAGGAGTCATGGGGATGGTTTTATGTGGCACCAAAATTGGTAGAACCACATGTTTTGTTGACACTTTCTTCATGTTAGGTATTATGGTGTCAGATGTGAAAGGTTACTAGGTGGCAAAGGTAGTAGTGGGGGTAAATTAGCCTTTGGTTTCATTTGGATTGATGATACTTTAACTAAAGTAGAGAGATGTGGACCCAAAATTGATGGCAAAGTTGAAGGTGGAAGAGAGAAAGATCAACGAGGTCAGGAAGCTTAACATTCATCCTTAGTTTAGGTCACAAAAATCTAACTTATGGTTGGAGAGCTAGATCTAATTTTACCTATGGATGGATTAGATTAGAGACCATATGAATGCCTAAAGACTTAATCTACTTTAATGTGGTAGATGCATGTGAGGGTGAGGGCTCTGATGTAGAAGTATGAGCTTCTGGTGATTATGGTGAAGAAGCTCTAACTTTGTCAAAGACGTTAGGGTAAAGGGTAGTGAAAGGATTAGTGGTATAGGATGACACTTGTTGTATAGGATATGGAGTTTTTAGTTGGTCCCAAAATGCTGCATGATCTAGCTTCATGGAGTCAAGAAATTATATATTTCTCACTTACCATTAAAAGGATTTATATGAAGTTGACGTAGGCCTTAAAGTTGCTTCTTTAGAAGGCTTACATGATTGAGAAAGAGGTAAATTGTTAACCTCTAATACCTTAGGCCAAAGACGAGAAAGAGCCATAATAAGGTCTTCTTTGATAGAGATAAGAGAAGAGGCATGGTTTTTTATGGGTGGGGGAGGGGTATGTGAAGAAGGCTCCTCAAGGTGATAGAGCATAGGTATAATTTCTCCCTCAATATGTGGGTAAGGAATAGGTAAAGTATGATCTTCCATAGGTAAAAGAAGTGGTAAAATTGGTTGAATTGGAGTAGGCACAATAGGTCTCCCATCTAATGTAGGAGTAGATAACACTAGCTCTTCTAGGTGTGGAGTAGATGGGGTACTACCTTTTATCAGTGAAGGAAAGGTAGGTGAAGAGGGTTCGTCAAGAGGTTATAACATAAGAATGATATTCCTCTCAACTTGTAGTTGAGGAAAAAGTAAGTTGTGGTCCTCAAGTGGTAAGAGGATAGGTAAAATTGGTGCAAAATAAATTAGTAGTACAGGGTCCTCTTGTAGCAAAAGGAGAGGTAAAGGAGGCCCTTCCTCACATGGGAGTGGAATAGGTAAATTAGGCTCTTCTACTTGAGGAATAAGAATGGGAAAATAAAACTCCACTAATTATTGGGGAGGAGTAGGTAAAATGGGTGCCTCCTATTGTGGGAGAGGTTGGATTGGAGGTAAAGGAAAGACCATATTGATTGTATAGGTATTATGATCACATGAGTTATTAGCCATGTTCTGAATAATATTTTAATTAGGTGAATGGTTAGGAAAGGTCTATTTTAACACATCCATATTTTGATTAGAAGGTGCATTAGGGTTATCCACGATGAGATCAGCCCTATCAAGCATGTCTTGAACAATGTTCTTGAATGTTTTATAGTTATTAAAATTGTGGCGTTTGACTAAATGGTAGCCACAAAACTCATCCTCCTTGTACCAAGTTGGAATAATATGGGAGGGATCAAACTATATAGGAGGCTTGATTTGAGGAAGGTTTATGGCTTTCTATTGTAATATTTTTTCCAAAATAGAAGTATATAACTCCCCAATGGGAGTGTATTATCTTTGTTCATGCCATTGTTAGAATTGCTCGGTTATATTTTATGAGGTTGAGGAATTAGGTTGGTTTGTGGTTGTGGAAGAAGCTGATTTAATGACCATCACATTGGTGGAGCCTTTAGATTTTTGGTTAGAAGGAGAAGTTTTATAAGAAGAGGAGTCATTTGATTTGGAATTGGCATTCTTACTATTCAACTTGACTCTATCTTCATCTGTAGCCTAGATCTTGAGTTTCCACACCATTGTAAAGGCTTCATCAAATGTGCAAAAAGTTTGTAATTAAAGTGTGGATGAAATGTGCTTAGCACATGCCATTGTGAAGAGTTAAATAAGATTAGGTTGGGGTAAAGAGAAGGCGAGTTGATTTATTAAGCCTCTCCAATGAGTGACAAAATTTGTAATAGACTCATCATCAAATTGTTTAATAGAATAAAGGTCCATAATATAAACCTTCTTAGAAATGTTGATAGAGAAATAGTCTAGGAATAATTTTGTGAGTTGGGTAAATGATAAAAGGGAGTGCCAAGTTATAGATCTATACCAATCCAAGGTAGCACCTGAAAGAGACATAGGGAAGGTGTGAAGTAATAATTCACCATTGTTCCCTATTAAATAACAAGCATGTCTAAATGCTCACAAATGTTGTTGTGGGTTCTTTTTACTCTAGAAATGAGTAAATTTGGGGAGTTACCATTAGATTGGATAAGGGTGAATAGACATAGAAGGATGGATGGTCTCATTACATATCTAATCATAAGATAACACATTATTTCAACCTAACATAGATGTCTCTAGATTAGACATTTTGTCCATCAGCATCTTAATGAGGTCTGGAGGAGGATTGGTTGGGGAGATAACCCCTAAGTTATAGAGAACTTGATAAGAGGTAGGGGGAGTATATGACATAGATTTATATAGTTATGTTGATGCAACATACGGGTAATGAGTCATAGGCTAGGGGCAGAAATGAAAGGGGCTTGTCCTGCTAGGTTAAAGACTATGTTTTGGTTAGATGTTGTTATTATAGGTTGGGTTGTTGGCATAGTTATACTAGGTGAAGTGTGAGTCATAACTCATGTAATTACAGGTGTGAGAGTAGAAAGGATGGGTACCACCAGCTTTTTAAATGGGGTTAGACTTGACTGCACTACTTGTGATTGTGAAGGTAGGGAAGTCACGATAGGGTTTAGGTGGGATTGGGTAGTTGGAGATGCTAAACTTTAAACATTGTTTATGGTTGGGTTACTTGTCAAAGTGGTGGTTTCAATAACCATGGGAAATATAGTGTAGATAGTTGAAACTAAAGTTGTATCCATCAGATAATTTGGAATACCATATAGTGGATCACTCAAAGAATTATGGGTTCAGCTCATGACAAGGTAATGCTGAAGGGCTACCACATTGTGATCAAGAAATTTAGCAAAATATTGATCTCCTTTAAGAACAATGGGAATTTTGTTGGGGATAGGAGTATGCTCTATATCTAAAGTATGCTCCATGATAGAATCAGTGGCAAGAGGGGAAGGTAGAAGTGTCTATCTATATATGTAATCGATAAGAATTTTGACTTCACATCACATCAATACCATACAAGAAGAAGTATAAATAGTCTTAGAACTTTGTATTAGTGATAGAGTGAGGAAAAACTAGGTTTGGGTGTAGGTAGGTAGGTTGTTTTAGCTTTCTATTTTGTGAAAACTAAAAATAACTAAATTACACAGTCAATGATATCGATCACTTGACTGATGTCTATAGGTTAAAGTCTACCGACATCAGTGGATTTAACCAATGTTGATCACTATGGAGTCCTAGGAGATGAAAAATCCAATGTTTTAAAAACCTAGAGGTAAAATCTAAGCAAAAAAAGGGATGAAATAGGTCTATATAAGGAGGATGAACATTCAAAAAACCTAATATAATAGGTTATACAACCTGAGTATTATGAATAGTGTTGATTTTGTAAATCAATAGAAAAACATCCTTACCAACTCAAAAAAATAAAGAAGGCAATAGAAAAGTAGAAATAGAACATGCAACCACTAATTATTAACTCCTATAGATTAATTTTAGTCTCATGTTGGCTTATGCCTTAATCAGATAGTGAGATGAGAGTTTGGTTACCGAAGGTACTAGAAAGTAATCTAGAGCTAGTTTTAGGTTAGTTTTGGTACTCAAGAGCAAATTTATGTTAGAATAGGTACGTGGCTTGTTATAAAAGCTTGTTCCCTACACTTCATGGACCTAAATCCAAGCTAGGCTACTTATCCAAAATATACCTTTTGTCTAGAGTTTATACTGTACTAGAGAATGGAGTGGGTTCTCCTCTTGGTGGTGAAATCCAAGTAAGATAGCCGGGTCGGGTAAGGTGATACACTAGGTGATGAAATATTGATGAACCTTGTCTCATATGAGTTTATATGTTTGTTTTTATGAGTGTGATTTGGTTTTTTAACATTGGTGTACTACAATTCATTCATAATGCTTATAATTAACTAGGTGAAATAATATACAACAAGCAAATAATGAAGTGCAGTAAATTTTAAACCCAAATCTGAAGTGTGTTGATTTGAATGAAAACAATGATAAAATAGGAGAAGAGAATGAATTTCACAATCCTAATGTGCATGAAAGAAAGATATAAATAAGATATTCTTTTTAACTTGCAATAAAAATGATAAGTTTCTTTTAGAGGAAAAAGAAAGAGAAGAGTGACAAGGAAGAAGAAATTACAGTTTATTGCCTTTAAACAAAAAATAAAATGTTGAATATTTCATTTTGAGGGAAAAGAGAAATATAAAGTGAAAGGAATGAAATTTTCACTATAATGCACCTATATAAATGCTTAAAACAAGAAATGAACCCAAGGAAAACTCCAAGGTCCCACCGGGTGTACCAAAAATGTTACACTAAATTTTGAATCTATTTGATGTTTAAGGAGAAATAGAGATGAAGGGTAGGGATTAGATATTAGAGATAACTTAGATTGGTTACACACCATATCTAGATGATGTTGAGCACTCCTCTTTGGCTAAGGAGGACTTACTATGAATAATAAAACACTACCACCAAAATATTTGTTAGTAGATATATGAATGGGCTTCCAAGCTACGCTTGTTCTTGGAAGTGTCAAAATTCCTTAGGGATGACAGTACACTTTTTGAAACAAAATGGTAATGAGTAAAAAAATTAAAGAGAGAGTAAGAGATAGATATGCATACCATTCTTGTGGTTTGAGTGTAGCAGAGAGTGACACAGTGCAAGTAATTTGAGTTATTGGTGTTTTTGGAGGTTGTTTGGGCAAGCTCAGGGAGGTTAGTGGAAATACATAGTCACCAAGATTGGTTAGGATATCAATGTCAATAAGGACATATGATCAATGTTATTTATATTACCAATGTTAATTATGTGACTGATGTCAGTAGGGATAATAAGTTCTCAAGAGGTTACAAGAGACTTTTCTGAGCTAAGAGGTGGATGTTGGTTAAGTTTTATGAGGTTGGGAAGAGTTGTAATGGAGTGGGTAAGACTCTAGTGGGCCTAGACAGAGGGTTGGTATGTTTGAAGAAGAGGGAAATAGGTGAATGAGTTTTACAACTCCTCCATAGGGAGAGTCAGGACATTCATAAAATGATAAATAGTATAGTGTAAAGTAATTATAAAATGACTATTTAAAGGAATTACAAAACACATAGATATACTTAGATGATGAAATGGATGAATCATGTGTTGGGGGATCAATCCAATAATAGATTACAATTGTGACAGCAATAAACGTGGAATTAAACCAGATTGACAAGTAATTAGAATGATAATAGTAAGAACAAGAGATACAAGAAAACACCCTGAAAACTTGTATTAACAAACTCTTTACAAAAAGAATACAATTGAAGAAAGCTTCTTTCTTCCACACCTCTCCTAGATGTATAGATCTCTCAATAGATCTCTATTCCTCAAGAGCTCTCTCTCTCAAGAACAATCAACTCCAACAAGCCTAGATTGATTTTATTATGTACTGTTCTTCTCACACAATGAATTACAATAATTCACCCAACTACAATAATCCACTACAAAACTACAATAAGCTAGGAAGATCTAATTCTACATATAGAATTAGGAGACTTGAGCATGTACACCCAACAAGCAATTAAGCCACTTGAACAAGGGCTCTAAAAATAGTATTGCTAACAATAGAGACGCGAGCTTGAGACTTCAACTCAAACTTATCATGCAAACACTCGCTTCTGTCCATGGAAATAGATTTCTGGACACGCAAGTAACCGACATCGGTTCCTACTGCTTGTTTGTGACCACCGTTGGCTGACACTCTACCGACATCAGCACCTCTGTAAGTGCCTGTGATTGATGTCAGTCGCTCCTGACCGACACCGGTGTCTGTGTAGACCCAAACCTGATAATGAATGCTCCTTTGTGAAGCTTTTAGCTCCACACACCCTAACAATCTCCCACTTGGAGATAAATAGCTGCACCAGTACCTGTACAGCAACATCTTCTAGCTCCTCCATCTTCAACTCAATCATGAAGACCAACAGAAGTTGAATGAAGATTCAACTTATCTTTTGTAGCTGGCTTTGTTAACATATCAGTAGGATTCCTATCTGTATGGATCTTCTCCAGCTTCAACTCACCATCTTCCAATACCTATCGTATGAAGTAATACCTTAGCTGTATGTGCTTTGTTCTTGAATGAAAGGCTGAATTCTTAGCCAAATGGATTGCACTCTAACTGTCACTATACAATCTGCAACTCTCATGCTCCCTACCAAGCTCATCCATGAACCGTGTCATCCATATCATCTCTTTTCTAGCTTCTGTGGCTGTAATATACTCTGCTTCTGTAGTTGACAAGGCAACAACCTTCTGTAACTTAGATATCCAACTAACTGCCATTCCACCTACAGTGAAAACATAACCTATAGTGCTCCTCCTGCCATCCAAATCACCTGCCATATCTGAATCTACATAACCATGTAGAGAAGTATCTAAACCTCCATAGCACAAGTGCCTACTGTTGGTTCCTCTCAGATATCTAAGGATCCACTGAACTGCTTTCCAATGTTCTTTACCTGGATTGGCCATATACTTACTTACAACTCCCACTGCTTGGGCAATATCTGGTCTAGTACACACCATTGCATACATCAAACTCCCTAATGCGAAAGAATATGGAACCTTACTCATGTACTCTACCTCATCATATGAATTAGGACATTATTCTTTACTCAACTTAAAATGTCCAGCCAAAGGTGTGCTTACCGGTTTAGCATCCTGCATATTGAACCGTTTCAACACCTTGTCCGCATAATCTTCTTGAGACAATATCAACCTGTGATTTTTCCTGTCTCTCTTAATGCTCATGCCAAGGATTTTCTTTGCTGCTCCCAAATCCTTCATAGCAAACGTTTGAGCTAATTTCACCTTAAGCTCAAAGATATCTTGCATGTGTGATCCTGCAACCAGCATATCATCTACATACAACAATAGAATAATATATCTACCATTATCAAATCTCTTGAAATACACACAATGGTCTGATTGACACCTACTGTAGCCATGCTCAGTCATAAACCTGTCAAATTTTAAGTACCATTGCCTAGGAGCTTGCTTGAGGCCATACAAGCTTTTCTTCAATCTGCACACAAACTTCTCCTTACCCTTGACCTCGAATCCTTCTGGCTGTTCCATATAAATTTCGTCATCCAAATCTCCATGAAGAAACACTGTCTTAACATCTAGCTGCTCAAGATACAAATCCTCAAAAGAAACCAAAGATAATACAACCCTTATTGAAGTCATTTTAACAACTGGAGAGAAAATCTCACCAAAGTCGATACCTGGCTTTTGTGCAAATCCTTTTACTACTAATCTAGCCTTATATCTCATCTGTCCATTCTCGCCTTCCTTCAACCTGTAGGTCCATCTGTTCTTAAGTGTTCTCTTACCAGCTGGCAATTCAACCAAATCCCATGTTTGGTTCTCTCTTAAGGACTCCAACTCCTCAACCATGCCACGCCCCACTCACTCTTGGACTCCACCTGTATTGCTTCTTCAAAACTCTCTGGTTCTCCACCATCAGTTAGCAATAAATAAAATAAAGAAGGAGAATATCTAATTGGAGGATTACTCACCCTTTCTGACCTCCTGATGGGTGTCTGAGACTCGTCCACAACACGCTGTCCACCCAAATTCTCTGACAGTGACCGACCTCGGTCACCTGTAGACCTGTTACTGGCCAACGTCGATTCTTCTTGACCGACCTCGGTACCTGTATGGCCGACATCGGTCTCTGTATGGCCGACGCCAGTTTCTGTCCTACCGACACCGATTCCTACCCTGCCGACATCGGTCTCTGTGTTTTCCTGCAAGTGATTATTTCTTTTTCCCATGAGCTCATCTTGGACTTTCGCCTCATCCAATTCACCATTGCTCTGCTCAAATTGATTCAACTTCCTTAGCTGATCACAATCCATCACTCTTTCATTGAAAACAACATCACGGCTCTTGATTACCTTGTTAGTTTCTAGATTCCATAATCTGTAACCAAAATCATCTGAGCCATAGCCAATAAATGTGCATCTCATAGACTTAGCATCAAGCTTCTTTCTATTTTCCTTATCTATATGCACAAAAGCTTCACAACCAAAAACTTTGAGATATGAGAGATCAACCTTTTTACCTGTACATGCCTCTTCTGGAATACCACCATCCAGAGCTGTAGAGGGTCCTCTATTAATCAAGTACACTGCAGTGTCAATAGCTTGTGCCCAAAACTGTAAGGGCAAACCGGCATGCAATCTCATACATCTTGCACGCTCCATTATTGTCCTGTTCATCCTTTCAGCAATACCATTCTGCTAAGGTGTCCTTGGAACTGTCCTTTGCCTACGGATTCCATGCATGTAACAATAATCTCTGAACTTATGACTGCAGAACTCACCACCATTGTTTGATCTCAGGCACTTTAATCTTTTACCTGTTTCATTCTCAACCATAGCTTTCCAAACTTTAAAAGTATCAAATACATCAGATTTCTTTCTAATACAATAGATCCATACCTTCCTTATGGCATCATCTATGAAAGATACATAGTACTGTGATCCTCCAATAGAAGCAACCTGAGCTGGTCCCCACACGTCTGTGTGAACAAGCTCCAACTTGTGCCTCTTTTTAGTAGACCCAATTTTGAGAAAACTAACCCTTTTCTATTTTCCAAATACACAGTGCTCACAAAATTCTAGATCTATGCCTTTTAAATCTGAAAGCATACCTTTGGACTTAAGAATTGACATCCCCTTTTCACTCATGTGGCCAAGCCTTGAGTGCCACAATTTAGCATCCACATCTGAAGTAGATAATACAGAAGGAGATTTGTTAGTAACACAATTACACAAATAGAGAGTACCTTCTCTCTTACCTCTGGCCATAACAAGTGCACCCTTGGTCACCTTCCAAGATTCTACTGTGAGAGTTATTGTACAACCCTCATCCCCTAACTTTCCTGTAGAGATCAAATTTCTCTTCAAGCTAGGAACATGCATCACATCTCTCAACACCCATGTGTTTCTATTCTGCATCTTCAGCTGCACTTTACCTTTGCCAATTATTTTATAGGGCTCATCATCCCCTAGATACACTATTCCAAAATCTCCATGGATATAGTCACTGAAATATTCCCTTTTAGGAGTAGCATGAAAAGATGCACCAGAATCTAATACCCAAGATTCTATATTATTATGCAGAGAGAAAATTAAAGCATCCTGTGTAATATATGCAATCTTGGCTTCTTCCTTTCCTTCGTGCTGATTGTTCTCCTTAGGCTTTGACCAACAATCTCTGCTTATGTGCCCATCTTTCCACAATTCTAGCATTGTGGCCTTCTGCCATTTCTGGATTTAGATCTGCCTTTCCCCTTTGACTTGGATCTTGATCTGCCTTTCTTGCTCTTCTCTTTCTGCCTTCCCCTACTCTCAAAACTTAAAGTGTTCCCAGATGTCTCTTCTGTGCTTTTCCTGCATATTTCCTCATTCAAGATAACACTAACAACATCCTCTACTTTCAAAATATTTGATGCAGATGCAGTATTACTTACTGCCATTACTAAGCCATGCCAGCTTTTAGGCAAAGAACATAATATCAAAAGAGCTTTTATTTCATCATCAAACACTATATTCACTGAACTTAATTGATTCACAATTCCATTGAAATCATTCAGATGAGTAGAAATAGATCCACCTTCATTCATATGCAAATTAAATAACTGCTTCATAAGATATACCTTATTGGACGCTGAGGGTTTTTCATACAAATTTGCTAATGTAGTCATCAACTCTACCGTAGACTTTGCCTGTGATAATTGGATATCACAGTGGATGCTAGACTCAGTCTTATAGACCCTAGAGCCTTTCTGTCAAGAACTTCCCATTCTTCATCCTCCATGTCTTTGGGCTTCTTTGCAACACCACCTAACGGTAAGTAGAGATCTTTCTGATACAGATAATCCTCTATCTGCATTCTCCAGTGTTGGTAATTTTTGCCATTGAACTTTTCCATTCTCAATTTACTTTCATTTGCCATCGCTTCTCCCACTCAAACAGAAATCCCTGCAGAAACTCCTATGAGAACCTGTAATCAATATACACTACACAGATCTGAACCACCTGTTAGTGAACCTAAACTTTGATACCAATTATCAAGCTCTGAACCTATAACCAAGGCTCTGATACCACTTGTTGGGGGATCAATCCAATAATAGATTACAATTGTGACAGCAATAAATGTGGAATTAAACCAGATTGACAAGTAATTAGAATGATAATAGTAAGAACAAGAGATACAAGAAAACACCCTGAAAACTTGTATTAACAAACTCTTTACAAAAGGAATACAATTGAAGAAAGCTTCTTTCTTCCACACCTCTCCTAGATGTATAGATCTCTATTCCTCAAGAGCTCTCTCTCTCAAGAACAATCAACTCCAACAAGCCTGGATTGATTCAATTCTGTACTGTTCTTCTCACACAATGAATTACAATAATTCACCCAACTACAATAATCCACTACAAAACTACAATAAGCTAGGAAGATCTAATTCTACATATAGAATTAGGAGACTTGAGCATGTACACCCAACAAGCAGTTAAGCCACTTGAACAAGGGCTCTAAAAATAGTATTGCTAATTATAGAGACGCGAGCTTGAGACTTCAACTCAAACTTATCATGCAAACACTCACTTCTATCCATGGAAATAGCTTTCTGGACACGCAGGTAACCGATGTCGGTTCCTGTTGCTTGTCTGTGACCGCCGTCGGTCGACACTCTACCAACGTCAGTGCCTCTGTAACTGCCTGTGACTGATGTCAATCGCTCCTGACCGACACCGATGTCTGTGTAGACCCGAACCTGATAATGAATGCTCCTTGGTGAAGCTTTTAGCTCCACACACCCTAACATCATGGGTGTTAGATAGATAGTTCTGATGAGGTGTGTTGAATCAATACATGAATAGAAATAAAAACATGTGATGTCTATTTAGAAGAATCCAAGCTCTGTGTATTATATCAATTCTTAATCTTGACTGATTTGTGTAGAATAATGGTAAGCCTAGATGTAGAAAGTTTAATGTTAAATCTTGTATGTGAATGATTGAGTTTTTTTATTTCTACTGACCTAAATATTAGCTTGGAATTTGAATTAAGTAAATGACATTAGTGATCCCATTGATGTCGGTCATGGTTTGACCAACATCGGTGGCATGAGAATAGGTAAAAGGGTTATATTTAGCCTATTTTTTGTTCCTTCTCCTGCCAAGTGTGGTATTCATTAGGAAATGGTAAAAATGTGAGGTTAAAAAGGATGTAGTTAGTTAGGAATTTATGTTTGGGGTGAGAACAAGTCATGGGTAGTTAGGATTAAGGGACTAAGTCTTGAGGTGACTTAGAGGGTCAAAATTATTATTAGAATGAGGTGGCCAGGTAAGGTAACATAAGTATTTTTTAATTAATTTATTTAAATAGTTTAAATTAATTAAATGTGTGAGGGGTGAAAACATGGGTTAAGAAGGATAATTATTAAAAGGGGCTCAAGGGGGGTTTTGACACAAGGAGTTATGCATGTGTGTGATGTAATTTTGGTGTCTATAGTGACCACCTTAATACTTATGTATTTATCTTCACCTTCACTTTGGTGCATTCAAATCTAGGTCATGGATTGTCACTCCTCATAAAATTACAAAACTGTAGTTCTTCATATTCATAGTGACCTTTGGAAAAATGGATTAGTGAGTTCAAAATGTCAAACCCCAATTACTTCTCTATCAATGAGCACTAACTACATAACCAATAATTCAAAGAGGGCCTCAAACTTATATAGTTCTCCTCTACATCTTGTCTTGTGTGTGAATCATGAAATGTGTGATAAGTAAAAAAGTGACCTAGATTTTAACTTTAAAAATATAGCTATTGGGATGCTCTTTTAGTACTTAAAACCTATAGATGTGATGTCCCTATGAATGATATGGAAGTAGTAGAAAATAAGGAATCTTTTCTCAATTGAATGCTTTATATAATGCTTTTGATAAGTTACCTTAGTCTCTTTAAGTATTTTCTAGTCGGTGAATGAATGAGGAGTTATTGTCAATATATGTCACTCCTATCAAGAAATATCTCACATTAAATAACTTAATCCAACCATTATGATACATTTCATTTGAAAATTAGATGACTTTAGGGCACTAGACACCATCATGGTAGGACACTAGCATCGATGCAGGGGTCTGGGACGAATGCATGTGTTTTGGTAGTTATAAAGTGGGTATATGTTAAAAACTTGTAGGGACATAAGATAAGCATATTTTAAGTGTTATGGGAAAGATATAAGATTTGGGTCATCAACATAAGAATTATTAGATAAGAGATAGGCTAAGGGTCATAAGAAAGAGTAGATGTGAGACTTCTAAAAGTGGGAAAGGTTTATAGCTAAGAGGAAAAACCAAGGTCTAAGTTTTCCAAGTGTATAATATTAATATGCTATATAATTCATAAATATCATCTACATTTCCCCCATTTTAATTAGGTAATCAATTTTTTAGTTTAAAGGAGAATAAATTCATACCTTAATGTATATAACACACCTTATCTTTGTGTGATCCCCACGTGAGTGATTTGCTCATGACTAACATACAACTAAGAACATGTTACACTATATAAGCAATGCATATAATCTAAATTTGAAATGATTTAAATTTAAAGAGTAGGGTTTAGGAGTACATTTGTGTGTTGATGTAGTTGCCTTGCCTTTTTTCAACTATATTTGAAAGATGTATCATTATAAATCATTGAATTTGATATTAGGAAAAATATATAAATCTATAAAGTGCATATATCTAACAAGATAAAGAGATGTTGGAAGGAACATGCCACCAACCTCAAAGAAAAAGGTGAGATGCCACCCAATAATTGAAATTATCTTAATCATGTAACCCAATCATACTTATAACCTAGTGAGTATGAGTGAAGCAATTCAATTCATACTATAAAACTAGTGAGTTTTGATGATACAATCAATTTCACCCTAAAAACTTGGAAATATTGAGTGATATAATCATCTCAATTATACCAAAAAATGTACCAACTACTATGATAGATGGCTTAGTATACTTTGTAATAGTCTAACCTGGTTGGTGATGACAGTCTATAAAAGAGTTTTAAAAGTTGGAACTGATTTAGATTTTGCAATATTAGGTGCACATTGAATATTATATGCACTATAGATATGTCTCATGTTAAAATTGTGTATAAAATTTGTACCAATGTATAGAATTATACCATAACTATGAATTTGAATTATATAACTATGTGTTTTGGCCAATTTGGAAACTATGTATGTGCATATAACATGCTTCCAAAGCATGCCCCCATTATATATGGAGAAATATGAAAACTGATATAAGTGCTAATGTGGAGGACATGTTTCCAAAACATGCCCCCAATAAATCTAAAAATTGTGCCAAGTGTGGATAGAATGTCTCTATGACATGCCCCAATTGATATTCCCAATTTTGAGGTGAGGGAAGATAGGAACTAGTAGTTACCTCACCTCAAAAGGATAAGATAACTAAATAATCTATGTCTAGAACCATGTAGGATATAGAATAACATGTATAAATAAATATATATCATTAAAACTCATAGAACAATGTGATGACATGAAGGCCTAATACACATGATAAATATCATGACAACATCTATATAGAAATAACACAAGCTCAACAAGCAAACAAACACACACATAAGACATTCATAATCAAGTCAACATACAATGGTCCAAGGAGACCATAAATAAGGGGCATGTTCAAATTTCACATAATTGAATGGACATAACTTAGTCGAGTATCCAAAAAATCAAGAATGATATATTCAAATGTCTATACAAAAAATAATGACGTATTCCAATGTCAAATAAATAAATTAAAGGCATGGGAGCCATAATAAAGTAGCATATTCAAATGCTAAAACGAGAAAAACAATAACAAGGAAAGACACTCAAATTACATAAAGGGAATCATAAAAAACCAACATAACATATCATAGTAGCCCATGGATCAAATATGTTAGCAAAAAATGTCAAATGCATATCATGTCAAGTGTATAGACATAATATTTTCAACTTTTATCAAATACTGACATGTTACATCTTGCAATAATATATCAAAACACAATATCTATGAGTTCATGCATTAAAGGGTACACTGAGAAAGGGGTGGGAAAACCATTGGTGCTTCATAGGATTTTTGTCCCTTATTTCCACATATTACTAGTTTAACTAGCTCCTAAAACTATTCCCTAAGTTATTACTCTTCCCTTGTACACTCCAATATTTTTCCTCTTTCCATGCCTCTTTTACTCACCTTAGTAAATTTTTGTTAGTCATCTATACTAGGTCGACTAGGTGGACCCTGTTCAGTTTCAAGATATTTTCACTTTAGAATTAGGTTAGCCTTTGGCTGACCTAGCTCAGGACCTAGTGGATAATTAATTAGAATTATACAGGGTCAACTAGGTGGACCCTATTGGTCAACATATTCAAAATGATTTTAGGGTGAGATCCACCTATAAATACAAGATCATTTGTCATTATTTCAATATGAAATCAAGAGAGTTTAGTATTCACTCATGCATTTTTACAATCTACTCTTTCACTATTCTACTCGAGGGAGTCTTATCTTAGGGTTTCTGATTAGAGAATTGTAGACACTAGAATTATGCTAATCCCTTATGTGATTACCTAAGGTCATATTACCTCTCAACCACTTTATTATTTAATTCCCTAACCTATGTATTTACCCTTTAATCACATCTAATTAATTTAATTATTTAATTAAATTAGTTAAATCTCCTAGCCACCTCGCTCTATGACTAATTCTCACCCTCTAACTCACCATAGGACTTGGTCATTCTATCCTAACCACCTAGGACATATTCTTCCCCCCCTCATAACTCCTTAATTACCTAACTAATTCTCAACCTCATTTTATGACCATTTTTCAATAGGAAAACCCATTTGTCAAAGTAAGAAGCAAGATAAAAGGCTAAATATAACCTATTTTACTTAGTCTTGGGGAACCGACATTGATTACTTAGGCTTGCTTCCAAATTTTCCATAGGGTCAGAAAATCATTGATTTCACATAGATATTTTGTTATTAGAGCATTCTAGCATCATTTTCAACATCCAAGCTTACTATCACTCTACATGAATTGTTCTAGATCAAGAATTGACAAACTTCATAGTGTTTTGAGCACCATGGATAAGAAACATACACTTTGCCTCATTTATTAATGCACCAATTCATAAATCCTCATCAAAGCCATCTATTTTGCATAGCTACTTACCTATCCAACCTCGCTAAGTACATTTTGATGTTTTTGCATGTTTTAGATAGTCATTTTATATTGGTTTTACAAATATACTATTTAACTATTCACAAAACCTGAACTTCCTC
>JARHVA010005555.1:0-105000 GCA_037957365.1 Torreya grandis
GAGAGAGAGAGAGAGAGAGAGAGAGAGAGAGAGAGAGAGAGAGAGAGAGAGAGAGAGAGAGAGAGAGAGAGTGATTGGGTAGGTATGTTAAAATAATGACAACATAATGTTGACATACTCTAAGTAAGCTTAAAAAAATTAATTAACCCAAATTAATTACTCTAACACCTTCCTTTAAGTGCAACTTAGGGAGTAGTAAAAAATAAAAGAGTTTAAGACTCCTTTAAAGATAGTCCTGGTAACTATACCATGTTGGGTACATATGTAAAATGTCAATAGAATCTAGTGAAGAAGATAGGTTTCCTAATGGACACCAATCCATCTCACTAGAATACATGGATGCCAACCACTGTAACCACAAAGTAAGATAGGAATTGGTGTTGAATACAAGGATCAACTATAAGAAACATTGATCTCCAAAATATTGGGTAGAAGATAAAACTTGAGGAAGCATTATCAAACATCCCCCCCTTAATGTTGAACACTAGGTGAAAATACTTATAATATCTACATGAGTGGTCCAAATCCACTACTCCTACACCAAACAAGTTGACACTATATACACCATAAAATCTCCATGTCATGTTAAAAGAGACTATAAAACTACTAAATAAGATAAGACAACACTAGGATTCACTAGAATATCTACAATCAAACTAAGGGAGATTGTCAATTGTCATGATTGGTGTCAAAAATATAGAAGAGTACACCAAATAAGGCCAATAAATAATGAGACATAATGAAATCATCATATGGGTTCCAATAAACAAAGTGCCTAAATAAGATACCCATGTATAATAGAGGAATCCAAACTCATTATTTTGCTAAAAAATAAGAAAGCACACACACACATAAAAGGTGCTTATTTGTAGAAAGAACTGGAATCTCTCTTAGAAAATTCAAGGAGGTGCAAAGGAAGAGGACTCAAATGTATCAATGACATGAGCATAGGTGGAAGTGTAAACTAACCAACAATGATGCATGAAGGCAAATAAACTTGTAAACTAAAAAAGGTCATGCATGAGTGGCCCAAAATCCACTACTTGAACATATGTTCACAAATATAGTAGGAGTCATGCCAGATAACAACCATGTGAAAAGAGACAATAAAATTTCCTCGATAGGGTCTTGCCAATAAGACCATTTTCAGTACCCTTCATAAGATGAGGAAATATAATGCATTTTCAAAACCAAAGAATAAATAGAGATACAAATAATTGTATAATGTTTATTATGGGAGGCATGACCACCAGCCATGATGGACCCACCCACTAGTCTTTAAAAATTGGAAGTACTATAGAATGGGGCAGGACATGGGGGTTTGGGGGTGGTATCCCTCAATGAACTCCCTATCATAGTACAAAGTGGGGTTGAGGAAAAAAAACCCCCAAATACAAACATAATTTGAAGCCACTCTTTCCCTTAAAAGGTCTCAAAATCTACTAATTTGAACAAAAAATTGGCCTCCCCCAATAGACATCGGTTACCACCAAAAGTACATCTACAAGAATGGGAATAGCAATAAGAAGCCAATATAATTTATTGGTTTTGAAAAAATTAAATGAAACACCTTCCATGATAAAAAATCCCAACAAGTGTTTAAAAACATGTAAATCTAAAAATAATAGCTGATTGGGTTGGCAACAAAATTCAAAATTCTAGAATCAAGGCTGAGTTGGTGGCAGATTTGCACATTTTCATTGTCTGTAATGATAATCAATGTCTAATTCAAAAAAGGCTGCCTCAAAAAATTCATTGGACAAAAAATATTGTCTAAAAATATCAATCAAGATCTTAGAGTTAACAAAACTCTTAGCCAAGATCTCTCTAAGAGTCCAGTATCACAACCATGACCATTGATACATTGCTCATAAAGAACTATCTATTACTGAATGAATAGATTACAATGATAAAGTCGCATATCTTCATATTCATCTCTCTTTCTCTCTCATCATATCTCATATCATCTCATATGCTATGAGGCACCTTATCTATGTATTTATAATAATTTGGGGTAGGTGAGAGGAACACATTTAGCAATGTGAAAGAGGTCTAGTTACCAAATGAATAGTTAGGCCACTAATGTTAACATTCCAACAACCATGTTGACTTCCTATTTTAACATGTTGGTGTAAAAAATTAAACCCCACATGGTTTATTCTAACTATGGTGAAACTTCTATTGGTTAAGATCCAAGTTAAGCTTACCATTAAGTGTATTACTCTAGTGTCCTCACTTAATATTAACTTGTGGATAAGAGAAAAATCATAAAATGGGTCCCAACAACGAAGGCCTAATCAGGTACCAATGTAAAAATATATAGTTAATTAATAAGTGTCCTTATGGTAACCAATCCATCTTACTAAATAAAATCAAAAATTGGTTAAAAATAAAATTTGACTTGCCCAAGTTAA
The DNA here is from genome assembly GCA_037957365.1 of Torreya grandis. Classification (NCBI taxonomy): domain Eukaryota; kingdom Viridiplantae; phylum Streptophyta; class Pinopsida; order Cupressales; family Taxaceae; genus Torreya; species Torreya grandis. The sequence goes on from JARHVA010005555.1 coordinate 2,415, forward strand.
AAAACATGAATATTTTGCATAGACTTGATTAGGTGAGTTGGTGGATGGAAAAAACCAATATGCAAAGGATGTGGTAAGTGAGGGAAGAGAGACCAACATGGGTGAAATAGCAAGGAACAAGCATTACAAACTAGTGAGTCTTTGTCATATAAAACCCATGATTTTCTAACACATTATACGCCATCAGATCCCCATCAGATTGAGCTAAATGAAATAGTAGGTAAAGCTAAAATGTGTGATGAGGGCAGTTAAAGGTGATGATAAATGAGTAGGTGAATAATGGTTTCAAAATAAGTTGATATCTAGAGTAATTTCAATGTACTCCATGAGCCACCAAAACAACTATAGGCCACAATATACATAGCCATGGATGAATCTAAAGATCAAAACCAATCCAAACTCAAATCACTAGCATACTCTATTTTACTTGCAACATCCACAACCCACTATGCCCTATGTGCCACTATTAATATCCATGGAATAGAAAGACCAATGATACAAGAAATGGATGTTTGTCTAGACAATAAGTAGTTTTCAAAAACCATGGAATTAATATTCATGGTGACTATTCAAGGGTTGAAAGGAGTCATCAACAAGTGGTGAGAAGACAAGGGACACATAGTCGTCTTAAAAAAATAATGCAAAGATCTACATTGAAAGGGCATGACCATGATTTAAACTCCTAAACAAAAATATTATAGGTTTTCAAAGCCAAAATTTCATGCCAAACATGTAAAAAAGTAATAGGATCTAAACTAGATCAATCTTCCAGCATGTTGATTCAAACATCCACTGTAGTATACAACCTATAATGGAACTGTATGGCCCTAAAAAATTCACCAAAAGGAACTATAAAACCTCTAAAATAAAGAAAATATTATCACCCTATATCTCTCAAATCCACATGTATCTCATTTTTTATAGACTAGCATATAGAGGATATACCACAAACTAACAAGAACCTCAAACCCAACAAGTGGTTATACACAAATCTATAATATGTGTGAAGGTAATACACACATGATGCCAAGTCAAATAAATTCAAACCAAGTAAAAAAAGTGTCCAAGTTTAAGTAGACTTGGTAGGTTTTCCTAGGCACAAAGAAGGATAAATACAAAAATAAGGAGATAAACAAACGAGTAGTGAAACACATTGAGTAATGTTTACTCAAAGGAGGCTCTGATACCATGTCATAGTTTACAAAACTCTCACCCAAGATCTCTCAAAGAGTCCATCACCACAACCATTATGCTAATGCATTTCTCACAAAAATAGGAAACTATTTACTAATAAAAATTATAGATTACAATCCTAATCCCACTTCTTCTCTATGTTCTCTATTATTAAGATTCACCACTAGAGTGCCTATAAATAGGAGAGAGAGAAAGAGAGTGAGTGGGTAGGTATGTCAACATAATGACAAAATAATTTTGACATAATTTAAGTAAGCTTAACACAAGTAATTAACCCACATTAATTACTCTAAAAATACATACCTTGACCTAACTTTACTTTTTAATGGTTGTCTAATGTATTTGTAGTCTTGATCATAAAGGGAACATTTAACTACTTTAGACAAACCGTAATGATATTATTTATGTAGGTTTTATGCACACCCCATAAAATATTATAAATTAGATTTTAAAACTTTGAGGATATGGAAATTATCTCCTCATCAAAGTGGCATAATGGAATCACCTCTAGGCTTGTGGGCAACCTAAGGAATGAGGTGAATCTCTAGATAGGGCTAGCTCCCTTGATGTACCACTTTGAATTGTAACTACTACTAAAATTTGTGGGGGGAATGAAAAGGGAGAAGGATAAATGAAATAAAAATAATAAAATATAGGTTATATACCAAATAACATGATTACATCCAACCATATGCATATTACACTTGAAATCAAAGGACAAACTAAACATACACTTCTCCAATCTTCATCTTCTCACATCAATGTTACATTATGAGGTTATGGATGAATGTGAAAAGTTAGGATAAATATATAAGAGGAATATGAGGTCACTAATAAAATTAATAACTCAATCAATCCTTTACATCTCATAAAACACTTCACATGCCCTGCAAGAAGAAGCTTTCCAACTATAAATACGATGAAAGAATGACAAAACATGCAAAGGAATCCATAGTCTTCAATTATGAAAAATCAAACATTCCAAATGAAAAAACTAAAAAGATTCATGAAATAGGTAGAAATTAGTTTTATTATTGATCAAAAGGTATACATTTGAGTAGGGCTTCACCATACTCATGCAGAGCATCCAATATAATGTCAAAATGGCTAGTTCTTATAAAAGTTGAGAAAAAGAGGAGAAAAAAAAAGTCCAAGGGTCATAAGGACACTTGTAAAGATGATAAAATAAGTTAATTTTTAATTTTAAGATATTATGTTATTAACCATGGAATTAAAATAAGTACAAATGTCAATCTAAGCCATCAAACTCTTGCAAAGTGGCATAAAACTCTTCTTGGCTTAGAAAAATGGCGTACATGATTAGCCCTATTTGAATACCTTAAAAATGATTAAGAATAGGTATTATGATTATAATTATGGTTACTTACATAAAAAATGAATCTCCATGTACTTTTTTAGGCTTGGTCATCTATAATCACCTAGAAAGGAACAATAATCATTTATTGTCCAAAAACAACTCTTTCATGCACCCTACACACTTGTAATCAAATTTAGATTAAATTTATCATGAAAATAATTGTTATGAATTTAATGACACATTTAAAGACCCTACATGTCCTTATAATGACTAAGGACACCTTAAAAATCCATTCACTTGAATTTTTCACACTTTTCCCTAGCTTGTCTACAAGGCCAATTTTGACTGGCTAAGTTGAAGAACCTATTTTGGAAACTTATAGTTTTTTTCAAGGAATGAGAGTGATATTATAAGTTATATTAATTCATAATATTTACATCCATGTGATTTTTATTTCTTGAAACCTCCTACAAACTATAAAACACACAAAATAGTGAGAAAGACCCTATTTTTGCCCCCATCCGTACAATTACGTATATAAAAAATGCATTTTATGGATCCTAAGGTAATCATATAAAACCTCAAATCACTATTCTAGTCAAAATAGTCCATTATATTAGCTTTCCAAGCTTATTTTCCTAGTCGGGTCTCTACAAGGGTTTTGGAAGGGTTTCTAAGCAGTTTGACCTCTTAAGGTTATTTCATAATAATATGACATTTGAGTTGAAAAAAAATTCTGAAAATTGGTTTTTAATACTCCTACTAGATTCCATAAACTCTAGTCTCCATGGAAATCCCCATGGAAGATGTGAGCAGTTGAATGTGACCTATTTGAGTTTGTTTCTTCCATTCCTACATGTTTGAATTGGTTTTGGGATAAAATAGCCTTATTTATGATTAACCTATTTATAAATTGATTAAAAACATCCTTTTTTGTCCCATAAACACATTTCAATAGGTTATAACCTATATCTAATTATAGGATTATCATTGACTCCTCATTTAGATACTAGGTCTTAATGTGTGTAATATGCTTGTCTACAATCTCTGAGCATAAATAAACCTATTGATGTTTTTTACTTACTAAAAAGGATTAAAACCTTCTATATTAACCTCATAAACATGATAAAACAATGTGGAAATAATTTCTCAAGATAGAAAAGGAAGTGGTTTTCCGTTTGGCCTTTAGGCCTACATCTTGCCTTTAGGCCTGACTGCAGCTCAAGGGTTTGAACCATATTGATTATCTCTATCCTCATGTCATTATTATTTTATATATTTTGATTTTTATGAAACCTACCAAACCTTTTTTAAAGTTCCAAGTATCTTCTAGCTTCATCTTCTTACCCATCTCTCAAGATTTGTTAGTTTCATGCATGGGGAAAGTACCCTCTGTCTAAGACAAAACATAGATCACTTACCCTATTTTATCATAATAATTGAGTGGTTTAGGAGATTATTAAAATAATATAGATGTTTTTAACCAAATTTTATACATTGATAATGTGTTTAGACCCTCAAACCTCCTCAATTTCCAAGATAGACCTCTTGGAGTGCAGACTACGCAGGGTTCCTAAAGTGGACTATATGTTTCAATATTAGAGTACTTTTTCTACCTATATTCACATTATATGGTCCTATATGTGTTCTTGAAACATATTATATATATCTAAAATCTATTAATCTTACTAGGCTTTCACCTATACCCCTCATACACCTTGAGCTCTCAAACTGTGTGCCAAACCTTGATTATGCTCTCTTGTTCATGGGATGGGCACTTGTAGGCGTTATTATCTTGAATTTAGATTCGGATAATTGAATAATCCTTTCCTAAATTATTCCATATTCATTTATAATTTTATATACCCATACTTTACTTCCATATACACTGCCAATGCCTTTACTCCTCAAAATTGTTCATTATCTTGTCATGATTGAACATAGTTGTAGGTGTATATAGGGGTTCAATAAGTATGTGTAGGTTTAATCACATGTTATAAAGTTTTTATAATTCATCATGGAATTTAATAATGTGGTCACATTATTTTATGATTAATCCAATCTCCCATTTGACCTTCAACTTTCACATTTGGTCACACTTAAGCCCTTTACTACCTACAACTGAGACACCTCTGCCTATAGAATTTATTAGGCTTCAACTAAGATGACTATGATATGTGTGATCCTCCCTTGAACACTTATCCAGTCACCAACACATATTTTAACTATCATCCACTTTATATTAAATTTGGATGGAGACACCATCAAATACTTTGATTGAGACACTAACCTTCTTCCCAGCTGTAAGTGTTAATGCCTATGTACGGATTATAGGTGGGTATGGGAGTCTAAAAACCACATTTCCATATAATTATGATGATATATTAAAATATGGATGCTAATTTAAAATATTTTAATCCTATAACCATGGAATCCAAGTCTAGTTTGTAACTTTTGGAGCTAAAGTCCATTTTTGAGCTCTTTCCTGTGGATGTCATTGTCTTAATTTAGTACATAAAATGTGATTTTGGGCTCCTAAAAAACCTATCCTAATCTAATTGTATACATATTATAATTTTCCAAATTATTTTTTATATTAGAGGATATAATATGAACATAATATGTTACATTAAATCTCATTATAACCTTGTTATAAAGTTTACAGAAAACTTGCAGGTTCTCTATTTTGCTAACTTAGGGACACAAAGGCCTAAACCATAGTCATTGCACCTTAAACATGGTTCTCAACTTGTTGATCAACCTATAAATATTTAAAAGGTTTTTCAAGACGTTTCTAACCTGATATGAACTTTATAAAGATCAAATTATCACTCAATTACTTCAACATGGCCTTTTGACTCTTTGTCAAGACCACTTATAGGTGGTGATTGACTGTATATATGGAAAATGAGTATGAAATCAAGAAAAATGTTGATGAAAGGTCTTAAAAACAAATAAAATTAAAATTTAAAATTTAAAATACACAATTTACACCAAGGAAAACTTGAAACAAGTTCTAATACTTCTCCTTCAGTGTGAAAACCACTTGCACATGTGAATAAAACATGCCACGGTATCTTAAGACTATTTGATGTGGTTAAGACATGGGTGTTTCATAAAAACATAGAGTTATGAGACCAAAAATTATAATTAGGTGAATCCCATGGAATTTAAACATGGAAGACACCATTTACTATTCATATGAATCCTCTATATGTAATTCAAACCTTTAGATGTGGGGAATTGATTGAAACTACTCATGGTGGTGCCTTATTGCAAGGTGAGATATTGGACTTATAAAATAAAATTTAAAGATGAAAATAATCATTAAATAAATTATAGGATTTAAATTATATTCTCTAAAACTAAATTTAGCATGTGAATTGTATGGACCTTCCCAATCAAGAGTAAAACTTGCAAGGTACATAGACTAGCAAACACATTTGAAAGGTCAAATTAATGAAGATATTTAATGATTAAAAATCCATATTTATTCAAAATAATTATTTTTAAATTAATTTATATGAGTGTACAAAAACCTCCAAAAATAATTTTCCATGAAACTTCTTGAGCTGTTCGTACCAAGCAAAAACATACAAGTCACTTTTGTGTGCCTAGAAAGCCAAGAAAGGATAAAAATGGTTTTGGCCTCAAAATGACAATTAAATAAAAAAAAATCATGGTAATTATCATGGGGAATATTAATAGTCACATTTAAATCTTTTCCAAGCAGCACACTTTCCAAGGAGGCTATACAAGTGCCATTTTCTTCTCCTTTCACTATAAAATTACCTTTTCTTCTAAACAACCTGTCACATTCAATTACCAAAAATGGATTAAGAATTATATGGATATATGTCATGTGACATCACATATTTTAATCTTAAAATTTCTCAAAAAATATATACAAAACAATAAATGCACCTTTTTGACCCCTAAAATGATCCAAAATGATAAATAGACATAAAAACTAATTGACCAAGGCCAATATAACATCATTTGACATTAATTAAAATTTAATACACACATTGACAATCATATTACACCCACTATATACCTATAAAGTCAAATTTTTACCTATAGGTTCCCTCATTTGACTAAAATTCAAATTTAGTCAATAAATTATTGACTCATAGGGGTAGTATGCATGCTATACTAACTAGACTAGTAACCTTATCAGTGTATTGGGATTAGGAGTCATATGAAACTTGAGACAAATAAGGAAACTTTTTACCATTTACCATTGACCATTGACCAAGACAAGACAACTAAAGACTACCTCAAACACATAAAGCTCAAGACACACACACACACACACATGTGCTTAAGCCACTTAGGGGAATCTAAAAACAAATATAATATATAATTAATAATTAGTCACACCTCCCTTTATAGGATCAAAGGGAAATTTTCTTGAGTCTCCTTTTTCATGAGATGGGTGAGGGTGCTAAGCATGTTGCTATTTAGATTGAACACTTGATAGACCATACCTGTTCTTTAGCACTTCACTTGACTCATTCTCAAGTAGATCATCTTCAAATAGGTCTCCAATGTAGACATATTATTCTTGACCTTGTACACATGCTTCATGTTGATTCCCACTCTATTTCTCATGATCAACCTTCATCTTCTTTTTAGGCATGGTCTCGAGAGGAATGATCTATTTTTATTTGAAATATTGAGGCTAATAGAGATTTATCTTGACGTCCAAAGGCTGATGTGTATTTTTTTATTACTTACCTATGAAATATCAAGCAATGTCATCTTTCTCATCTATGACATCTTGAACAATGTCATCTTTCTTACCATCACTTGTAACCATCTCTAAAGGAGTTGTAGACCCCTTGAGAGATTCAAACTCTTTGCAAGTGTCCTCAAATCTATACCATGACTCATCATATTCAATTTGATTAACATCATGAATGTGAATACAAATAAAATATTCTTCATATTATTATTTAGATTCTAATAGGACCTCTTCCAAGATTTCTTCTTCAACACAAGGAGTGTATTCTTCATCATTAACCTAACAAGGAGATTGAACATATGGGCTCACATCTTATTCAGAAATTAGAACCTCTTGAGGATTTTCAAATTTTACCTCAGCTATCACAATCTTATCTTTTTTGTCTAGGGTTTCAAGGTCTTCAAGTTCCTTCTTAGTGATGGTAAGACTAGGCATCTTGAAATTCAATAACCTATCCCAATAAGGCTGCTAAGGAGTTGCACTTTCTTCAAGGAAGATTTCTAAATTTTCCTCAACCAATTACTCTTCTTGAGTTTCCCACACCATAGGTCCATCAAGTCAAAAGGTAATGGGATGAGAACAAAATTAAGTAGTTGGTGGAGGTGGAAAATAGGGCTCAAAATCAGATTGTGAATGCAAAGTTGGGAATTCTTTTAAGAGTTATTAAGGAAGGGGAGGCAGACCTTGGGCTAAAACCACTTGATTTTCCTCCTTCCACATGAAACCCACTTAATTAACATCTGATTTAGCTTGATGACTCTCTTGAGGAATGGTGGATGGGGTGTGTCTAGGTATATGATCTTCTTTTGGGTCTAAACCTTCCATCACACCTTGATTTAGCAACTTCATTTTTGATTATAACTCTTTGATTTAATTGGATAGGTTATCTTGGAAATGTATTTATTGAATATCATATGAATCATCATGAATATTAATAATACATTAGGGTCGACATGAAACACAAGAAGCCTCATGAGGAAGGGCGGGAGGGACTTGTAAAGGATCAACTCCATTCTCCATTTCACACTCCTTAACCATGCTTCTATCTTCTTTATTTACCCATGATTCCATTATTTTAATCTATCTTAGGATGATATGATTAGAATTATATTCTTGAGGAAGGGTGGGAGAGGTTTTTATAGGATCAAGGTTCGTCTCAACTACACACTCTTTGTGAAGACTTTTCTCCTCTTTCTTTCTTCATGACTCCACTATCTTGTTCCAACTTAGGACATTAGGATTATGAGTCTCTTTTTGAGGTGGTGCAGATAAAATATCAAATGGAAATGAGGGCTTGAACACCACTTATTTAGCTTCTGACATGGACTAATGAAAATGCATATTATCCAACTCAATTTTTGTATCACTCTCTCCTCCAACTGAGTAGAAAAAGTATGGCTTTGATATCTTTGATTGAGATCATGAGTAGGGGTCATATATGGATGATATAAAACTTGGGTAGGAGGATATGAAGGATGATGTATTTTTTGAGGTTGCCTTTCATGAACGCCTAGCCTATCCTCTAAGGAATAAACTAGGTGACTCATAGTAAGCATCTCACTTGTGAGCCTTTGCCAATTGGCTCTCTCAATAAGTACCCACTCTCTTTTGACCAACTCTAATGATTATATCACCTTATTAATGACATGATTGGGAATGTATATATCACATCCTCTTTGTGTATTAGTATCTAACATGTGTCTCTCATTTCCCAAAAGTGTCTTCTTGAAGGTGGAAATGGGTTGGCTTGAGAAGTGACTAGGTTGACTAGGAGGAGCAAAACATGGAGAAGGTTGGTTATAAGATTGATATACTTCATACATAGGCTAAAAAGGACCATATTGGAGATGATGAAATTCATGTTTAGGCTGGTAAGGATCAATACAATATTCACTAGGGACTTGTTCATATTGATAGGGAATGGCACAAGCTTGCAATGTCTCACCAACTTGTAGAGAAAAAAACGTAACACTGAAGTCAGCAATGAGACTTCATTGAAAGAAAAAAACCTAAAAATACATTTCTAACAATATTTAAAGGATAACCTAGGTTGATTGACTAGTTGATATATCTTTGGAGTCATCATTGATGCTTGAATATATGCCTTCAAAGGTTAATTATTGAGAGACAACACCAAAAATATCCCAACTTATTGGATTAGGAGTCCCACCAAACATATCAAAAATAGTTGTCACTTGGATTTTCACCCTTTAACGACATGGAAAATCTCTCCTCATACAAGTGGTACAATGGAATCACCTCTAGACTTATGGGTAACCTAAAGAATGAGGTGAATCTCTAGATAGGGCTAGCTCCCTTGGTGTACCACTTTGAATTCTAAATACTACTAGACTTAGAGGGTAAAAGGGATAAGGATAAATTCAATCAAAATAATATAATAGAGGTGATACAACAAATAACATGATGACATATAACCATATGCATATTAAACTTGAAATAAAAGGACAAACTAAACATACACTTCTCCAATCTTCATCTTCTCACATCAATGTTACATCGTGAGGTTATGGATGAATGTGCAAAGTTAGGAGAATTAGATACAAGGCATATGATGGAAATAATTAAAATAATAACTCACTCAATCTTTTACATCTCCTATAACATTTCACATGACCTACAATAAGAAGCTTTCCAACTATAAATAGGATGAAAGAATGATAAAACATGCTAAGGAATCCACAGTCTTCACTTATGCAAAATCAAACATTAATAATGAAAAAACTAAAAAAAATCATAGAAGTTAAAATCAGTTGTATTATTGATCAAAAGGTATACATTTGAGTAGGGCTTCACCAAACTTAGGTGGAACATCCAATATAATGCCAAAATGGCTAGTTCTTATAGAACTTGAGAGAAAGAGGAGAAGAGAGAAGTCCAAGGGTCACAATTACACTTGTAAAGATAATAAAATTAGTTAATTTTTCATTTGAATAGAGTATGGGATGGACCATGTAAGGCCAATAAGTAAAAATATCAATCCAAGTCTTAAAACTCTTACAAAGTGGCATAAAACTCCTTCTTTTAGATCATAGAAACTACCTACATAATTAGCCCTATTTGAATGCCTTATAACTAATTGGGACCATGTCTGATGATTGGAATGAAGTTTAAGGAAATAAAAAATTCCTCTCCATGTATTTTTTGTAGGCTTGGTTATTTATAATCACTTAGAAAGGAGTAATCATCATCTACTATCTAGAAAATTATTCTTCCATGTACCCTTCACACTTGTCATCAAATTTTACTTCAGTTGCTCATGAAAATCCATAGGAAAAAGATAATTACACCTTTAAATACCCTCCATGGACTTATAATCACCAAGTACACCTTGAAAGGCCATTCACTTGAAGTTTTCACATTTCTCCCTAGCTTGTCTACTAGGCCAATTTCTGACTGGCTAAGTTGAAGCACCTATTTTGGAAAATTAGAAGCTTTTTCAAGGAATTATATTGATATGGGGAGTAATATTAAGTATTAATCTTTCCATCCATGTGACTTTAATCTCTTGAAACTCCTACAACCTTCAAAACACATAAAATAGTAAGAAAACACCTATTTTTACCCCCATCCATACATGTTCGTACATAAAAAAATCATGTGAAGGATATTGAGGGAGTAATATAAAACCTAAAATAATTATTCTATTCAAAATGGTCCATTATATTATCTTTCCAAGCTCATTTTCCTAATCAGGTCTCTGTAAGGGTTTTGGAAGGGTTTCTGAGTAGTTTGACCTCATAATGTTGTTTCATAAAAACCTAACATTGGAGTTGAAAACAAAATTCCATAATTTTTTTAAGACCACTAATATCTTCCCTAAACTCATTTTGTTTCCATGTAAATCCTAATGGAATATGTGAGCATTTGAATGTGACTTATTTAAGCTTGTTTCTTCCATTCTTACATGTCTAAATTGGTTTTCAGATAAAAGAATCGTTACTAATGATTAAAATAGTAATAAATGGATTAAAAAAATCTTATTTGGTCCCAAAAACATGTTTACATAGGTTATAACCTATATCTAATGATAGGAGTATGACTAACTCCTCATTTGGACACTAGGTTTGAATGTGCCTAGTATGCTTGTCTTCAAATTTTGAGGAAGAATGACCTTATTGATGTTTTTTCATTCTTAAAAGGATACACAAATTCCAGATTAACCTACTAAAAATGATAAAATAAGCTAGAAATCATGTTTCATGATGAAAAGAAAGTGGTTCTCCTTTTGGCCTCTAGGCCTTAATCTTACCTTTAGGCCTAACTGGAACTCTAAGGGTTTATGAAATATTTCTTAGATATGTCATTATATTATTGTTATTTTATATATTTTTAGGATTTATTCATCCTACCAAACCTTTTTTCAATTTACAAGTAGCTTCTAGCTTCATCTTCTTACCCATCTCTCAAGATTTGCAAGTTTCATGCATGGGGAAAGTGCCCTCATTCTAAGACAAAACAGAGGGCCCTTCCCATATTTTATCATACTAATTAAGTGGTTTAGGATATTCCTCAACTCATAATTTTTTTTCCCAAATTTTATCCATTTTTTATGTGTTTACACCGTTAAACTTCCTCAGTTTCCAAGATAAACCTCTTGGAGTGTAGACTTTGTAGGGTTGTTAAAGTGGACTGTATGTTGCAATATTGGAGTCCTTTATCTACCTATTTTAAAATCATATGGTATTATATGTATTTTTAAAAAATGGTGTATATATAAAATCAATTCATATTACTAGGGTTTCACCTATACCCCTCATACACTTTGATCTCTCAAATTCTGTGTCAAACCCTGACTGTGTTCTTTTGTGCATGGGATGGGCACTTTTAGGTGTTATGATCTTGAATTTATATTTAGATAATTGAATAATAATTTAATAAATTATTCCATATTAATTTATCATTTTTTTAACCCATTATTTAATTTCATATACATTTATAATGCCTTTACTCCTCAAAATTGCTCATTGTTTAGTCATGACTGCACATAGTTGTAGGTGTATACATGGGTTGAACAAGCCTATGTAGGTTTACTCACATTTTAAAAAGTTTTTTTAAGTTGTCATGGAATTGAATAAGGTTTTAAAATTATTTTATTACCAATACAATCTCCCATTTGTCCTTCAACTTGCACCTTTGGTCACACTTAAGCCCTACACTACCTACAACTGAGACACCCCTACCTATAGGCTTTATTGGGATTGAACTAAGATGACTATGATATGTGTGATCCTAAATTGAACACTTTTTAAGTCAAAAAAACATATTTTAACTATCATCCACCTTATATTCAATTTGTATGGCTTAAGACACCATTAAATACCTAGATTGAGACACTAACCTTCTTCCCAACTATAGGTTCTAATTCAAGCCTGTGTATAGACTATATGTGGGTATGGGAGTATAAAACACACCTTACCATATCATTCTGATGATATGTTATTATATGTATTGTCCTTTACACTATTTTAATCCTCTAAACATGGAATACAAGTCTAGTTTTTAACTTTTGGAGCTAAAGTCCATGTAAAGCTATTTCCTGTAGATCTCATTGTCTTAATTTAGTGCATAAAATGTGATTTTAGGTTCCTCAAAAACCTATCCTCCTCTAATAATGTACCTATTATAATTTTACAAGTTATTTTAACTATTATATGATATAATATTAACATAATAGGATGCATCAAATCTCACTATAACATTTTTATAAAATTTCCACAAAACTCCCAAGTTCTCTATTTTGCTAACTTAGGCACAAAAAGGCCTAGAACATAGTCATTGCACCGTGAAATTGGTTCTAGAATCATTGATAAACATTTAAATCTTAAAACGGTTTTTCAATATTTTTATAACCTAATATGACCTTAAGAAGGCTCAAATTCTCACACCAATACTTCAACATGGTTGTTTGACTTTCTATAAAGACCACCTATAGGTGCCTATTGACTGTATATATGGAAAATGAGTATTCAATCAAGAAAAATGTGGATAAAAGGTCTTAAAAATAACTAAAACTCAAATTAAAATTTTCAAATACATAATTTACAACAAGGAAAAATTAAAACAAGTCTTAATACTTATCTCTCAACGTAAAGACCACTTGCATATGTGAATAGAGTAGGCAGAGGTATCTTATGACTATTTGATGTGGTCAAGACATGGGTGTTTGATCAAAACATAGATTTATGAGACCAAAAATTATAAGGTGGTAAATTACATGTCATTTTAACATGGAAGAAACCGTTTACTATTCATATGAAGCATCTATATGTAATTCAAACCTCTACAAGTGGGGAATTGATTGAAATTGCTTATGGTGGTACCTTCTTGCAAAGTGAGCTATTAGACTTATAAAATAACACTTAAAGATTAAAATAATTATGAAAACCATTATATTAGGAAACAAATATACTCTATAACCAAATTTAGAAAGTGAATTGTATGGACCTTCCCAAACAAGAGCAAAACATATAGGGTACACAGATTAGCATATAAATTTGAAAGGTCAAATTTAGGAGGATGGTTCATGAATAAAAATCCAAAATTTTTTATAAATAATTAAATTTAAATTAATTTCTCTATATTTTTAAGAACCTATGAAAAGAAATTTTTATGAAACTTCTTGAGCTGTCCTACCAAGCAAAAACCTGGAAGTCACTTTTGTGTGTATAGAAAGCCAATAAAGGAGTAGAATAGTTTTGGAATAAAAATGCAAATTATTGAATTTTTTTTTTTTTAATAACCATGAATAATCTCAAGTGTCATATTTGAACCTTTTCCAAGTGGCAAATTTTCCAAGGAGGCCGTACAAGTGCCATTCTCTTCTCCTTTCACTAGAAAACTACCTTTTCTTCTGAACAACCTACCACTTTCAATTACCAATAGTGGATTAAGACTTATAGGGAAACCGTTAATATGAAATAACCTATTTAAAACATCAAACTTCCTAATAAATAGATACAAAGCATCAAATGCACCTTTTTTACGCCTAAAATGACCCAAAATGATAAATGAACATAAAAACTAATTGACCAAGGCTAATATAACATTAGTTGACATTAATTAATATGTAATACATCCAATAAAACTCATATTACACCACCTATATACCTATAAAGTCTATTTTTACGTATAGGTGCCCCAATTTGACTAAAATTAAAATTTAGTCAACAATAACCCTTTGAGATAGCCTTTAATGTTTTAGGATCAATGAAATACTTCACTCCAAGGAATGAGTTTTTGGGTATTTAGTTTTATGACAACCTATTGGTGGAATAGAGTTTACCAATATATATATTTTTACCATGGGTGTGTTAACTATTGATAGACCTATATATACTTGGAGTGATTGAAAGGATGATGGTTCTAACTTAAGTGGGAAAATTTTCCAAAATAAACTCAGAAAGGGAAGGAAGGGAAAGGCAAAAGAGAAGCTTATGGACTACACAAGATGAAAACCCTTCATGACTAGCACTTAAACTAAGGTACGAAAAGAAATCAAAGGACTCATATTTTTTTTAAGATGCTATAACACACAAATAATCAAATAAAATAAATAGTCAAAGGGAACCAAAACACAATGTAATTAAACATGTATGAATCAAAGGTTGTCATGTTTCTAGATTGTTATTACACATTAGCAAGGGGAATTATAATTCACATGTAAAATACATTCAAATCAATTGTATCTTAAAATGAATAACTGTATTAAATAATATAACTCATACAAAATCAAAGAACTAAAATATTATAATGATTGTACATCCCATACAATACACATAATTAGAGAAGAATCAAAATTTTCACACAAAGACTAAGTCAAACATAACTTTTTAAAAATTTATTACTAATATTAGTATCCAAAAATATACTTCTTTTAGAATTTGGAGGATACAGATATATATATATACACCTTGGGATGGGGATGCTTCATCTCTTTGATCTTCATCTAAAATTACAAGTTTAAAAATAGAACTACACCTAGGATCATGCAAAAGATGCATGACTCACGTAAATATCTATAATAACCCCTTCAACTAAAACTATAATATACATGTATAGTTAATGGTTTGAGAACTAAAGTTCAACTTTAGTAATAACATGTAAATACATAGCTAATTTATATCAAGTTTTTGATGTGGCACTGCTAAGTGAATAGGTGGGTGGCATAAGTGTAGTTGTAACTGAAATTAATACTAGAAGTCCCTATGGAATCAAAACTAGGCTTGATGATGTTTATGTGAAAATATATCTAGGGTAATTAGAGATTTGTGATGTTAGGGAAACATTGATATTTGGTTGTGTACATGGAATTGACCCCAAAGTTGCTTCCTTAGATCTCAACTCTTCAAATAATGCATAATTTATTTAAAACTACTTATTTATAATATCAAAAATGAGTAATGAAGGACTCAAAATAGTAACAAATTTATCCATCAATATTTGTTTCTTAGCTTTTGAGATTTTGAATTCAGTTGCTAAATTTCATGCCTTAGATACTATGTGTTTTACTAAACTAACCAACTGTAAGATTTATTCATTGGTTTTATATATGGTTCCCTCAACTTATTCTTTGAATTTATCTGAAACCACTTGTAGAAGGTTTTAAAAATTAGTTCTATTGACCAATTCTCATATAGGTTTTATCACATTAGAAACCCTCATATCTACAAAAAATATAATGTTTCACTCTCATGAGTGAGGAAATGCTCTAGTAAGGTCTTCATTTTATTGTGTTGTTGAAGGGAATAACCCCTTATTTCCATTACATAATTTAATAACCAAGAAGTATCCCTACTGGACATAATATTCAATTCATTAAAATAATTAGTCCTAGATCATTAGATTAAAAAAATCAATCTCCCTTCTACTTATTTCATCTAGTTCCAAAATGTTACAATAGTTGCCCTGTTTAATTGGTTACCTTCCCTAGAAACCCTAAATTTATCCAAAATATCATACAACTTGGTTGCTACACTCTCTATATAAACAACAATATCCTAAGGTTCCTATATGATTTGGCTCTATTATAACCTTTTCAAGGCAATTTGTTTACTTTTTAACATTTATTTCATTATTACCCCTTTAGAGTCTACAAAAGAACACAAATTTTCAATATACTTGGTGGGGTCATTTGGATTTCTCTTGGGTTTCTTTTAAAAAGGGAAACAATTATCCCTTTGTTAAAACTACACTTCTTCTTTAGTTATTATGTTTATCACCTTCCTCTTTCTCATTCTTTGAATAGTCCCACTCTACTTATCAAACTAAGTATAGACTTTGGGAAGTTTAGTAATAACCAAATTTTGCCTTAGAATCCTAACACTTTAGATTTCATTTACCCATTGGGGAACAATGATTTCTCACATTTTAATCTCTTATTTTGGGCTTGAGGACTGGAAATATGGAGGATTCATATGAGGTGATGTAATCATGGGGGTACCAAGGATGCACTTATATGAATAGGAAACTAAAGGTGTGTTTAAATAAGCTTCTCCCGTGGAGATGTTTCCTTTATAGGTGTAACTTTAGTCAAGAGTTTAGTAAATCCTAGGGTAATTTGTAAAGTCATTATAATTGCTCACATCATCGATGAATAAGGCATAGGGAGTTCTAATTGGGTTAACATTTTCTTTAGGAATTATGGCATATGGGGATTAAAAATAAAGACATTGACCAAATTTTCAAAAAGGACTACTTTGGAAGTCCTTAGTAACTTTGGATAAGAAAAAGGAGTATTTTAATCAATAGGTACTAGTATAACTAGACAATGTGGACCTAGTAATAGTTGGGAGAGACTTAAATGTAAGATTTCAATATTAAAAATTTAAGAAATAATAGAAGATACTATATTTTCAATGATCATGCTATGTTCTTGTGTAAGGACATGATGTTTTTACATATTGGTTGAGGCTTCATTTAGTAAATGTTCTCCTAGATTCAAGACTCTATCCCTTTCTATCTCAGCCTCTTCATCATCTAGTTCTTAATTTTCCAAACAATTAACTAGAGATATTACTACTTGAGGTCATATTCCTTCATTAGTTTCATTACATCCACTGCTTCCTTTACTTCCTCCTTTACCTCCTCTTTTATGGTTAGAAGATAAAGTGATGGTCTTTCTTATAGATATTTATCCTTATAGGGAAGGTAAAGATCTTTATGCTTCTTTTAGAAAGTGAATATGGGTGCATTGGAAGATGGATGAGATGGGGGAACATTTGTAGGAATAATGGAGGTAGGAGGTATGACTAGAGATGGTAATAAAGGAGTAGTAGATATGATCAATGGTTCTCACATGGTTGTGGAGGACAAATTTCTTTTTGGAGGAGACATAATGGATTGGAGCGAACCTAGAGTAGTAGGAATAGATAGGAAAGTGGTCTGTAAAAATTCTAGAAGACTTAACTCAGTAACTATGGTAAGGAGTGGCAAAGGTGTCATGACAAAAGAGATCCTCCTTTATTCCCCTAAATAATTTTTTGACATGTGCCTTGTAGTGGCTATATCCAAAGTATAAACATTAGTTTCCACCAATGTGCAGGAGATCCCTCAAAATTTCCATCATAATTTGAGGGTCTGATTCTCTCTAAGTGCCAAAATCATCTCATTGTTCATTTACCAGAACTAATAATAGGGAAGAAAGAATATCATGTCACTGAGTGTTAGTTACTTGATTTGGAGGCCACTGATGACTCCATGGATCTTGAGACTTGTCCTTAGTTACTTTAGAATCATACTTAAGGTCTTAATCCCAAGCCATAAATATAGATTTATTTCTCATTTGCATGTATACTTCAATTTTATATACTACATATATAAAGATGGTGTCATGGTCATATTCCTCATGGTAATAGGAAACATGTACCATCTTATTATCCTTAAGTTGTAAGAGATACTACCTCACCTTATTCTTTGGGTCCCATTCCCTAAAAATTGTAATATGTAGATTATATTGAGTCCTATCCTTACCAACATGAATAAAATGTGATCTAACAACATATGGTTACTGTCCAATGCTTAAATTATTTTTGAAATAATAGGATGAATACATTTAACCTAGTTCCTCATCAATGATTTTATAAATTTGGTATGTAATTTATTGTTTTACTACATGGTCTAGAACATGATATAGTAATAGTAGGGGACTAGTCCTTATTCCTCTTACCCTGATAATAGTGACATCTAAATAGTACTATTAGTCTCTCATTTTATTCAGGATATCTATTATATTATCAAATAATCTAGGCATTGTAGTGCCTTGTATGGCCTGGAATATTTGGGATAGACCTCCTTGCATAACCTCTTGATCTCATTCTTATATATGCACAAACATAAAATAATATTATTCACCTAGCCTATTTGATAAATACTCACTTGAAGGCTGCCATTCTTGACTATATGGCTTATATATTGTGCCCATGACTACCTCTAATAGGTAGGACATCATATAAGTGTTTTTTTTAGTTGCCTTCTAATGGGGGTGAAGTAGTTGTGACTTTAGCTTGACACTAATAATTTATCCCAATGTCATTAACTTGTGTGATGTTGGTTGTATATCCAATTGAAAAACCCATTTAACCTAGACATATGCAACAATAGGAAAACTATTCAACCTGTTCAATAAGGCCATAACTATCCAAATTCCAACAATAAATTTGATGATTCAATTGGATGAGATATCCCCATTGGGATTTATCCTCTATATTTTGGGAAGCCATTATTTTAATTTTCCATCTATTGTATTGTGCCTAGACTAAACATTAGCTAAGACCTAATTGTAAGTGGTTTTAGGGTAGGGTCATTTAAGGTATCTCTCAAACTATCTACATGAGATGTATGTAATAACATTTTTAGCATTCCTAACATATAGTATATCCCCATAAATAGTTGTATTAAAAAATAAAAATATGAGTAGGTCAATGCATGACATTATATCTAGTTTGGTTACCACTTGGTGGAGGCCTTGTTATGTTATTGGTTGGATGTCATCTATGTATTACTTCTCCACAAGATAAATTTTATCCTTAGTAGAATACAAATTTAAAAACTCTACCTCTTCTATCATCGAGTAGTGTAGGAAATTGAAATTTAATGCACTACTTTCAAATATAGTATCCATGTGTTTGGGTCCTCCTGCTAATGAGTAGGGAGAAGAAACTAGAGATTTACCATGTTTTGAAGAAGAAGACATTTCTCTATGAATTAAATAGTTTATTCTATTGTTTTTATTTTAAAAAGATAGGGATATCTAGATGATGTATAACTTAAAGATGTAAGTATTGGATTGAAAGATTAATGGTGAAGTGAATCATTGTTTCACATTGATTTTGTATATATTTTCCCCAAAGACTAAGTATTGAATGCATCCATGTATCATTAATGCAGATAAAGAACTTTTATTTTAATTACCTTTTTTATTTGAAATTATTTCTTGGTTCTGGTAGACTAGTTTGCTTTCCATATGGCAATGCTTTGTTGAGTTTCTACATCTAATCACCACTTTTAAGAAAGCTATTGATTAATCATCAAGTAATTATTTTTCCATGTTGTCAACATTTCATATCTATACATTAGCCACATCCCCTTTCATAAATTGACACTTTTTTAGCATTCATCATGTCAACTCCTTATCCTCCCATTATGTTTCATATGCTCCACAGTCATGGATCAATGTGACAAGCCATGTGGAATGATATTGATTACATGAGACTTAAATGTTTTGAGGCTAGGTATCTATTAATTTGGACTATGTGTGTCTCATAATGTCTTGGGTAGTGGGAGGAAGACATGTAGAATGATATCAGTGGCCTAGAAGGTTAAAGGGATCAGATCTATTAGATTGTGAATTTTGATTATGTTTTGACATTCCCAAAGCTGAGTTGTGGCATAAATGTGCCAAGTGTTGGTTATTTAGAGCATGGAATCTTAGATCAATTATACTATAGAAGAAAGGTCTATTTAATCCTTCTAGAGTTCCATTTGATATAAATATTGCTAAGTGTTGAACTGATCATAACTGTGAAAGATCAAAGGTATTAAACTATGGAGGATCAGTGCCATTAAACTTTGTAGATGAAAAAATGAAATATGCACATTTCTAGGTTCTAAAGATATTCATAAGCTTAATAATTAGAAATGCTTATAATTTTATCAACTTTAAAATAGCTCGAGGCTCTAGATGATGTGGGAACAAGGTGTGTAATAATCTTGACTAACTGAAGGGGGGCCTATTCAAGGATAGTTAATGAATCTAGGTCAATGGTCCTAAAATCACATAAAGTGGATGCAAAACTAGGATGAGAAAAGATTAATGTCATTATATTATAAACCATAACTTTTAAAATGAAACTCATGAAAACCCAAGGCATAAAATAACTTAAATTACTAATTCAATCTTTGATTTTCATGGTTTGATTTATTGTAAAACTCAAATTTAGTATAATAACCTTAGACTATGAGTGAATAAAAATTATAAACATGGAATTTTAAGGTTTATGAATTCCCCAATTAAAGATTTTAAAATAAGGGGTCCAATTTAAAATTGATAAAATGGGGTGTGTATGTTAGGGGCATGAAAAATGGCATTTTATAGGGGAAAATACTCTTGAGTATTTTGAAAACTCAGAATTTCAGTAATATACTATATAAAAACTTAATTTTGACAAAGAAAGGATAAGGAAACTAAGACTTTTTAAAAAAATCCTATTTCTTCATGCAATATACTTACAATTCTTTTCATTGAATTCATGTGTGGTATAGGGAGATTAATTGTCCTTGGTTATGAAAATTTTAATAGACAATTGAATAAACACTATAGGTTTCACATTCACTTTTAATTATGAAATAAAAAGGAATCCTGGGTATTGATCTACTTCCAACCAGGCATCCATCCTGACATAAATATCTCTAGTCCCACTCAAAGCCTTTTTCTACCACTAGTTAGGCATGTATAGCCATGATAGATGTTACTCAAATAACACATATTTTATAGGTTTTCAAGGTTTTTTTCTTTCAACATAGATAGAATAAATGGTTGAGTACCACCATTGGTTAGTTATATGTATAAGAAGATTTATTTGTCAATATATCCCTATCAGTGTGTACCAAGTTCTATGTTTTATTATTTCATATCCAAGTTTTATCATGCCATAGTGTAATGAATCTTTATAAATTGAAAATGTTTCTAAACTTTTCATAAATATATCAAAAAAATTCCTTGAAACTTAGTAAGTTTATTATATCTAGGTAAAACTTAGTTTAGTCACAATACATACCTCAATACCAAACCATATTGTACTTTCAAAATAGATCTCTTTGAAGACCAATGGTGCCTCTTCACTTGTCATCCCTTTATTTTGATATTATTTGTACTTTCAATTCAAGAAATTGGTGACACAGTTCTACATTTTAAGAATTTAACCTAGAAAACATAGTGACTAATCTAATAAAAGAAATAATGTTGAAACCAAGAGTTTTAGGCTATAAATCATAATGAATAGTAAAAGCTTTTACTTACAATTTACTCTAATGCATCTCCAATTAGAGAAGCCATGAATTAATGCTTAAAAAACTATCCATTGAATGGAAAGGTGAGGTCATTACCTTGAAGGTCTTTTAATCAAAATAATTTTTTACCAAGGATTTCTAATATCTGATATGGTCCAATCTATAAGGGAGTGAACTTGTCATGGTGTCCATTTTTTCATGGAATTTATTGCATAAAAGTATGAGGTTTAAAATCTTGAAGGCATTTATTTTGTATCTTTCATCAAACCATCAATTTATAATATCCTAATGTTTATTGAAGTTGTGCAGGGATTCAGTTCTTGTGGCTTTCATTTGGATAATATCTAATAGCATAGATTATATTATTTTTTATTTATCCATGCACTCTTCCACAGATAGATACATTGGTCTATTGAGATTTATAGGGAAAATTGGTTGTTATCCATATACTAGTATAAAGATGAAACTTTGAGAGTTTGTTTATGTCTGGTTATGTCAACACATAATGTTTATTTTAGCAAGAAATGCCACTCTTGTGGTTTATCTTGTGTCAATTTATTAATGGAATATAAGAGTTTTTTATTAGTAGATTCAACTACTCTATTCCTTTGTGAGTAATAATTTTATGTGAATGCCACTATAATCTGATTATTATAAGCCCATTTTTTTAATTCAGATGATTGAAAATATGGACTATTATCGTAAACTAGGTAAAAGGGGGTGCCAAACCTAGTTACTATATTTTCCTCTAGAATTATAATGACATCAACTACTCTAGATTTTTTTTAAGACTACTTGTGTCCATATAGTGTAACAATTTGTAGTGATAAGGATGAAATTATGTCCTATTGAAGAGTTCATGTTTATTATCCCAATAAAATAATGACCCATTTGGAAAAGGGGCATTCCTCAATAAATGACTACAAATGCATGGAACCATTCACTTCTCATTTAGAAAATATTTGGCATTCATGGGAGGTTCTAATGTGGTTATGAGTAGATTTGAATATTATGGGTTAGTAGTACCCTATCCTTAAAATATTTTGAGTTGTGGTATTACCTAAGGGGTTTTCCTTAGTTATCTTTTGGTGCAAGTCATCTAGGACATCCTTAACTTCTTCTTTTGACATTCATATTAGATACATGCCTTCATAATTTTTCTATATATGAATCCTTTTTTATCATGTAATGGGTTGATTTAAAATTGAGAGCTTGTTTATGTTCTCTATTTGATTTAGGAGGGCATGGAGGGCACATACCCATGAGTAAATAATAGATTCTCTAAGAGTACCATTCACATCCAACTATTTGATATTCATTGATTTATTCAATACTAATTCATAGGATAGTTTGATCTACAATTGGACAATACCCTGGGCTCTTACCATTTTTCTAGATCTGATTTCAAGATTAAACTTATGTAAATTTATCATCCACTTACCTCTTGTTTCACCTAATTCATTTTGTTCCAACATAATCTTGATAGTTGGGTCTACAATAATGGCATACATTTTATTTCACAAGATGTAGTTATTGAATTACTTAACTTTAATTAAGGTGTATATTTGTTTATCTATCATAGAATATCTTAGTTAAAAATCTTTCATATTGGTACTCATGAAATCAATGGGATTTTTATTACCTTCTACCCTTTGTGTTAATACATTATCTATGATATCTCTGAAGTAGATGAATAGAGGTAATTTTTTTTTATTGAAATCTAGACTTGTCATAACTGGAGCTTGAGCAATAGTAGTTTTGATATATTTGAAGGCATTATAGACTTATACCATGTACTCTATATTTGCATATTGTTTTAGCATAGGATTAAATGGTTTGACTATTTCAACAAACTAGAAATGAATTTTCTAGCAAAGTTGATATTTTCAAAAAAAGACTTCAGCTCCCTTTTGTTATTGGGAGGTGTCAGCTTAGAGATGGATTTTAATCTATTTAGATAAATATAAAATTTATAATTAGTGATAATATGGCCTAACAACTTTCTTTCAATGATTCTCAATATACTCTTCTTTAGGTTTAGGGAGGCCTCATATTTTATGTGTCTATCAAAGATTCTCTACAAGCGGTTGACCTAATCAACTCAATTTTTTGAAAACATAATGAGATAATCCATGTAAATGATGATAAATTTACCAAACAACATATGGAAGGCAAAATTTACTGATTTTTATAGGGTGACTCCTACATTGATTAAAACAAATGACATTCTTTTATATGCAAAATTTCAACACTTAGTGATTAATGTAGTCTTCATCTTATCTTCTACTTCAACCAGGGCCTGATTGTAACTAGATAACCCATCTAGAAAGGACATCATATTTTATATTCTCACCATTTTTATTACCTAATACAAATAAGCTAGAGTGTAATTATATTTATCTAATGTTTTGTTTAGGTTTTTGAAATCAACGCATAATCCAATTTCCTCATTTTTCTTTCTAACTAGTACTTAATTGGATATCAAAGTGTAGACACCGAAATCATGTCGACTCCCCTGGTCATTCTTTGTCTTATTCTTCTTCACCTATTTAACCCTTGTTGATCACTTTTTCCATTAGCCTTGACCCTGGCAGCATGTAAAAATGAGCACAGAGCTAAAGCTAGACTCTATCCCCATTGTGCATCTGCCGACGATGGTCTTTACACGGCCGATGTCGCCGACGTCGGTCACTTATCAGCCGACGTCGGCAATCCTGCCGACGTCGGTCACCTTACCGTTATCCGTTATCAGTTATCATTCAGTTCCCAATCGGTTTCCCAAATGGTTATCGAACCGTCTCTCGAACCGCCCCTTGCCTTCATCAGCGTCTGCCAACCATTCAAAAGGCTGATCAATCAATCAACTAATCAATCAATAAAATTGACCCCTAAACTTTGGCAATCAATCAGCTCTGGCGATTAATCAACTCCAGCATTCAACCAATCTGCATTCGCTTTGATCAACTTACGGCAACGTTTCAACAACTTCAATCATGGCTTTTATCATGTCTTCTGGCAGGTAAGTATTTACTCTATTTGTTTTACTTCTTTTTGGTTATTATTTGTTTGTTGTTTCTATTTCTATCACCCCGGATCTTCAGACCATAGACCTGAACCCTTAGTCCCTTCTTTACATCCCTGCCCACTATCCGAATCCATAACTCTGTCCAGACTCAACTAAAACTCCTAGACCCTGTCCAAACTTGACCTTACTTTGACTAGACCCTGTCTAGACCCTATCCCGAACCTGACCAAGACCCTATCCCCACTCTGTCAGACCTTCTGCAATTCGTCTACCAGAACTTGTCCCGACCGATGCCGGTCACTACCCTGACCGACGCCGGCACTTTAACTGACGTCGGCACTTTCCTAACCGACGCTGGCATCACAGAGACCGACATCGGCAACTGCACAAAACATTTTACTTCATTATCAGGTACGCATTTTTTTTTCTATCCTTTATTTCTGTCATTTTATCTTTCATTATATCTACTTCAGTCCAATATTTTGCTTTTTTATCAGTGGGTTGATATCCTTCTAGGAAGTCTTCATACTTTCAGGATCGGGCGTTTGCCTGACAGCCTACCATATCTTTGACTAACGTTTTTCCGTGTTTTAGTCTCTTTTCTTTGTAGGTGTCATTCCTCCACAGGGAAAGAGGAGAATCTTCCAACGTCTGATTTTGGTGCGCACGACTTTATCAGGTATCTTCTAGCCTTGACCATTTCTTTTAGTTTCTTATTTCTTCTTTGAATGTAGAAAGCAATTTTGCATAGAAACACAAAGTCAAGTGCCTAATTGGAAATATGATTTTAGAATCTATGAGATTATGCACTTATGCCTATATAAGGGGTTGTAGGATTGGACTAATTGGACTCTATTTTAGCCTGAAAGGCATATGGTTAAGTTTGAGGGGGATGGTGTGAGTGATTACCCTAGGGTTAAAAAACTTTAGGTCATCATAAGTACATGGAATAAAATCCTTGTAGTCCATGAATAATGTATTGAGTCTATGTTTTTAATTCCCAATTCATATTAGACCCACATTCATATATTGAGGATTTTGATCAGTCCCTAAGTTTTCTTTGGTGAAGTGAGATTCGATTGCCTTGAAGGCTTTTACTTCTAATCTTTTGGAAGAATATCGAAGGCTCACTCTAAAGAAACCATCCCCAAAGGGATGTGGTTTTATTTCAGTTACAAAACACCATCTTGTCCTATATATTCATTATTCATAAGTTTAATGTCTTTTTCATCTATTAGTTAAGAGTAAAAGGCTCTAGAATTAGTAAGGAACTACACGATTTTATGATCTTCCTCAAACATCTAAAAATGGTCTATATTTTTTAGAATAGAATGATAGGGAACTGACTCAACATAGAACCTTTCCATTTTTTACTCTTTTAGTGGTGTTGAATTAACAAGTAAAGTTTTTAGTGAATATGTTGTCTATTTCTTTATCTTGGAATAGATTCGATGGTAAAGACATCAAAATATTCAATTAGGTCCCCATACTGATGCTTATATTTATTTAAATAAGTATTTTTGCATTGGTATTTATTTCTAATTAGGTTTACAACTAGCTCAAAATTAGCAAAGATTTATACTTATTTGGCATTATACTTTAGTGAAAATTAAAGGCTAATAATTAGAGATTCATATTCAGACCTATTATTCATGTATGGAAACTATAATCCATAACATATCAAATACCACTTCCTTTCTAGATCTATGAGGGCTATGCCAATACTTAAATCTTGTTTTGACCTAGTCCTAATGAAATGAAGTGTCTATAGTTGAGAAGGACATTCAAATTCTTGTTCATTAAATGCATTTTCCTATTTAGTGGTGAACATATACACATTTTCATGTGAACACACAAAGTCTAACTTTTCATTGGTGGTATTATACTCTGTTATCATGTATTTCATTTTGGGTTCATGGTTCACTCAAATTTGGCTGAGTAGCCCCTTCCATGATAATGACATGTGTGAGAAGTCATTGGCCACCTATCCATTAAGCATTTTGGACTAGTCCCTTCTCAGTAAGAGTTTATAATCTTATAGAATGTCAATAAATAATTTATCAATAGTCTACTACACATGTGGTTCAGATGCTAGTTGGATGTGCACATTGGTTAATTATTTGACACATGGGACTGAGGATTTATTTAATTAAATATCCAATCTCTTTGACTTGTCAGGAGTTAGATATAGTTAATGGAATATAGCTAGTAGCATCACATTGGTTGATTCTATAAAATCAACTAGATAGTTGTGCACATTCTTTCTAAACTTTTTTAATGCTAGCAAGAAAGGTGATACTTATAGTTTGTCTTTATATACCATTATATTTAATATCCTTTAATTATCAAGAGATGACCTTCTATTTAAGGTTTTGAGAAACATCTCCCTTTGTTTGGTGATGTAGGCTAACTCATGTAAACTGATGTTATCCTTGATCTTTTTCATATCTTCAAAAACTATTATATTCCCCTTTTGTAGGGGGTTATAGAATTTATGAATGCTCATATCTCTTTGGAGGAGGTGGATTATTGTTAGCCTTCAGATCTAGAGGAGTAGTAGAATTATTATTTAGAGGAGTTTAAATATTCATAGACTACTTACTCTTTATATTTTAATTATTCCTGGATTGGTGATACTACTCGAAGGTATAAATCTCATTTGCGTTATCCTATAATTAATTATCACCATCCTCAAGAAATGGAGAGTCATAGGTCTTGAAAACCATTTTTATGCTTAGGTGGCTACAATCATTGGATGAAAATGATTCCTTTTGATGTGTAGAATTTTCTTTCCTTTTTGCCTCATGCTAGATGATTTTAAAAGTAGTGCAAAAATTGATAAAATCTAAGTCACCATGTTGCACAATTTTATGAACTCAAAACTATTTTGGAAGAGCTGTATCCATGATATTGATCTCAAGAATGATATAATATAAGATTTGTTTTGATTATATCCATCCGTATTGAATGGTCTATTATATATATAGAATCCAAAATTTTGGTTAGATGTTATCTGACTATATTACCCATGAATGTTTACATGTTCATAAATTTGTTACTCAATTTCTATACCATCCTCCAGATGAACTCCAATTATGTCCTTTTAGAATAAAATTTAGTACCATTTATAGTAGCTATATTTATTGGGATTGAATGTTGACTCTAACTCTATTGGCTAGAGGTAGACATAGATCTATTTAGGAAGCCAAGGTGTTGGTTAGGTAGAGCATGACTGAAAGGCATGAGGATGTATGATTGGTTTTAGTTTTAGGATGTATTATTCTAATTCACCTCTGGGATTGGAGTGAAGGTTAGGAAAAATTAGGACAACATCAATTGAGGCCAAGGCTTGCATCTAGGGATTTAGTAGCTTATCACTATCAATAGATTTAACATAAACTAAAGTCAATGAAATGATTCCTAAATTTTGCACAATAACATAAAGGAGATGGGATCTAGTGTGATTTTATACATCTTGATAGCTAATGACTCATTTGGTTGATAGTTAATATCTAGTATTTTATACAAATTTTGAAATATGGCATTAAAATCTTGGATTGGTTCATTAGATTATCACCTCATACTAGGAAAGTGATGATAAATAATAGTTAGACTAGTGACATGACCAAATTATGCCAACAATGTATCTCAGTAGTTAGGCCAAGTCATGATAGAACATTCTAAAATGTTTAGGAACTAGTCATAGGCCATATCTTACAATTTGAAAGGGAATTATTTGGAAGCCACCTCTTCATGAGTTACATTAAATATCCCTAAAGAAAATTTGAAGGCCCTGATATGTTCCTCCATAGTCCTTCCTCTTAAGGGATAAAATGTAGGGAGATATTTCTCTACTTTTTTTAAGGAGATCATGCATGACTCCAGTAATATTGATAGTTGAACCTCTTAGCCAAGTTGTAGCATAAGGGGGAGGTGGTGGAGGATTATTCAATTGTTTATGTTGTAGTTGATCCATTAGGAGGATAGGGATATGATGTTGTCTACCTAGGGAAAATGATTAGGCTCTAGGTCCTCTCCTAAATCCCCTATCAATCTTTGATTTTATATGGATTTCTAAAGGTGGTAACAACAAGTTATCATTTGAAGTAGATATTGTTAATATTCTAAGTGCTTCCATTATAATTGGAGGGGTTATTTCTTAAAAAATGATAGAGGCTGAATTAATGTCCTTCCTTATAAAACCAATTTAAGTGTATTATTGATGTGGGTTTTATGCACACCATAGTAACCCTAAAAATTAGCCTTTAATGTTTTAGGATAAGTGAAATACTTCACTCTAAGAAATAAATTGTTGGGTATTTGGTTTTATGACAATCTAATAGTGGAATAGAGGTGTAGGATACATAATGTTTACCATGGGTGAGTTGGCTATGGTATGACCTATATTTCCTTGAATTGATTATAAGGATGATGGTTCTAGCTAAAGTGGGAATGATTTCCAAAACAAATTCAAAAAAATGAAAACCCTTCAAGACCAACACCTGAACTAAGGTATAAGAAGAAATAAAAAGAACAATATTTATTTTAAGGTGTTGTAACACAATAAAAATCAAACACAATAAATATTCAAAGGGTTTCAGAACATGATATAAATAAACATGCATGAATCAAAGGTTTTGGATGTTTTCTATATTTTTATTGCACATCAGCAATGGGGATTACAATTCACATGTAAAAGTCATTCAAATTAGTTGTACCTTAAAATAATTAACTGTGTTAAATAAGATAACTCATATACAATCAAATAACTAAAATATTAGAATGATAGTACATCCCATACAATCCACAAAATTGGAGAAGAATCAAGATTTGCACACAAAGACTAAGTCAAGACAAACTTATCAAAATTTATTACTAAACTTAGAAAACAAAAATATCCTCCTTAAAAAATTTGGAGGATATAAATATATATAACTTGGGATGGGATGACTCACCTCTTCAATCTTCATCTAAAATTACAAATTCAAAAATAGAACTATGCCTAAGATCATGAAAAATATTCATGCCTCATGTACATATTTAGAAAAACTCCTTCAACTAAAAATATAATATACATGCATATAAAATGTGTTGAGAACTGAAGTTACATTTTAGAAATAACATGAAAATACATATCTAATTTACATCAAGGTGCTAATGTGGCACTACTAACAAAAGTGTTGGGTAGGATAAGTGTAATTGCAATAGACATAACTAATGAAGGTCCCTATGGAATCAAAATTGGGCTTATTGAAGTTTACATGATACAAAATCTATGGAATTGATAGCTTTATGATACTTGGGAGACATTGGTAACTAGTTGTGTATGTGGAACTAACCATGAATCTACTTCCTTGGATCTCAACTCTTTGAATAATGCACAAGTTATGTCAAGCTCCTTATTTATATTATCAAAATTGAGTAATGAAGGCTTCAAAATATTAATATCCTCAACCATTAATATTTGTTTCTTAGATTTTGTGTTTTGAATTCAGTTTATAAATATTATGCCTTCGTTACTCTATCTTTTGAAAAACTAACCAACTATAGGATTTCTTTGTTGGTTTTATAGATGGTTCTGTCAACTTCTTCTTTGAAGTTGTTTGCAGCTAACTAAAGAAGGTTTTCAAAACTAGGTCTATTGAATAATTACAATATAAGGGTTATCACATTATTAAACCTCATATCTTCTATAAAATTTAATGCTTCACACTCATGAGTGATAAAATTATCTAGTATGGTCTTCATTTACTTATGACATTTAAGGGATGAATCCCTTCTTACCATTACATAATTTAATCACCAAGAAGCATCCATACTAGATGTAAGATTCAATTGTTGAAAAAAATTAGTCCTAGAGCATTGGAACAAAAATTTCACTCTCATTTCTACATATTTAATCGAGTTCAAAAATTTGAGAAAAGAATCCCTGTTCAATTGGATCCCTGCCTAGGAAATTGTAACTTTATACAAAATATCGTATGACTTAGTTGATGAACTCTATAATATATAAATAATATCCTAAGGTTCATGGATGATTTGATGTTTTTATAACCTATTGAAGGCATTTTATTTACTTTGAAATGTTTCTTTCATTGCTTCCCCCATAGATTCTACAATAGAAACAAAACTCTCAATATAATTGGTGTGGTTGTTTGGATATCTTTTGGGTTTCTTTGCTAAAGGGAAAATATTCTCCCTTTTTTCAAACTCCACTTCATCTTTAGTTCTTGTGTTGATCATCTTCCACTTCCTTACCCTTTCGATAATCATACTTTGCTTATCAAACCAAGTGGAGTTTGTGATAAGTTCCATCATTACAAAATTTTGCCTTTCATCCCTAGCACATAACATGTATCTTTCCGATTGGGGAATAAAGAGTTATCCCATTTCAACATCTTAGTTTGGGCCTAAGGAATATGAATATGAAGGAGACATAGAAGGTTGTGTAATCATGGGAGGTTCCAAGGATGCACTTATCTGAATAGGAAACTAGAGGGGTGTTTGAACAACCTTTTTAGATGGAGTTGTTTCCTTCATAGGTTTACCTTTAGTTAAGAGTTTATTCAAGCCTGAGGTAATTTTTAAAATAATCTTAGCTACTGACATGGTGAATGGCTATATCATGGGGATTTATAATTGAGCTAACTTTTTCTTTGAGACTGGTGATATTCAAGGATTAAAAATAGAGACAGTGATCAAATTCTCAAAATGGAATAATTTAGAGTCCTTGATAACTTTGGAGAAGAATAAATAATATTTGAATAAATATTACTAGTATAATTAGACAACATAACCCCAATAATAGTTAGTGGTAGACTTGCAACTAAAATTTCAATATTAGAAATTAAATAAATAATGGAAGATACTACCTTGTCAAGTCTCTACTATGTTTTTGTGTGATGACCTGATGTTTTAACATGTCAATTGAGGATTCCTTCTGTCTATGATCTACTAAAATCAATAATTTGTACCTTTCTATCTTAGTCTCTTCATCATCTAGGTGTTCATCTGTGGGATAATCAACTAGAGATATTACATGCTTGAGATCCCCTTATTTTATTAGTTTCTTTGTGTCTAAAGCTTCCTCTATTTCCTCCTATGCCTACTCTTCTATGGTTGGAAGACTAAGTGATGGTATTTATTATAGTTGTTTATCCTTGGGGGGAGGTGAAAGGACTTTTTACTTCTTATAATAAGTTAAGATGGGTCGAGTGGAAGGTGGATGAGATGGGGAAACAGTTGTAGGAATAATGGGAGTAGGAAGTATGACTAGATATGATGGTAAAGTAGTAGTAGCTATGATGAATTATGATAAAATGGTTGTGGAGGACATAGAGCTTACCCACATATACTTAGGGGATTAGGTAGAACCTAGATTAGTAGGAATAGATAAGAATTTAGTATATATTAACTTAGGAAGACTTACCTAAGTAACTATAGTGAGGATTGGAAAAGGTGTCATCACCAAATATCTCTTCCTTTATTGTTCTAAATATTTATTGACCTATGCATTTTAGTAGCCACATCCAAAGTCTAAACATTAGTTACCAGTAATGTATAAGAGACTTAAAAACTTGTGAGACCCCTCACAATTTTCCTCCTAGTGTGAAGGTATGATTCTATCTGAGAACCAAAATCATCTCATTATTCATTTGTAGTTAATTCTAAAGGGGAAAGAGGTCTATCTTATTATTTATTGTCAATCAATTGACTTGGAGGCCATTGCTAGCTCCATGTAGCTTATCCATAGTTAGTTTAGGATCATACTAAAGGGACTGATACCAAGCCATAGATATTGATTTTTTTTTCATTTTCATCCATTCTTTAGTATCATAAGTTATATTTATAAAGACTGTGTCATGGATGTATTCCTCATGGCCATAGGAAACATGTACCATCTTCTTCTCCTTGAGTTACAAGAGATACCACCTCACCTTGTTCTTAGGGTCTTATTCCCTAAAATGTGTAACATGTATATTGTATTAAATTTTGGCCTTGCCAACATGAATAAAATGTAATCTAATAACATATTGTTGTTTTTCAACACTTAAAGGAGCTTTTAAATAATAGATCAAATAGCTTTGACCTAGTTTCTCATCCACATTTTTATAAATTTGGTATACAATTTTGTTTTCTATTATGTGGTCCAAAACATGGTGTGGTAATATTATGGGAGTGATACATGTTACTTCTACCTTGATAATAGTGATATCTTTGCAGTAATAGTAGTCTCTCATTTTGTTTAGGATCTTTCTTATATTCTTAAATAATATGGGCATTGTAGTGACCTATATGGCCTAGAAGATTTAGTGATATACTTTTTCACATATCCTCTTGATATTATTCTTAAATATATTAGAAACATAAAATAATAGTATTCATATAACTTGTTTTATAAATACCCACTCAAATGCTGCCATTTTTGACCATAGGGCTTGTATATTGTGCCCATGATTGCATCTAATAGGTAAGAAATCATATAAAAGTTTTTTTTTTAATTTCCCTCTAATTAGGGTGAAGTACTTGTGACTTTAGATTGGCACTAATAATTTTTGTGAATTCCACTAACTCATGTTTGATGTCAATAGTATATTTAACAGAGGAACCCATTCAACCTAGACATATGTAATACTAGGATAACCATACAACCTATTAAATAAGGCCATATCTATCCTAATTCTAAGAATAAATTTGATGATGCAATTGGATGAGATAACTCCCTTTCGATTTATCTTTTGGCCTTTAACAATACATTATTTCAATTTATCATCTATTATATTATGCTCAAGACAAACATTGGATGCGACCTAATTGTAAGTGGTTTTAGGGTAGGGGAGTCTAATGTATCTCTGAAATGCATTACCCGAGATGTATGAGACAACAATTTTAACCTTATTAACATGTGTTATATCCATAAAAATTATTTTATTAACAAATAAAACTTTGAGCAGGTTAGTGTACGTCATTACCTCTAATTTGGATACCACTTGGTGGAAGCCTTGTTCTTTGATTGGTTGGATGTCATATATGCATTACTTCTCCTAAGGAGAAAGTTGGTCATCTCTCTAATAAGGATTTATGAACTCTACCTCTTCTAAGAGTGTTGAGTAGAGTAGGAACTTGAAATCTAAAGTGTTTAATTCAAATACAATATCCATATATTTAGGTCCTCCTACTAATTAGTAGGGAGAGGGATCTAGAGATTTTCCATGTTTTAAAAAATAAGCCATCGCTCTATGATAGTTATTGAAATTTTCTCTATGAATTGATTGATTTTTTGTGTGGTTCATTTCTAAAAAAATTAGGGATTTTATAATGCTGGAGACTCAAAGGTGTGATCACTAGATTGAAAGAGTAATGGGAAAGTGTACCTACATTTTGCATTGATTTTTCATATATTGTTCCTAAGATTGAGTATTGTTCCTAAAGGGATGTGGTTTTATTTCAGCTATAGAACACCATCTTGTCCTATATATTCATTATTCATAGGTTTAGTGTCTTTTTCATCTATTAGTTAAGAGTCAAAGGCTTCAAAATTAGTAAGGAACTACATGATTTTATGATCATCATCAAACATCTAAAAATGGTCTATATTTTTTGGAACAGAAGGATAGGGAACTGACTCCACCTAGAACCTTTTCATTTTTTACTCTTGTAGTGGTGTCGAATTAGTAGCTAAAGTTTTTAGTGAATATGTTGCCTATTTTTAAATCTTGGAATAGATTTGATGCTAAGGACATCAAAATATTCAATTAGGTCCCCATACTGATGCTTATATTTATTTAAATAAGTATTTTTGAACTGGTATTTATTACTAATTAGGTTTACAACTAGCTCAAAATTAGCAAATATTTGTACTTATATAGCATTATACTCTAGTGGAAATTAAAGGATGATAATTAGAGCTTTGTATTTATACATGTTATTCATGTATGGAAACTATAATCCATAACATATCAAATACCGCTTCCTTTATAGATATGTGAGGGCGATGCCAATACTTAAACCTTGTTTTGACCTAGTCCTAATGAAATGAAGTGCCTATAGTTGAGAAGGACATTCAAATTCTTATTCATTAAATGTGTGTTCCTATTTGGTGGTGAACATATATACATTTTCATGTGCACACATAAAGTCTAACTTTTCATTGGTGGTGTTATACTCTGTTATCATGTATTTCATTTTGGGTTCATGGTTCACTCAAATTTGGCTAATTAGACCTTCCATGATAATGACATGTGTGAGAAGTCATTGGGCATCTATCCATTAAGAATTTTGGATTAGTCCCTTCTCAGTAAGAGTTTATAATCTTATAGAATGTTTATAAATAATATATCAATAGTCTACTAGACATGTGGTTCAGATGCTAGTTGGATGTGCACATTGGTTAATTATTTGACATATGGGACTGAGAATTTATCTAATTAAATATCCAATCTCTTTGAATTATGAGGAGTTAGATATAGTTAATGACATATAGCAGGTAACATCACATTGGTTGATTCTATAAAATCAACCAGATAGTTGTGCACATTCTTTCTAAACTTTTTTAAATCTATCAAAAAAGGTGGTACTTATAGTTTGTATTTATATACCATCATATTTATGTGTGTATCCTTTGATTTATCAGGAGATGATATTCCATTTAAGGTTTTGAGAAACATGTCCCTTTGTTTTGTGATCTAAGCTAACTCATGTAAACTGATGTTAGCCGCTATCTTCTTTATATCTTCAAAAAATATTGTATTCCCCTTTTGTAGGGGTTATAAAATTTACGAATGCTTATCTCTCTTTGGAGGAGGTGGATTATTATTAGCCTTCAAATCTAGAGGAGTAGTATAATTATTATTTAGAGGAGTTTAAATAGTCACAGACTACTTACTCTTTATATTTTAATTATTCCTAGATTGGTGATACTACTGGAAGGCATGGATCTCATCTATGTTATTCTATAGTTAATTAGCACCATCCTCAGGAAATGGAGAGTCATATGTCTTGAAAACCATTTTAATGCTTAGGTGGCTAAAATAATTTGATGAAAATGATTCCTTTTAATGTGTAGAATTTTCTTGCCTTTTTGCCTACTGCTAGAAGATTTTAAAAATAGTGCAAAAATTGATAAAATCCAAGTCACCATGTTACACAATTTTATGAACTCAAAACTAGTTTGGAAGAGCATTGTCCATGATATTGATCTCAGGAATCATATAATATAGTATTTGTTTTGATTATAGCCATCCCTATTGAATGGTCTATTATATCTTTAGAATCCAAAATTTTGGTTAGTATTTTATCTGACTATAACACTCATGCATTTTTGCATGTTCATAAATTTGTTACTCAATTTTTATACCATCTTGTAGATTGAATCCAATTATGTCCTTTTAGAATCAAAATTAGTACCATATATAGTAGTTATATTTATTGGGATTGACAGTTGACTTTAACTCTATTGGATAAAGGTAGACATAGAACTATTTAGGAAGCCAAAGTGTTGGTTAGGTAGAGCTTGACTCAAAGGCATGAGGATGTATGATTGGTTTTACTTTTGGGATGTAGTATTCTAATTCACCCATGGGATTGGAGTGAAGGTTAGAAAAACTAGGACAAGATCAATTAAGGCCAAGGCTTGCATCTAGGGATTTAGTAGCTTATCACTATCGATAGATTCAACATAAACTAAAGTCAATGAAATGATTCCTAAATCTTTGCACAATAACATAAAGGAGATGGGATCTAGTGTGATTTTATACATCTCGAAAGCTAATGACTCATTTGTTTGATAGTTAGTATCTAGTATTTTATACAACTTTTGAAATATGGCATTAAAATCTTGGATTGGTTCATATATTTTTGTATTTTTTTAAGGAGACCATGCATGACTCTAGTCACATTGATAGCTGAACCACTTAGCCATGTTGGAGAATAAGGGGGAGGTGGTGGAGGATTATTAAATTGTTGATGTTGTAGTTGATCCATTAGGAGGATAGAGATATGAGGTTGTCTACCTAGGGAAAATTATTAGGCTTTAGGTCGTCTCATAAATCCCCTATCAATCTTTACTTTTATATGGATTTCTAAATGTGGTAACAACAAGTTATCATTTGGGGTGGATCTTGTTAATATTCTAAGTTCTTCCATTGTAATTAGAGGGGTTATTTCTTAAAAAATGATAGAGGCTGAATTAATGCCCTTCCTTATAGAACCAATTTAAGTGTATTATTGATGTGGGTTTTATGCACACCCTAGAAACCCTAAAAATTAGCCTTTAATGTTTTAGGATAAGTGAAATACTTCACTCTAAGGAATCTGATGCAGGAGCATCTACATATATCTTGGCAAGACGTGGTTATGTTGGGATGATTGAATTCAAATTCTTGTTTTCCCTCCGAATTGTGTTTAGATTTCAAACTTTTACCTTGAGAGAAAATGTAATTGTCAAAAGTGAAAAGGTAAAGTAAAGTAAGAGAGAATCTCCATGTTGAAAGCCAATCTTGGCTTAAAGAGAAAATGAGGGGAGTGGTTGAAATCTTTCAACCGTAAGATATTAGTCTTCTCCAAATTAGTATATTGTTGGAAATTAAAACTATTTTTGTTTTTATCTTGAGCCAAGTTGGGCGTAGGAGAGGAGAGACTCTTTCAAAAAGAGTAAGATATGCATGGATTGCAGGAGAGGGATGAAGAGAAAAAGGAGGATCTCCTTTAGAGAAAAGAGTCAAGAAGGCTGTGAGGCTTGTAATTTGTAAATAAAATTGTATTTTAGAATCAGGTTTGCTCGAGTCTTTTTATCTTGTGCTTTCACAATTATTTGTGAATTATTGGGATCTTTACGAATAGAGAACTGAGTCTTTTTGGTGTGTTCATGAAATTAATATGGATTTAAAGATTTTTGAAAGCTCTCAGATGTGACTATGTAAAGGAGATCTTTATAAAAAGAAATAGTGTGTCTTGATTGATGGTAAGGAAGGTATGCAAATGTAACGAGGAAATGGGATCAAGTATGTAGAGATAGTATACAAGCTGTATTTCATTGAATGCTATGTGGCATGTAGTGTTGTTCATTTAAGCTGAGCCGAATATGTTTTAATTCATTTATTTAAGACTTTTATAAATTATGGAAGACCCCAAAGTGTCTATGGCAGAATAGAGCTACAAAAAGTCCCATGAAGATGCTTACGGGTCTTGAAATGAAAGACAAAAAAAATTACGGACAGGTTAGTATTGTTTCTTAATAATAAATTTCTCTAACAGACCCAAAAATAAAGGTCTGTGAGTAAAATTAATGGATATTGAACGTATTAATTGGTTTGTTGTCATTTGTATGAAAAGCTGTATAATGTGTGTGGAATAATGAAGCATTTGGGAAAAGATGAAGAGATGTGAGGGCAGATCGAAGAATAAAATAGTGGATCAATATAAGAAAATAGTTTAATGATGAATGTAGATCAGATGGGTTTTAACGGCGATGGAGAGGATAGTTTAGAATAGAATGGATACAAGACTATTTTCAAATCATGATCTGAGTCGATTTGTAATGATGATATGATGGATGTTTGAGTTCATGCGAAGCCTCTATAGATTTAATAATTGTGTGTTAGAGCCATTTCCTTTGTCATTAAACTATAATTAAGGACTGTGTAAACCTGACTGTAGAAGTTCATAGATAGAATTGAAAAGTTTCAAGATTATTTGTTTGCAAAAAGTTTTATGATGCAGACCAAGACAAAAATGAGTGGATGGAATGGATAGAAAACATGTGGTGCAAGAGACATGATAAGGAGGATACGATCTACTAGCATGTAGTTTATAAGACCAGATGAAGTCTGAGGTGGAGGCATCTAGGATGGAAGACTACAGTGGAGATGATTTGTGATTTGGACTCTTGTTGTTGTGAGCTTGATGAGGTCTATGCAACCGTAGGCTAATGGATGAACATATGTTGGGTGAGAGTGTTTCATGGTGTTATGGACTTTGATGATTACAGGGTATACAAATCATAAGGAAAGCTACAAGACAAATCAATATTGTTAGTATATAAAGTAAATATGAAAGTTCATGTTTTATGAAAACCCAGATCATTGTTTGTTATCTGATCACAGTGCTATCATTTTTGGTATCAGAGCAAGTAAGCTCCTGGAATAAGGAAAATTTTGTACTCTTCTAATTAGCTTTGTAGAGATAAAATTGTAGTGATTGAAGCAAGTGAAGAAGTTACAGATTCAAGGCAATCAAGCCATTGAGGCTTAAGAGGAGAAGAAGCCAAAGAAAGCTTAGTGAAGAGCCAAGAAAAGCTCTAGAAGAAGAGCATAGTGAATTCTCAAGAGGAAGATCTAAAGCAAGGTAAGCTTGGATTTGTGAAGTTACTGATATTTGGTTAAAGTAGTGTGAAGCCCAATAGTACCATTAAGTAGAATCAAGAGACTAGGATGCAAAAGGCCTAGGTGAGATCAAGGAGATTGTCAAAAGACCAGTCAAGGAGAAAAGGCTTGGGTGAGACAAGGGATCAAGAGACCAAGGTGGAAAAGACTTGGGTGAAGATCTTAGAAATGGAGATATTGCTGAGAAAAGAGTAGAGCAGCAAGGTACATGAGGCCACCAAAAAGAAAGAAAGCACCCCAAAGCAGAAAGGTATGATTAATGTTGACTTTGATAAAGAGATTGCTAGTTTGTGGAAAGATTTAGCTAAGATTAAAAGCTTGTTTGAGTTTGGGATGCAATCAAATGAGAAAGCATGGGTATGGCCAATGAAGAAGAGGTTGGAATGGCCAATTGATCTCATAATGAAGAGGAGAAGAAAGAAAAATGAGATTGCCAAGAAGAGAGAAGCCCATAGAGGTAAGAAGATAAGAAGGTTGCCAAGAGAGCAATAAAAAGGGGAAGAAGTTGTGAAGAAGGTTCTCATTGAGGAGAACAAGAGAAGAGAAGAAAGAAAAGATGAAGTGCTGGGAAGAGCACTTGAAAAGATAAGAGTGTGGGTGAAGAGAACACTCATGGAGACATTATGGTCTCTTATTCTTATTGCTAATATTTTATTTGAGTGGGTAATTGCAGGTATGAGCAGCCTTATGAAGGTCAAGAGAAGGGCCTTGGAGAGTGAAGAGATTGGTGCAAGAAGAGACACCAAGTGTACAAGTGAATGTGTAAAAGAAAAGAAAAAGTTTGCTATGGTTGATAAGGAAGAAGGAATGCATTGTCAAATGCATGAGAAAGATGTTGGAAACCTTGTGCAAGAAAATGTTGAGATGGAGGAGGAAATTGCATTCCATGATGCCATGGAGTACCTTGAAGAAGCAAGTGAAAAACTATGCACAAAAGAGGATAGTGCAATCAAAGAAGCCATGTAAAAGAATAAAACCATGAATCAGCCCATCAAGGAGGTAAAGGTGAATTATAATATTGATTTTTCTCATCCACTTAATTATGGAACAGCTGTTGAATAGGTTGCAAAATTCCACAAGGAAGTAGTGGAAGTCCTTCATCATGCCAATGAAGAAGAGGGTATAGAATACTATGATGACTTGAAAAACATTCCAATAGAACAAAGGAAGGAAACACACCTAAATAAAGTGAATGCAATCAAGGAAACTATGAGGAAAAGTATGGCTAAACATCAAGCCATTGAAAAGGTAAAAATAAATTCAAATTTTGATTTTGCACATGCATATAAGAGTAAGACTACTGATGTACAAATGGAGATGAAGAAGATCAATAAAAAGCCTTCAAATCCAATAATAGACCATGGCTATGTGGTACCAAAATGTATCAAGGGATAAACAAATGTAACAAAAGACACAAAGCTCAATCAAGATGATGACTCAAGCAAGAAGCAAATACAAAGCATGAAGGAAGAGGTAAATGAAGTGTTAAGACCCGATTTTGATTGTTATTGTGAGAATGAAGATGTTAATACACATGTTAGAAGAGGCAAGAGGAAGATGAAGTCCTCACACAAAGCAGTCAAGCATGGATACATAATGCCTGAGTGGATGGTGAAACACACAAGCA
Organism: Torreya grandis; assembly: GCA_037957365.1. Classification (NCBI taxonomy): domain Eukaryota; kingdom Viridiplantae; phylum Streptophyta; class Pinopsida; order Cupressales; family Taxaceae; genus Torreya; species Torreya grandis. Next base: position 43,233 of record JARHVA010005555.1, read on the forward strand.
AGCAACAAGTACGCAAGCAGGCAAGTTTACCTTATAAGATTGATTTTTCTCATATTCCTAATATGAATATAGATGTCCAAGAAAATAAAAGGACAAACAAAGTTGGTTTTTTAGTACTATCATAAGAGCATGGTTATAGGATGCCTAAATGGCTTGTGAAGTCAATGGATAAGAGAAAGAATCAAATGTGGGTACCTAAGAAGGTGAAGGAAGAAGATGTGAGTGTTGAGGCAACAACACCAAGAAGTCAATGGAAGAGGATTTAAGGTGATTCAAGCAACCAAGAGAATGAAGGTGACATGGTGAGTATGGAAGAGGCATTCCATGAAGACAGGATGCTTGAGAGGTATACCAAAGAGGTAAAAGGTAAACAAATGGTTTATGATGATGTTTTTGAATCCTTTAATGATCTTTTCATGAGAAATGAAAAATGGAAAGTGGTTATGTGGACTAATATACAGCAAGGAAAAAGTTTCAAATGGATGGATGATAAGGAAAGGGGAGAGTATGCAGCAAAGCAATGCCTCATTGAAAACAAAGAACAAACAAGATGGCTTCAAAGAGAAGTTGAAGAAAGTAAGGAGATACAAGGTAATGGTGTTTCAATTTCTTTTGATAAGTGTACTAATGAAGAAGTTGGTTTATGTGATGACAAGCTAAGAAAAGATGAGATAAGAGGTAAAGGACAAGTAATTTTTAAGAATGAAGGACCCAAGTTTGATGAAGAGAATAGTGAGATAGATGAAATCTTACTAAAGAAAGAGTTGAAGATGTTGGAGGAGCTGTTTGGTCATTCAAGAGAGATGAATGAAGGTACAGGCCATAGTGAAGACACCATTGGGAAAAGTGAAGCAAGAAAAGAGTACACTAAAGAGGCATAGGCAGTTTTGGCCAAAGAGCAGAAAAGTGGAGGCAACCAAGAGACTTTATGGTCTCAAGTTTTTACTTCTAACATTGCCTTTGATGTTTTGAATGTAGGTGTTAAAGTTGTGGAGATGAATGAAGTCCATAGTTCAATGGACAATTTTTTGAACCAAGAAGAACAACAAGAAGATCTAGAAGACATGTATGAAGATGAAGCATGGAAGCGGGAGATGACAGCTAAAAAGAGATGAGGAGAAGAACATACCTAGAAAAGGAAGAAAAGCAAGAAGATGAAAGACAAAGACTATCAAAGACAAACGCCAGCATTGGCATTCACAACAAGACCTTGGGATCCAGGCATAGAGTGAAGACTAATGCATGGAGGGAGAATCTCATTTGAACTGAGGTTCAAATCTTTTCTACAGGGAGAGTATGATGTAGGAGCATCTACATATATCTTGGCAAGACGTGGTTATGTTGGGATGATTGAATTCAAATTCTTGTTTTCCCTCCAAATTGTGTTTAGATTTCAAACTTTTACCTTGAGAGTAAATGTAATTGTCAAAAGTGAAAAGTGAAAAGGTAAAGTTAGGTAAAAGAGAAACTCCATGTTGGAAGCCATTCTTGGCTTAAAGAGAAAATGAGTGGAGTGGTTGAAATATTTCAACCATAAGATATTAGTCTTCTCCAAATTAGCATATTGTTGGAAATTAAAACTATTTTTGTTTTTATTTTGAGCCAAGTTGGGTGTAGGAGAGGAGATACTCTTTCAAAAAGAGTAATATATGCATGGATTGCAGGAGAGGGATGAAGAGAAAAAGAATGAGGATCTCCTTTAGAGAAAAAACTCAAGAAGGCCATGAGGCTTGTAATTGTAAATAAAATTGTATTTTGGAATCAAGTTTGCTCGAGTCTTTTTATCTTGTCCTTTCACAATTATTTGTGAATTATTGGGATCTTTGCGAATAGAGAACTAAGTCTTTTTGGTGTGTTCATGAAATTAATATGGATTTAAATATTTTCAAAAGCTCTCAGATGTGACTGTGTAAAGGAGATCTGTATAAAAAGAAACAACGTGTCTTGATTAATGGTAAGGAAGGTATGCAGATCTAATGAGGAAATGGGATCAAGTATGTAGAAATAGTATACAAGCTATATTTCATTGAATGTTATGTGGCCTACAGTGTTGTTCATGAAAGCTGATTTGAATATGTTTTAATTCATTCATTTAAGACTTTTATAAATTATGGAAGACCCCAAAGAGTCTATGGCGGAATAGAGCTACGGAAAGTCCCATGAAGATGCTTAGGTGTCTTGGAATGAAAGATAGAAAAAAAAATTAGGGACAGGTTAGTATTGTTTCTTAATAATAAATTTTTCTAACATACCCAAAAATAAAGGTCTATGAGTAAAATTAATGGATATTGAACGTATTATTTGGTCTATTGTCATTTGTATGAAAAGCTGTATAATGTGTGTGGAACAATGAAGCGTTGGGGAAAAGATGAAGAGATGTAAGGGTAGATCGAAGAATAAAATAGTGGATCAATATAAGAAAATAGTTTAATGATGAATGTAGATCGGATGGGTTTTAACAGCGATGGAAAAGATAGTGATGAACAGAATGGATACAAGACTATTTTCAAATCATGATCTAAGTCGATTTGTAATGATGATATGATGAAAGTTTGAGTTCATGCGAAGCCTCTATAGATTCAATAATTGTGTGTTAGAGCCATTTCCTTTGTCATTAAACTATAATTAAGGACTGTGTAAACCTGACTGTAGAAGTTCATAGACAGAATTGAAAAGTTTCGAGATTATTTGTCTGCAAAAAGTTTTATGATGCAGACCAAGACAAAAATGAGTGGATGGAATGGATAGAAAAAGTGTGGGGTGAGAGACATGATAAGGAGGATGCACTCTACTATCATGTAGTTTGTAAGACCAGATGAAGTTTGAGGTGGAGGCATCTGGGATGGAAGACTGCAGTGGAGATGATTTGCGATTTGGACTCTTGTTGTTGTGAGCCTGATGAGATTTGTGCAACCGTAGGCCAATGGACGAACATAGGTTGGGTGAGAGTTTTTCATGGTGTTATGGACTTTGATGATTACAGGGTATACAAAGCATAAGGAAAGATACAAGACAAATCAATATTGTTAGTCTATAAAGTAAATATGAAAGTTCATGTTTTATGAAAACCCAGATCATTTTTTGTTGTCTGATCACAGTACTATCAGAATCAGTTGTTGGGTATTTGGTTTTATGACAATCTGATGGTGGAATAGAGGTGTAGGATACAGAATGTTTACCATGGGTGAGTTGGCTATGGAATGACCTAGATTTCCTTGAATTGATTATAAGGATGGTGGTTCTAGCTAAAGTGGGAATGATTTCAAAAACAAACTCAAAAAAATAAAAACACTTCAAGACCAACATTTGAACTAGGGTAGGAGAGGAAATAAAAAGAAAAATATTTATCATAAGGTGTTGTACCACAATAAAAATCAAACACAATAAATATTCAAAAGGTATTAAAACACAATATAATCAAACATGCATGAATTAAAAGTTTTTCATGTTTGCTATATTTTTATTGCACATCAGCAATGGGGATCACAATTCACATGTAAAATTCATTAAAATTAGTTGTACTTTGAAATAATAATCTGTGTTAAATAAGATAACTGATACACAATCAAATGGCTAAAATATTAGAATGATAATACATCCCATATAGTCCACATAATTAGAGAAGAATCAATATTTGCACACAAAGACTAAGTCAAGACAAACTTATCAAAATTTATTACTAATCTTAGTAGCAAAAAATATCCTCCTTACAAAATTTGGAGGATATAAATATATATAGCTTGGGATGGGATGACTCACCTCTTCAATCTTTGGCTAAAATTACAAATTCAAAAATAGATCTATGCCTAAGATCATGAAAAATATTCATGCCTCATGTACATATTTAGAAAAACTCCTTCAACTAAAAATATAATATACATGCATATAAAATGTGCTGGGAACTAAAGTTACACTTTATAAATAACATGCACATACATATCTAATTTACATCAAGGTGCTAATGTGGCATTACTAACAGAATTGGTGGGTAGGGTAAGTGTAGTTGCAACTGACATAACTAATGAAGGACCCTATAGAATCAAAATTGGGCCTATTGAATTTTACATGATACAAAATATATGGAACTAATAGCTTTATGGTACTTGGGAGACATTGGTAACTAGTTGTGTATGTGGAACTAACCATGACTCTACTTCCTTAGATCTCAACTCTTTGAATAATGCACAAGTTATGTCAAGATCCTTATTTATATTATCAAAATTGAGTAATGAAGGCTTTAAAATATTAATAGCCTCAACCATTAATATTTGTTTCTTAGATTTTAAGTTTTTGAATTCAGTTTCTAAATATTATGCCTTCATTGCTCTGTCTTTTGAAAAACTAACCAACTATAGGATTTCTTTGTTGGTTTTATAGATGGTTCTGTCAATTTCTTCTTTGAAGTTGTTTGTAGCTAACTGAAGAAGGTTTTCAAAACTACGTCTATTGAACAATTACCCTATAAGGGTTATCACATTAGTAACCCTCATATCTTCTATAAACTTTAATGCTTCACCCTCATGAGTGAGAAAATTATCTAGTGAGGTCTTCATTTACTTGTGACATTTAAGGGAGGAATCCCTTCTTACCATTACATAATTTAATCACCAAGAAGCATCCATACTAGACATAAGATTCAATTGGTGAAAATAATTAGTCCTATATCATTGGAACACAAATTTTACTCTCATTTATACATATTTCATCTAGTTCAAAAATTTGACTATATATTCCTTGTTCAATTGGATCCCTGGCTAGGAAACAATAACTTTATACAAAATACCATATAACTTAGTTGATGCACTCTATATAATAGAAATAATATCCTAAGGTTCATGGATGATTCAATTTTTTTATAACCTATTGAAGGCATCTTATTTACTTTGAAACATTTCTTTCATTGTTTCCCCCATTGGTTCTACAATAGAAACAAAATTCTCAATATACTCGGTGTGGTTGTTTGGATATCTCTTGGGTTTCTTTAATAAAGGGAAAATATTCTACCTTTGTTCAAACTCCACTTCATCTTTGGTTCTTGTGTTCATCATCTTCCACTTCCTTACCCTTTCAATAATCGTACTTTGCTTATCAAACCAAGTGAAGATTGTGATATGTTCAGTCATTACAAAATTTTGCCTTTCATCCCTAGGACATAACATCTATATTTCCCATTGGGGAATAATGAGCTATCCCATTTAAAAATCTTAGTTTGTGCCTAAGGAATATGAATATGAAGGAGACATAGAAGTTTGTGTAATCATGGGAGGTTCCAAGGATGCACTTATCTGAATAGGAAACTAGAGGGGTGTTTGAACAACCTTTTTCCATGGAGATGTTTCCTTCACAGGTTTACCTTTAGTCAAGAATTTATTCAAGCCTGAGGTAATTTTTAAGAAAATTGTAGCTACTGACATGGTGAATGTCTATATCATGGGGAGTTCTAATTGAGCTGACTTTTTCTTTGGGACTAGTGGTATTCAAGGATCAAAAATAGAGATAGTGATCAAATTCTTAAAATGGACTACTTTAGAGTCCTTGATAACTTTGGGGAAGAAGAAATAATATTTCAATCAATATTACTAGTATAATTAGACAACATAACCCCAATAATAGTTAGTGGTAGACTTGCAACTAAAATTTCAATATTAGAAATTAAATAAATAGTAGAAGATACTACCTTGTCAAGCCTCTTGCTATGTTCTTTTGTGATGACCTGATGTTTTAACATATTGATTGAGGGTTCCTTCAGTCTATGGTCTCCTAAACTCAATAATTTGGACCTTTCTATCTTAGTCTCTTCATCATCTAGGTCTTCATCTATAGGATAATCAACTAGAGATATTACATGCTCGAGATCCCCTTATTTCATTAGTTCCATTGTGTCCAATGCTTTCTCTATTTCCTCCTATGCCTCCTCTTATATGGTTGGAAGACTGAGTGATGGTCTTTATTATAGTTGTTTATCCTTGGGGGGAGGTGAAAGGGCTTTTTACTTCTTATAGTAAGGTAAGATGGGTCAAGTGGAAGGTGGATGAGATGGGGAAACAGTTGTAGGAATAATGGGAGTAGGAAGTATGACTAGATATGATGGTAAAGTAGTAGTAGCTATGATGAATTATGATAAAATGGTTGTGGAGGACATAGAGCTTACCCACAGATACTTAGGGGATTAGGTAGAACCTAGATTAGTAGGAATAGATAAGAATTTAGTATATAATAACTTAGGAAGACTTACCTAAGTAACTATAGTGAGGATTGGAAAAGGTGTCGTCACCAAATATCTCTTCCTTTAATGCTCTAAATATTTATTGGCCTATGCATTTAATTAGCCACATCCAAAGTCTAAACATTAGTTACCAATAATGTATAGGAGACTTACAAATATGGGAAACCCCTTATAATTTTCCCTCTAGTTTGAAGGTATGATTCTATCTAAGAACCAACATCATCTCATTATTCATTTGTAGTTAATCCTAAAGGGGAAAGAGTTCTATCCTATTATTTATTGTCAACTAGTTGACTTAGAGGCCATTGCTAGCTCCATGTAGCTTATTCTTAGTTAGTTTAGGATCATACTAAAGGGACTGATCCCAAGCCATAGATACTGATTTGTTTCTCATTTTCATCCATACGTTAGTATCATAAGTTATATTTGTAAAGACTCTGTCATGGATGTATTCCTCATGGCCATAGGAAACATGTACCATCTTCTTCTCCTTGAGTTACAAGAGATACCACCTCACCTTGTTCTTGGGGTCTTATTCCCTAAAAGGTGTAACATGTATATTGTATTGCATCTTGGCCTTTACAACATGAATAAAATTTAATCTAACAACATATTTTTGTTTTCCAACACTTAAATGAGATTTTAAATAATAGGTCAAATAGCTTTGACCTAGTTTTTCATCCATGTTTTTATAAATTTGGTATACAATTTTTGTCTCTGCTATGTGGTCCAAAACATGGTGTGGTAATAGTATGGGAGTGATACATGTTCCTTTTACCTTGATAATAATGATATATTTGTAGTACTAGTGGTCTCTCATTTTGTTTAGGATCTTTCTTATAGTTTCAAATAATATGGGCACTGTAGTGCCCTATATGGCCTAGAAGATTTAGTGATAGACCTTTTCACATATCCTCTTGATCTTATTCTTAAATCTATTAAAACATAAAATAATAGTATTCATATAGCTTGTTTTATAAATATCCACTCAAAGGCTGCCATTCTTGACCATAGGGCTTGTATATTGTGCCCATGATTGCATCCAATAGGTAAGAAATCATATAAAAGTTTTTTTAAAAAAAAATTTACCTCTAATTAGGGTGAACTAGTTGTGACGTTATATTGGCACTAATAATTTTTGTGAATTCCACTAACTCATGTTTGATGTCAATAGTATATTTAACAGAGGAACCCATTCAACCTAGACATATGTAATACTAGGAAAACCATACAACCTATTAAATAAGGCCATATCTATCCTAATTCTAAGAATAAATTTGATGATTCAATTAGATGAGATAACTCCCTTTGGGTTTACCCTTTTCCTTTAACAATCCATTATTTCAGTTTATCATCTATTATATTGTGCTCAGGCCAAAGATTGGATGCGACCTAATTGTAAGTGGTTTTAGGGTAGGGGAGTCTAATGTATCTCTCAAATGCATTACCTGAGATGTATGAGACAACAATTTACACCTTATTAACATGTGTTATATCAATAAAAATTATTGTATTAACAAATAAAACATTGAGCAAGTTAGTGTACGTCATTACCTCTGATTTGGATACCGCTTGGTAGAAGCCTTGTTCTTTGATTGGTAGGATGTCATATATGCATTGCTTCTCCTGAGGAGAAAGTTGGTCATCTTTATAATAAGTATTTATGAACTCTACCTCTTCTAAGAGTGTTGATTAGAGTAGGAAATTTAAATCTAAAGTGTTTAATTCAAATACAATATCCATATATTTAGGTCCTCCTACTAATTAGTAGTGAGAGGGATCTATAGATTTTCCATGTTTTAAAAAATATTCCATTGCTCTATGATAGTTATTGAAATTTTATCTATGAATTGATTGATTTTTTGTGTGGTTAATTTCTTAAAAAATTAGGGATTTTAGGATGCTGGAGAGCTCAAAGGTGTGATCACTAGATTGAAAGAGTAATGGGAAAGTTTACCTTCATTTTGCATAGATTTTGCATATATTATTCCTAAGCTTGAGTATTGAATGCATTCATTTGACATTAATGCATATAAAAAACTTTTATTTTATTCCTAATTTGATTTGAAATTATTATAAGCTTTGGAGGATTAATTTCTTGCCATATGGCAATGCTTCATTAGGTTTCTACACCTAATCACCCTCTTTGAGATAGTTAATGATTAATCTTTAACTGGTTATTTTTCCATGCTATTAACCTTTCCTATCCAAACCTTGGCCATATCCCCTTTTTGAAAATGACACTTGTCTAGTTTTCATCCTATTGGATCTTTAGCCTCCCATTGTGTTTCATATACTCTACAGTCACAGGTCAATGTGATTAAGCCATGTGGAATGATCTCAGGTACATGAGACTCTAAATGTTTAAAGGCTCAATGCCTGTTGATTTTCACTATTTATGTTCCATAAGGTTCTAATAGTGAGAGGTAGACATGTGGATTGATATCAGTGTTTTGAAAGGTATGGGGACTCAAAACCATTAGAATGTATATTTTTACTATTCTTTGACTCTCCTAAAGTCGAGTTGAGGCAAAAATGTGCCAAGTGTCAATCGCTCAAAGTGTAGAATCATAGAGCCAATAGAGTGTAGACCAAAGGTCTATTTAATCCTTTTATGGTACTATTTGACATAAATCTAGCTAAGTATTGAATCACTAGAAATTTTAAAAGCTGAAAGGCATTAAATTGTAGACACTTGGTACCATTAATCTTTAAAAATAAAAAAGTGAAATCTCCATGTTGTTGGGTTCTCGAGATGTTTAAATGATAGATAAGTTTAAATAATTATAATTTCATCATCTTTATAATAGCTTAAGGCTCTAAATGATGTGAGAGTGAGGTGTGTAGCAATCCTAATAAACTAAAGTGAAGCTTTCTTAGGATGGTTAAAGAATCTCGATCAATGGTCCTAAAATTACATAAATTAGATGCAAAATTAGGATTAAAAAATATTAATATAATTATCTTATAAACCATAACATTGAAAAAGGTATTTGTGAAAACCAAAAGCATAAAATAAATTAATAAACTAGTTCATGTTTTGATTTTCATGATTTGATTTCTTGTGAAGCTTGGATTTAGGAGAATAACCTTAGACTATGAATGAAGAAAAATTATACAAATGGATTTCTAAGGTTTGTACCTTCCCCAATTAAATATTCTATCATAATGGGTCTCTGTTTGAAATTGATAAAATGGGGTGTGTGTGTGTGTGTGTTAGGGGCACAACAAATACAAGGATAAGGAGTAAAAATAGATAATCCAAGGGAAATCAAATTAAATTGACAATTACATAAATAAATAATTAAATTGATAACTTGGTTATCTAAGATGAAAAATGCTAAATTAAAACCAAAAGACTAAGGAAAATAGATAAAATGAGAGTAATATATGTAACAAAAAATATAAGGCTATTAAATAGCTGACATAACCAACAAATGCACCCTACGTAATAAAAGTAACCAACCAAATCAAACTAAGGACTCATGAAACTAAAATAATGGAACTGACATCAATCTAATAAAAGTAACAATCCATACTATAACAAATATGGAAAAATAACATAAATGTAAACAACATTAATGAAAGAGATGTAATAATTCATACTCAATCAACAATGTAAACCTTGAATGGAGATGGAAAAGAAATGGTCTACAAAAAGGGTTGAAAATAAACTTAGAGTCTTAATCAAAACCAAGGGGAATACAAGAAGTATAAGGAAATGATTAAGAAAGTATATCACAACCAGTCAAAGATGCAACTTCTATTCTAATGATAGATAAACAAGAATAATTCCATTTTGAGCATGTCTAAAAGAGATGAAAAATATGGAACTCACAAATTGGTAAAAAAATTAGAAAACAAAATCTTGTCAAAGGTCGATATGAAGTGGGTGGTCGGAAAAATGGAGGTGGAACCAAGATGAATAATATTTATTATAAATGGGACACTCAAATCAAATTGGCAAGAAAAAAAGACATTTGACATTAAGGATTCTAAAGAGCTCATCCTATCGACATAGATTTGGGTTAACTATTGATATATAAATATCATCCCATGAAGGCTATATATGCAAGAAAAAAAAATGGAACTAAACTCCCACAATGTATTCCCCATTACTCAATACCCCTTATAGAGTCATCAGTGTAATGCAAATATTGGGTACTTGTGTGATAAATTAGGCTAGAACTATAAGTATATTTTTGGAAGTATGAGACATCATACCCTGGTCTACTATCTTACCAAACCCCAATAGACCTCAGATATATCATGAGTCCAATTGTGGACTTTGAGATTCAGCTAGAATAGAAGATGTGCCTAATAATCACATTTTTACTATGATTTTGATTTTTGAATATTTATTTTTTGCTTTTTTATCATTGCCTTTTGATTTAATGATTTGGTTTTTGAATTTTATGGATTTTATCTATTCCTCCTTTGTATGGATTCAGAAAACCAAACATTGTTGTTACAACTGATTATCACTCGACAACTTATAGGTGGATAGAAAAAAGAAATTAAATAGCATGGTGTTTAAGAATCTTTTACTTTCATATTAGATAAGAGTGGTATCTTAAAACTAACCTTGATGTGCCCATAATGGGATGAAATAGGGGATAGGATGCAAGTGAACCTGAAATTATTGTGTTACCTCAAATTACAAAAAATGTGTAGTTTAAACATGTTACAATAACAGGTAGGTATGAATTATCATCATAAGGAATAATGTAAGTGAATGTAGATATTCAAATATTTTGTTTAAAATTGTTGATACAAAAGAATATGACTGATTTTAAGAGTATGAAGTCACAACTCTAAACCATTGCCTTATTTTTTAGGGAGGACACTTAAATAATATTGCATATGAAATAAATATAGAAATTATGAGGAAGGCATGGTCCTATCTAAGGTCTTATATTGAAAATAAAAAAATTCAAATTAAGGAGTTTTAAAAGAAAGGATGTGTATAATAAATAATGGTATTTTTTGGGGAAGACTTAGTATTATCCAAGGTCTTACACCCCAACCCACAAAAAAAAAAACCAAGGAGGTGTAGAAAGTAATTAAGTTTGCAAATGTAGAAACTTATGTCTCAAAAGAGATTTGAAGGTTAAATGAAAGAGAAATAAAAATCAATTTATGAGGATGGATAGATCCTATCAATGGTATTATGATGTAACTCATGAATTAATATGTGAAGGAATAAAGATAGAGCAAAGGACCAATGATAAGAACCAAAGCTACTGAAATTGATGCAATGCTATACTTTTGGGATTCTTTGAAAAACCTTCCTAAAGTGTTAACACCATAGTATATATAAATATATGTAAGATAACTAGAAGATAAAATTTAATCAAAATATTTATCTGAAAATTGAGCATTAGTGGGTTCTTTGAAAATATGTCCTTCATTAGTTTTTAGTTTATAAGTACTAGGATCAATAATGTATTTGACTTGATAAGGGCCCAACCATTTCTGAGGATACATGTCTTATTCATCATGGGTATAATCTAATTTAAGGGATAAGTTACACATATTAAAGATACAAACATTGACCTTTCTGTGATCTTGTTTGGCAACTCAAGATTTATACTATCTATTATGTTTTAAAGAACCTATACGTAGCTCAGAAAGGCAATCCAAAGTATGTAGACAAGCTTCACAAAGTTATTCATCAAGGATACTGACATGAATTAGGTTACATAAGGATGGTAACTCAAGTTCTAGAGGTAAGACAAATTTAGAATAATATAAAAAAGAAAATTTTGTTGCCTCAGTAGTAGTACAGATGCTAGTGAGATAAGCGCATAGTGTAGGATAAAGTTTTAGATGCCAGTCAAAATGAGAATTTCGAATTGTATTTTATAAAATTTTGTTAATGGCCTTTTCTTAACCATTGCATTGAGGGTAATAAGGCCTAAAAAACTTATCCTTGTTTTTGAATTTAGAAGATAACAGTTTCATATCCTTATTCTTAAAATTCCCATTATTTTCATAGATAATGGTGTTTGGAATCCCAAAAAGATAAATGATTTTATTAAGTATAAATTTTGATATAGTGATACTCGTGACATTAACAAGAGACATAGCTTCAAACCACATAGTGAAATACTATGTGGCCATGATGATGAAGATATAACCATCTTAAAGGCAAGGTAATTTAGCAATGAAGTATAATACCCACATGGATAAAGGCCAAAGAGATTATATTATTTGAAGCTCAGCCAAAGGCAGGTGGATAAGATTGTCATGAAATTGATAGGGATTACAATTTTTTATGAATGTGATAGCATATTTTTCAAGTGTGGGATATAAGTATCCCATGTAGAGGCATTTGTGGGTTGTAACATGTCTACTATAGTGACCACCACAAATGAGCCCATGTGCTTGTTCAGTAAGGGAAGGAAATTTATATTGACTAACACAACATTGTAAGGTACCTTTATCATTATGATAGTATAGGACGTCATGTCATAAGACATATTTGTAATCATATTTTTGGATTTTATTTTTTTCATGAGAATCACTATGATTAGGATAAATATTATGCTTGATAAATTATATGATGTTTATGTGCCACAAACTTTGTTAGATAGTTATAGCCCCAATGTGGTAGATAAGATAATCATTTGTGGTCGGTAATGAAGATGGTGATTTACATATGTGGATGAGAAATTGAAAAAAGTGGCATATGAATAAGTGAGTCAGCTATAGCATTATGCTCTCATGGAATTGCTTATGTAGTTAAGAATTTGAATTTGGTGGATTATTTCAGTGACAATAAAGTAACTAGTTTACATGGGAAGAATATAATAAATTACAAAGCTTTAAAGAAACCAAATATAACGGAAATACTAAATAAATGAAGAAGAAGAACAAGCAATTAAATATTCATTTTCTTCAAACAATAGCATGTCTTTACCCTTTCCATACATTTGCTTATATAAGCTTCTAATCTTCTTTCCTAACTCTACGACGTCTCATTTGTCTTTTCTTTTTCCTTTTGCCTCGTACGGTTTTTCTCTCCTTTTTACATAATTGGCATTTTATATTTAACTCCACTCTCTATACCCATGCAATCACTCACTCGAACAACATAGGTGGCTTGCCCCAAGAGGAAAAAAAAAAGGCTCTATTTAATCAATTTTTTACAATTTTGTGCTATTATAATGCATTTGAGATAACTACCTAACTAATCCTAATCTCTACGGCCTCTCTGCCAGAGTCTCTACTCTGCTACAGCTAATCTCTAACTAATCTCGGCGATAATTACCAGATCTCTTCTTTGCCGCTATGTATCTAGTCTCGGCCATAATTATCAGTCCTCTTCATTGCTTCTATTTTATCTATTTAATACAACTTCAAATAAATTTAAATTTTACAAAATCATAAACACTTCACCTTCTTGCCTCGAGTGTTGGCCAAGTGAGCTTGTGCTTTAGATAACATCTCTTTTTCATCTTCATCCATGTCAACTGGATGAAGCCTTGCAGGCTTTGATTCTGGATTAGGATTTATTTACCAAGCTTTAACTTACGAGGATCATGAGCAGGTTCATAGTTTTCAACTTGCACACATGCCACATCCAAAAAGTTCCTTAAATTGCCCAGCATTGAGATGGAGTGCGTCTAATAAATGGGGCAATTATTGTTCACTGTGTGGGCATCAACTTTGCTAGATGAAGTAGCTTCTCATTCTATCCTTTTAATAGAAGGATCGAGCCACTCATACCAATGAGCCTTACCCTACTTTACCGATTTCTAAACAAGAATTTAAGAAATACATGCCCATTGATTTTTTCCTCTCATCCAACACCTCGAATACACTCTCCCTCGTAACAAGTTTTCGAGAGAATCAATGAACAATGCCCTTACTCTACCCATGGGTTGTTTATTGCTAACAAGATCCATCATCATAACTCCAAAGTTGTACGTCACTCTTCTCACTCCCTTTATATGTGTATGCATATTCTGTAGTAATGTAGCCATGGGTGCCTGCTATGATGGTTGTAGAATCCCCCTTTCCAGAGGCTTGAAGACGTTTTGTAACACCAAAATCAGCTAAACAGGGATCCAAGTCATCATCCAACAGTATGTTACTGGATTTCATGTCTTTGAGAACAATAGAAAGGACACAATCATGATGTAAGAAAGCGAGCCTATAAGCTATTACTAGCACTGTTATGTAGTGCGTCTGCCAATATAAAATGGTACCCTTATCCTGATAATACAATTTGCTCCACAAACACACAGAAATCGATTCCAAGTGAAAATCAATGTAAACAATCTACCTTAAATTGATTTGTAGGTTTTGAAATTATGGTTTAACAGTAACAGGTCCCTCATGGCTATCATAATCCTTATCTTAAAGTCTGACAATGTGTATAAATATACACCACCTTATCTAATTAGACCTCGAGCTTACAAATTTTAGACCCTCGTACGCTGCTGCTACATTTCACAAGAATCCGTCGCCCTTGAATTGAACTTCTCCGTTCAGAACCCACAATAAACTCAGAGGGAAGTTTTTTAATCTTGATGTCATTTTCTACGTTAATCCTCGTACCAAATATGCAAAAAAAACTCATTTGTATATTTAATCTGGTTAATATCGAAGTTCTGCGGGACATCTTTCTGTAAATTTGAAGCTACAGCTGCATCAACCTGAAAGAAAAAAAAACAGAGCAGGAAGAAAAACAGAGTACAAAAAGAAAAACAGAGCAAGAAGAAGATGCAGATTTCAAGGTATTTCCTTAATAATAATTGAAAAAGGCCTTAGCCTTAACAAAAGTTACAAAAGCTAATCAACCGCAGCAAAGAGAAGCAGTGAAAGAGGCGGAAAAAATAGAGTTCAACTGTTGTTTAACCATCGTTATTTGCATGAAGGCGGAGAAAACAAAGGAACTGCTTATGCATTAGTTAGCTTAGATAAACAAGCAGTTAGCTTGGCGTTGGACTGCGCCTGTTGGAAGAGAAATTGACGCTAACACCCCCCTTAAGCTAATTAAGGAGAAAAAAAAAAGAGGAAAGAGGGAAAACCCTGTGAGAACAAAAGCCCCCCTCAAAAGAGACACTAACTGCACAAGGCAGCTATTGTGTTGCAGTGTTCTTCACACCAAGGTCTCGTAGAAAATGAAACTTTTGCTCAGTGAATGTCTTCGTGAAGATGTCGGCAATCTGTTCAGAAGTGGCACAGTACTGCAAGTCGATGACTCCATCATGTATCAATTCGCGGATGAAGTGCATGTGGATCTCGATGTGTTTGGTCCGTTGCCGTTGTATGGGATCTCTACAAACCTTCAGTGTACTCTGATTGTCACACCAAATGATAGTCGGACGATGAAAGAGGATACCAAGCTCAGTTAGGAAGTGTTGCAGCGAAATGACTTGAATGGTAATGTTGACTGCACCTCTATATTCAGCCTCTGTTGATGATAAAGCAAGGTAGATTGCTTCTTACTTGACCAACAAATGGGACCTAATCCCAAACTAAAAACATATATTGAAGTGGACTTGCGATCAATGTTATCACCAACCCAGTGAGAATCAGTGTAGCCAATGAGATCAAAAATACAACTTGTTGAATAATGAATCCCATAGCAAATGGTTCCCTAGACATAGCGAAGTATACGCTTGGCAGCCTTCCAATGTAGCTCATGCGGCTCTTGCATGTATCTAGAAACAACCCCCACTGCATATGAGAGATCTGGACGAGTGTGAGTGAAATAAAGAAGACTCCCCACAAGTTGATAGTAGTGTGTGCAATCAACCAATGGTGTGTCCTTGCCATCTTCAAGCTTGACCTGTGATAGAAAAGGTGTGACAGCTGACTTGCAATCAGTCATGTGAAACCGAACCAAGAGATCTCGTGCATACTTGGATTGAGCAACTGTGATTCTTTATTGATTCTGGCTGATTTCAAGGCCAAGAAAAAAATGTAGGAGACCCATGTCTGTCATAGAAAATCTATCATGCAAAATAGTTTTAATTGCAGCAATGGCGGTGGGTGAATCCCCTGTTATTAGTAGATCATCTACATAGAGTACTATGAGCAACAAAGAATCAGATGTTCTTAGCATATAAACATTTAGATCAGATTTGTATTGTATGAAATTTTGAGACAGAAGATAAGAATCCATTTTAGCAAACCAAGCTCTAGGTGCCTGCTTGAGGCCATAGAGTGACTTCTTGAGTTTACATACCAATGAGGAATTTTGTATATACCCTTGTGGCTGCTCCATGTAGATCTCCTCCTCGAGATCACCATGAAGAAATGCATTCTTTACATCCATGTGATGAACCTCCCACCTTCTTGATGTTGCAATGGCAAGAGCCAATCGAATGGAGTCCATTTTTGCCACTAGAGCAAAAGTCTCATCATAGTCAATGCCATGAACTTGTTGAAAACCTTTGGCGACCAACTGTGCTTTGTATCTACTCACATGTCCATTTGCTCATTTCTTTGTCCTATAGACCCATTTACATCTAATAAGCTTGTGATTGGAAGGAAGTGGAACCAAATCCCAAGTTTGGTTTGCAATGAGGGAGTTGTACTCCTCATCCATGGCTGCTTCCCAAAGCGGATTCCCTGTAGCTTCTGCATAAGTCTGAGGGTCAGATGCTAGAACCACATAAGCATGCATCGGCATGATGGGCTCAGTAGCTGAGAGTGCACAAGGGACTTCATATATATCAGCTAAGCTTCTTGTTCTTTGATTTTCCACATGGGATATTGAATTATCACTAGAATCCAAAGCAAGGATTGGTTGTGGATCAGCATATGCATGCTCATGTTCCTCTGAATCAGATTCAAAAATATCTGAAATAAGATCAGAATGATTGCATGTATCTCTGAGATTCGTAAGACGAGGAAGCATAGAGGTGGTGGCATGTTGTACCTAAGATGCATGTGGAAAACTTTCATCAAAGTAGACACTCCTTTCAATGAAGAGTGTTTTTGTGGAAAGATCTAGTAGTCTGTATCCCTTTACACCATCTGGATATCCAACAAAGATGCATTCTTTGCTTTGAGGCTCCAAAGCCTTCCTCTTATCTGTAGGAATGTGTACCCAAGCACGGGATCCAAAGATGCAGAAATGTGACTTCTAGTGGCATGCCTCTCCATGCTTCAAAAGGTGTTTGTCTTGTGACAAATTTGTGAAAAGATCTATTTTGTATGTACGAAGCACAGTTGATTGCTTCAACCCACAATTTGGAGGGAAGGGACCTAGCATGCAACATGCAGTTGGCCATCTCTTTCAAAGATCGGTTCTTCCTCTCAGCTACCCCATTTTGCTATGGAGTGTATGGAACTGTGTTCTGCAATTGTATTCCTGCTTCATCACAAAGATGTTGGACATCATTGTTGACACACTCCCCTCCATTATCTGTGTGGAGGATCTTGATCATTTTTCCAGACTGCTTCTCTGCATGGGCTTTGAAAATCCTGAGATTCTCAAACACCTCAGATTTGAATTTGAGAAAATACACCCATGTGTATCTTGTGTAATCATCAATGAATGTTAGCACATATCTGGGTTTGCTCATGGAAGGTTCAGGAAATGGACCCATAAGATCGCTGTGAACAAGCTCTAAAGGAGAAGAGGCTCTCCATGCATTCCCCTTTGGAAACTTTTCTTGTGGATGCTTTCCAAGAACACATCCTTCACAAATTCCATCAGAAAAGTCTATAGCTGGCAAGCCTTTAACCATTCCCTATTTGCTAAGTTGCTGCATGTATCTAAAATTTAAATGACCAAATCTTTCATGCCAAATTCTACTTTCATCATTTGCATGTGTTAGAAGTAAAGTAGAATCTGATTTAGCAACAAAATCAGAAAAACTGTACAGATGAGATTGATGATTTGCCTTGCCAACAACAATTTTGGAGTTGTCTTGCATGTCAAATATGGTCACCGAATCAAGGGTGAATTCAACTCTCCTACTGGTTCTAGTGTGTGTCATTTGATACACAGAAAGAAGATTAACATAAAGCTTTGGAATATGTAAGACATTCTCAAAACTTCCAATTCCAACCTCTACCCTCCCTATTCTAGTTGCCTCTATAGGAGAACTATCTCCCATGAGAATAGGAGAACCAGAATATGGTTTCAAAAAAGAAAGAACATCTTTTGTGGCTGCCATGTGGTGTGAAGCTCCAGAGTCTATGATCCATGCATCTAAAGAAGAATGAATAGCAACCAATGCATGAGCATTGTCTCTTGTTTCAGGTGCTTTTTCTTCCTACTTCTTCTTAGCACTCTCAGGGATAAGGCTACCAAGATTATGTTGTTGAAGTGTCTGAGCCATGAGATCAATGGTCTTCTTCATGCATGATGATTCTGGATGGTACCCACGGTTGCAATAATTGCACTTTGATTGGCCCTTTTTGTCCTTCTTTTCTTTTGAGCTAGTAGATCCATCTGGAGGTTTGGGATTGCCTTCCTTTCTTGGCTATGAATCCTTTTTTTCTTTGCCTTTGAATTGATGGTTGGATTTGGAATTGTTCTTCCCACTTGCATGTACAACAAGTGCATGAGTTTTGGAATTCTTCAATGTGCCCATCTTTATAAGCTTATCATGCTCATGTACTAGAGACTCAATGAAGGTATCCAGTGTGGGCATCTTCCAAGTTGCTCCTGTTGTGAGCCTAACTATGTGGAAAGCAAAGTCAAATACTGCATATTCTGGACCCAACTTTGATAGAATAGCAATGATTAATTTGCTTTCTTCCTTGGATTTGTCAATACCAGATCCTTTGAGCTAAAGCAATAAGGCCTTGAACTTTGTGAAGAAATCTTAAATATTATCAAAACTCCTTGGATCTAATGAGTTGAACTCATTTTCAAGGATATGACCCCGCATTTCACCTTGCTTTCCAAAAAGAGTCTCCAATGTTTTCCAAACTTGGTTTGGAGTTGTACATGCCTCAACATGAAACAACAATTATGGAGAGATGGATAAGCATAGCAAACCAAATGCTTCATCCATGCGGTTGAAGTATTTAGATTTTTCAATCGCTGGATTGGGTTCAACCTCTGTATTCATAACTATCTGATAGAGGCCTCTACTTCTGAGCTGAAGTAGAATCTTTGGCTTCCAATCAAAATAGTTGTATGGTGTGAGAATGGCAGAGGGTGAACATTTCATTTTTCAGCTCTAATCTTCTATATCTGCAAAAAAAAATATTGTACTTCTTCTTTTTGGCAATCAGGGTCTGATACCATGTAAAATTTGAAGCTACAGCTGCATTAACCTGAAAGAAAAAAAATAGAGCAGCAAGAAAAACATAGTACAAAAAGAAAAACAGAGCAAGAAGAAGATGCAGATTTCAAAGTATTTCCTTAATAATAATTGAAAAAAGCCTTAGCCTTAACAAAAGTTACAAAAGCTAATCAACCGCAGCAAAGAGAAGCGGTGAAAGAGGCGGAAAAAGCAGAGTTCAACTGCTGTTTAACCATCGTTATTTGCATGAAGGCGGAGAAAACAAAGGAACTGCTTATGCATTAGTTAGCTTAGATAAACAGGCAGTTAGCTTGGCGTTGGACTGTGCCTGTTGGAAGAGAAATTGACGCTAACACTTTCATGGAAAAGTTTGTTCGCATCTCTAGCTTGCCCCCTTAATATTCAAAGCAACTTTTCACTTTATTTACTCTAGCCAATGCATTGTCATGCAAAGAAGGCTGCAAGAGACCAGGTCTGACTTTCACGACCACCTGACATACACTTGAGCCATTACTATGTTATATTGTGGCATTACAATCTTTATACCGTCTAAACCGTTACTTTATTCAATGAAAGTAAGATCGGGAATCTAATGCAATAGGTCCTTCCATGCCTTGTCGTATACTTAGTCATCTAGTAGACCACCTATGGATTCTGTTAACATCAATAAATGTCTCGACCTTCATTTCCACGCTAGTTTGACTACTATCACTGCTGTGGTATCACCTTATTTTCCAATTCATTACAAAACAAATGAATCTTGGATATGTTGTTGTTTATAACTTTCTGAATAAAAATAGAATCCCTTACGATTACGTAGATCAAGGATTCTTCCAAGAAATAGCATATTCATGTTACAGACTTCATGCATCTAAGCGCTATCGGATTTCAACTTGCACAAAGAAAGGGCCCCTCAAAACCATCACATAAATGCCCTCACAACCGTCACAAGCAAACAAATCTGACACTCTTATTGTTATTAAGGATATCCCTGAGCTCGAATATGAATTTTTAGCCACACCATTGTTGGAGTCGTTTAGTGGCAAGAATATAAATGGTAAGAATATAACTAATTGTAAAGAAACCAAATATGATGGAAATACTAAACAAATGAAGAACACATTAAAACACATCAAAATCAATTAAAGGCACATTTTATTCAAACAATGGTCTATCTTTACTCTTTCCATACATTTACTTATATAAGATTTTCACCATATTTCCTCTTTACGGTTTCTCATTTGTTTTTTCCTCTTTCTTTTGGCATATATGATTTTCCTCTCCTTTTTACATAATTGACATTTTATATTTAATTCCACTCCTTTATATCAATGCTAACCAAATTATTGAGCAAGAGTTTTAGAAAATTGATGATAACTAATGATATTACCTGTCTTAAACTGATGTCCGTAGTTAACTTGGTGACATATGGGTCATGAATCACATAAGGCATGTAGGTAAGGGATGTCTAAATCAATGGCAGCTTGCATTCCTAAGGTTAGACCTTCATACTCAACCATGTTGTAGGTAACATCAAAGGTAAATTAAAAAGTAAAAGGTATGATTTTGCCTTGAGGATAAACTAAAACACATCCTTCCCTAGCCTCTTGAAGACATTTGACACCATTAAAATGGAGTGTCCAGGTATCTTCATGTAGGTAAATTGTAACTTTGGGTAATTCTTCAATGATGATTTTGGATTTTGGTTTAGAAATAGAAGTCTCTAGTTTGTCAAGATTATTGGTCTCAAAGTCAACTATGAAATTGTGGAAATAATCTTTGAGTGAAATAGCTTGATTAATACCTTAAATGTATAATATTTCTTCGTCGAGAAGAGTATCTTTAAGATAATTGATGGTTGATATGGTAGTTGTATCAAGTTTCCTAATGATTCTTTTTCCTTTAACTTTTTTTTGCATAATGATTCAAATGTTAAATTCCATAAAAAGAACCATCCAAATTCCAATCCTATCATTGGGCAAGAAATCTTTGAGAATAAATGATGAAGATGATCAAAATGGATGATGCCATAAATTATTTGATAAAATATTTAATATCAATGTTTGTCAACTGTGAAATAAATGGTGAGATAGTAATGTTTGAATTTCGTATAGTGTGTGTCATAGTATATTAGAGCACAAGTGATATAATATATGGAACATTCACAAACTATTTCATCCTTTTGGGAAATCATTTCCTCGACTAATGTGGGAGTAGAGGAAGTGTACAAGATGAGAGATTGATGATTAAAAGGAGTTCAAAGAGTGGGAGAATGCATGAGTGATAATTTATTTCTATTGAATGATTTTTGACATGAATTAGTCCATTAAAGAGCTATACCTTTCTTAAGGATGGAGTTAATTGAATAAATATGGTAATCCATCTTAAGAAAAAATTGTTGGATTACTCCAAATATACCAAGGTATGTTCATATGTCTGAAAGAGAATTAAGAAAAGGCATGTTGACAATAGTTTTGATTTTAGCTAGATCAACATCAATTCCATGAAGAGAAACTAGAAAACCTAAGAGGTTATCAGAGGTGACACTGAAAACACACATGTAAGGATGGAGTCTAACTTTGTATTTAATGAGATAATAAAATTTGATAGTGGGATCATGCAAATTATTTCCATGATGTTTGAATTTGGTGATAGGGTCATCTATATAGGTTTGAATAATTTTATGTATGATATCATGAAATATATGGGTTATTGCACATTAACAAGTGGCACCAACATTTTTAATACTAAAAGGCATTTTGATGTAACAATAGGTGTCCCGTTATATTGTAAATGTAGTTTTATATTGATCTTTAGGAGCTATGTGAATTTGATTATATCCCAAAAACATGTCCATGAGAGATAACATTTCATAGCCAGAGATGAAATCGATGATGACAACAATTGATGGTAAAGGAAATTTATATTTTGGATAAGCTAAGATAGTATTATAAAATTATATATAGATTCAAATAACCATGGTGACTTTATTACATATGGGAACAATTTTGGAACCCATTTAGACTAATCTACAAGTTTGATGAATTTAGCATCTAAGAGCTTGATGATCTCTTTGTGAAATAATGTATAAATATATGGAGGGAATTTACTTTGTTTTTAATTCATGGGTTTCACATTAGGATAATTAATGATATTATGGTCCATAATATCATGATCAAGTCAATGCGTATCTTCAAATGACCATGAAAAATCTTTATAATAAATACTTGTAGGGGAAGCATGAAGCTTTCAACGTTGAGTTTGACTGTTGGTTGATTGAAAGTTAAAAGCAGGAAGGATGGGGAGTGATATAAAAAGTGGGAGTGAACTAGGTAGTCATGAGGTGGAATCAAGGTGGAAAAGAAATAAACATGAAGAGAAACATAAAAATGCATGTAAAATTCAAGTTACAAAAGTTAGAAATAAAACCCATATAACTTGTGACAAAACTATCCCTATTTACAAGTGATAACTATGTAACCACTTATGTTTGTGATGAAGCCACCCTATAAAGTTACAAAACCATGTTATGTACAAGGAAATTATTTGGAAACAAGAATAGATTTAGGGATGGTAGTGGTTACATAATTAATTGCCATATTTTATTAAATAAGAATATCATTTCCATTTTTGAAATGATAGGGAGCAGGAGGGAGTGAAGAAATAGGATGTGTGTTAGGGTTGATACTAGAAATGATGTTATTGAAACAAAGAGCCTTTATCCCAAAATTACCTAGTTATTATGTTTTTGTGTGAGTTGAGGCTCACTAGTATGGAGTAATTACAATATGGATTCATTATTATGGAGCATGCATAAGGGTCCATAATATCAAACATCTACTTTAAGATCCAAAATTTGGTTACCATATTAATTGAATTCAAAATGAATTTATTAAATGGTTGTAGCTTATGCATCTAAGATAATTTCAAGAGTACAGATGTGAGATTATTCAATATAATATGATATCAAGATAGTGGGAGAATTAATATCATTAATAGTGATTGGATTATGGTTAATAGGTATATAATTGGTTTATATGGGAATATTAATGGGAGGTAGTGGATCTTGACTTAGTAGATTGATTCAATCAGTGTAATTAGGGATTATAGTTTGGATTATATGATATTGATCAATTTATTTGGTGAGCCATGGAGTATCTATGAAAGGTTCATTGATGGGTGGTACATAGAATTATGGTTCTAATTCACTATCAAAAGATATGTGAATGACATGAACATTGTGATTGAAGGCATGCATTGTACCTAATGTCTTCTAATAATGTAATACATCTAAAGCTTGGGACTGATCTTGTGTTAGAATGTGGGTATCATCATAGGATGGAGATATAGCACATGTACCTACTTTAATGTAAACATCTATAGTGGAGAGTCCCATATTATTGAAAGTGCTAGGGGACATGGCTAAAAAACCTTGAAAGAGTTTGGCTACCCCATATTCATTGCAAGTTAGATTGTCCTTTGTGTAAGAAGTTTCATGTGAATTGTATGGGGGAGGACTATCAGTAGACTCATCTATTAAAAGAAGGGTTCCATCTCAGGGAATAAGATAAAGGGGAACCATTTTTCAACATATAGAAGTAATCGAGTGACATTATAAATGTTTTTTAGTTCATTGGGATCATCATCATCTGAATATCTCAGAGTTATATGTAGATCATAATACATATTGATAAATTCAAGAATATGAGGACTATTGATGTGGGATATGGTATGGATACAAGATTGATATTTAGTATTGAGAAATTATATACTCTAGGGAGTAGAAGCAGTCTTGTGTTTGTAATATTTCCCATTATGTATGTTTTTGATAGATTGGCTACCAAAAGATGTGATAGCTAACATAGATGAGTATAAAGAGGACCTAAAATCATGTTTTAAGATAAGGAAAGATCAAGTACCATAAGTTTCATGTGGATTGTCTTGGGTCCAATGGTAAGAGGGAATAAAATATAACCAAGTGGTTTTTGGCTAGTTTTGTCGAATCCACAACATGTGAGTTGGGTTTGTTTGAGATTTTCATTGGAGTATCCAATTTATTGAATTAATTGAAGAGAGGTAACATTGATATTTCATCCTTAATCAACTTAGAATTTTATAATTAAAGTGTAATTGATTTTAATTTTTGTAAAGAGAGATGGATCATCAACTCGAAATAGAATTTCATCATTTATCATATCTTCTTCTTGAAATTATATGAAGGTTTTGGTAGAAAATATTATTTTAATAGCATGCACTTCTATAGGTTGATGGGTATCGATAGGTAACTTGGATTCATTATATAAGGACCCTTCTATGTCTTGTAGTTGTTGCATAAGGAATTTGTGAAAATAGGGATAAGATATTACTAATTACATGAGAGTAATTTTACAAGGTGCAAAATTAAGTTCATTTAAAAAATTGTAGTGAGATTTAGAAGGAGGATGAGCAAAAACTTAGGCTAATCAACTGGGGTGAGTTTTGAATATTTTGAGTGTCCACTAGTGTAGGTTGATCATCACTAGTTGAAGGTTTAGAATAAGTAGAATGAGAAGTGGTAGTGTCTTTAAGTATTTTATCATCAATAGATGATTTCTTAGGTTTGGTTACAAAATATTTGAGAGTAGGTTTGTGGTGGTAATTGAATTTAGTTGCATTCACATATCGATTATTTGTATAAGATTGATCATAATCAACATAAATGGAACAAATATATTCATTAGAGTGTTGTGCATTGGGATTTGAGGAAGGAGGCTTTTGATATTTTATATTTGTAGAGTTGGCTAAATTTTGATTTTGAGAAGCTTTTAATATAATTAAGATGTCAGAGTATAATCATAGTGTCATGATCAAATATATCACCTAACATGAAGGATATGACAAATTTTATAAGACCACGATATGTTTCCTGATAATGACCAATCTCAATGTGGAACCAACATAATTTATTTAGATCACACCATTATGGGGTAGTAGTATTGTTATAATTGAAGGGTTTAGATGAAAATAAAAGGTTATTCATTTTTGAAAACATCAAGGGTGGGTTCAAGGGTGTTTGAGTGTTGGATTTGATTGATCCCATTTTAATTTGAAGGGATTTAGATTGAGAATTTATGCAAGTGGTTTTGTTATTTGATGTTTGTAAATATTCCTTGATTAAATTATGAGATGGTTCAAATTGGATCACAAGGAAATATTGTCTTTTAGCTTGGTCAAGAGCCTCTTCTAATGTTTGAGGAGAAAATATTATAATGTTGTATTGAATACAAGGTTTTAAGGTAGTAATAACTCTTTTAAAACTATATTTATAACGCATGTTATGATATAATTTATGAGATAATGATTTAGATCTTTTTATAAAAGTATGTGAATATTTAGTTGGTAGTTTATTAGCATTGATAAAATAACTAAGACAATTTTTAATAAGACACTTTTGTTGAAATTATATTATTAAATCATAAATGGGATATATTCGATGCCATATAAAATGTTTGGGAAGATGATTATACCATTCTAGATCATCTCTTGTAAGATTTTTAATAAGAAGTTTAGTATTAGCAAAAGCATTGGTTTGGAACGAATCCTTATAGAGATTAATTAATGATTTAATGAACATAGCATGGTATCTAGTTCCATCATACTTAATGGTTGGATAAATGATTCTAATATCTACAAATAATATAAATGGAGATAAAGGTTTATTTTGAATATGTTGAAGCATTTGTCTATGCATGATAGATTGAGGGATGCTATTCCCATTAACATCTCTAAGAGGAGAAATACAAATATATATGACTATTTTGAGGGATGATGATATGATATTGACTTACCATTTGTAATATATGGTTTTGCATTTGGAACATTTGAGCATTATTAGGTTTTTGCATAGCACAAAATTAAAATTTGAGAAATAGGATTTCATTATGTAATTGATATTAAAAATGCCTGAATGTAAAATCTACCATTAAAATTAGGAACCATTAGATTAAAATGCAGTATAATGAATTGTTCAACACATCATCTTAATCTATATCTAAGTGTTCACATTCAAGATTAAAACAAAAATAAGACTAAAGACTATAGATGGAGATTGGATTACTTACAAGTAGACTCAAATTTTTGGCATGATGTTAGCCTGATCTTAGATTGCATGGATTCATGGATATATTGATTAAAGTATTTCTGTATAATGGATTTATTACACATTCCTTAGCTGGTTGGAATGGATGGATATGTTATGTTTAAATAGGCATTAGAGGGAGGATTGAAAAATAATCGAAAATTACTTGGAAACCTTTAGAATTAGAGGCTTCTATAGAGGAGGGCTAAGATAGAGAGGATTCTATAATTGGATAATTGTAGAATTAATTAGGGGGATAGGAAATACTAGTAGGTAAATAGATAAGTGATTAGGGACTAGGTATGTAGGAGATCCCAGTAATAGGCTAGGGTAGGTGGGATTGGAATTTGAAATTCTAATATAATGGATAAGTGTTATTAGTTAGTGGATAGAGACATGATTAGAATGATTAATAGATGGGTGAGATATTATAAGGTTAGTGGATGAATAACAATGAAGTGGGGTGTTAGATAAATGACTAGAAGGGGTGATATTAGGGCAAAATTAAAGGAGATAAATGATATTATATAGAATAGGTGGAATTAGTGTCGACTAATAGTAATATTAGAGATGATTAATAAAGTGAGAAAATTTAGATATATACATTTTTACCCTCTTTGAAATGGCATTATGAGTAGATGAAGTATAAGGATCAATAGTCTTTAATATAATAAAGATAGTCATTAATGAATTTTAGTAAATGACATTTGTGGATATGATACACCCTTGAGGGGACATGTGGGGAAGAAGGAGCCAAATGGACACTCAAAAGAGGAAATGAGTGGTGGGATGCGATCAAGATATAAGGGGTTAGGATGCTAGATGTGAGATATATGATGAAGAATATGAACTTGACATGAGTAGTGAGATACAAATGAATGATGCTTCTAGAAAATCATATGCACATGGAATGGACATGTGATGATGATGATAATGATGATGATGATGATGATGATATAAGAGTTTCTCAGATTTTTATTTATCTTAGGCAAGGTCACATTCTTAGGAAATTTGTAGACCAATAGGGTAAGGGCTACAAGATTTTGACACTTTCTAAGAAAGAACATATGCAAGGGAAATTTATAGGCCTAGATAAGATAATGATTTGATAAAATGAATAATAAGTGTATATCAAGGCTGAAAATAAGTGATATGATGAAGGATATGATAGAGAAGAACTGATATGATCAAATGAACAAATGATGAAGGGTATGAGAAGTGGTGGCTGAGTTATCCTTGGGCACTAAATAGTGGCTGTGTTGCCTACATAGTCTTAGAAGACCTCAGGCTAATGTAGTTATGAATAGATGATAGAGGACCAAATAGAATGGATGATGATGATGATGATGATGATGATGATGATGATGATGATGGTGATGATGATGATGGATATTAGAGATAGGATATGACTTAGATGAAGATAAAAGGATTAAGATAAATGATGGGATATTAGATGAGTAGACTAAGATGATCATCTTGATGATGGAATAAATATGATGATTATACCTAGATGATCAAATTGATGATGGGATGAAGATTATTAGACTATTAGGTAGATGATAGAGGAGAGGATAAATGATGAGTCTATCTATTATCAAGCCATCATTGGTATAATAAGTCTCATCATAGTCTATTAGGTAGATGATAGAGGAGAGGATAAATGATGAGTCTATCTATTGTCAAGCCATCATTGGTATAATAAGTCTCATCATAGTCTAAGCTATCTGATTGAAATATAGCACTAGGTGGTATGCCCCATTTTATAAGTATGAACAAGAATACATGGTGTCAAACTACATAAAAAAGGGGCAAATAGTGAACTTTGCATCATCGAGGGCACCTAAAGCATCAATGTAACTTTTGGTGTCATTTTAATATCCTCGTTAACTACGCAATAGACAAAAGGAGACATGACACGAGACTAAAAGGAAACATAGACAAGCAAACAAAACATAACATAAACAAGATATATACATGATACATGTCATGCAACAAAAAACATATAAGTAACACACACAAGTATCTACATAGAGATGAATTATGATTAGTATCTTGTTTATTATCCTGATGTGATTTGAGGAGATGATTAATCAAATGATGAGCTGGAATAAGATAGTCACAATGATTATGATGTGATTTTGGATTAAAATTAGGAATTTGGGAAAGGTATGGACTTGGAGTAGACTAGGATCTTGGATTAGGATAAGGATATGTATTTGGAGTGGAAGAGGGACTTAGACAAGGATATGGATGTGGAGTAGACGAGTGATTTGGATTGAGATTAAGATTAACATGATTGTGAATAGGGTGTATTGGAATTTTTTTTGACTTGAATACAAGGGCTATTTGACCTATGGATTAACCATGTTGTGATCTTAGATGAGAGAATTAGGACTTATTAGGCTAAAGTGTGACTAGGTAAATGCTAGCTCAATATAGACTATATTTGGCCCAATTCAGAATAGGGGATGAAAAACTATAATAGGATGGATGTATATGAACTTATTATGGAAGAAAGAGGTAAAAGGCATGGAGATGCATGAGAATAAGGGGAATAGTCATAAGACAAGATACCTTAGAATATTTTTTTTATTTTTTGATTATTTTGGGTTTTTGGAATATTTTAATTTTTAGGGATTTTAGGATATGTATAGACACTATACAAAAGGGGGTTACCAAAAAAGTGAATACCAAGCCTAAAAACTAGGATAAATATAAATGGAATGATGGTTGGGGTGATAAAAACATGATGTTGGTGTGAAAAAAGGGGATGAGGACCAAGGAAGAATGGACTAGGGATCACCAATGACCACATCATGAAGGAACTCAATATATAATTTCCTTAGTGTTCATTGGAGGATATGATAAGATGATTATAGAACATTTCCCAAAACATATTCCACTCCCTTACTAAGATCAAGAATTGAAGAAAGGAGGGACATAATAGGATGCCTGATATGATGGCATGGGAATAATGGATAGAGGGATATGATACATATGGGATGCACAAGGGATGGATTCCCCCAACACCCACCCCCCCCCACCCCCCCCCCCCCCCCCCCCCCCCACCCCCATATTATGATTATTTTTGACTTGATGATATTTGACTTGTATTTTTATTGCCCCCTAGTGCCTATAATGGGGATTCACCATGGGAATTTGAATTTTTATTTAATAGATGATGATTATTTTGAATTTGATAATCCCCTTAACACTTCAAATATATTTATACTAAGGGATGACGCTTTTTTACTTGGTCAATGACAAAATTATTTTTGACTTTGATTGATTATTTTTGGATCACAAATAACTTGATTATTTGGATTGATTAATTGATTATTTACTTCGATCCTTTTGAATGTAGAACATGAGATTGTATTTTGAAGGGAATCCAAAAATGTGTGTTGCTTTTCATCCCATTCAGGGTGTGAGATGGAAGGATTGTTATCAAGAGGGGAATGATTTGGGATGTGTGATATAAGGGGTAGATTAAGGGGATGGTGGGTAGCATAGTCCTCATAAAATATACAAGGAAACACAACCTCAATGTTTTAAAAAGTGTCCTAAAAAATCTTGAAAGGATCACCAAGTCTCTATGAAGATTTAACATCTAAATTTGTGTCATATCCATCTTAATGGTCTAATAAAGAATCCAAGAATTGTGTTATGACTTCATCATCCTAATATGTATCAAGAGTTATTCCTTATGATTGGTCAACATTTAATTTAGATATATCTTAAAATAGATAGGTGTCGACACAAATAGAGATAACTTTCCCCAACTCAAATTCACACCAAAATTTTTGAGATGCTAAGCTACACCTCAGACCTGATCACACTGACTGAAGAGAGAATTACATTACTCAAAAAATGAGATGCAAAATATAATGAATAATGTGTTACCCTTCACCCCTATTTGTACTTTTCAAAATCCCTTGATGCCATAACCATAGAGATAACCATATCCCCACAAAATAAGGAAAAAATAAGGGAGGTTTTAACCACATAATCCCCTAATTCTCTCAACACCTTAGATCACACCCACTTCTCCACAAAATGTGCTAGAAATTGGGAAAGTGGTTGACACTAAAAAATGTGTCCCACCATTTATGAAATTCATTATCTATAAGAGATGGTGATTCTAACATAGATTATGATTCATATGCTAATGTTGGAGATGATCGTAACCATTATTATGATAAATATGGTAAGGATATTGATGAGATGATGTATCCCATAGATGATTTTTTGGTAGCCATAATGAAGGCCCTTTATATAGCATCATTGTTTACAAGTACTCCTTCCTCTTGGGTTTAGGAATGGATGTTTTAGGATTAATGGATTTGTGAAAATGGGGAATTTAATATGAATAGGATAAGGGGATGGTTTGATCTAGGATGTCTATGGTATGATAAGGATTGGGATCATACTTAGGAATCAATTCTTGTCATACCCCTTTTTGTAAACTCACATATCTAGATGCATTAGATTATTACTCAATTTCAATGTTTCCATTATCAATTGAGTTTTAGACACAATCTCTAAAAGGGTGACATCCACTAATAGAATGCCTTAGGATTTTATTCTATAGACAAAATTATTCTTATCATTACCATGAAGGTATATGTTTATGTAAATCTAGAGGTCTAGTTTATGGTGGACAATCATGTCGATATTGGGAGAGGGGTATATTACTTGTCTATAGTGTTAGATTTTGGAGTAGAAGAATATGATAGTGACATTATGATTGTTTTGTATGTTAGTGTGTGATATTATTTATGAGGTTGATAAGAATTAGATGAGTTTGAAAAGATATGCTTCTCTTTGCTAGTGATATAAGAGATTTGTGATAGACCATGACTAGTAAATGAAGGATTCGATTGGGGATCGGTACAAACTAGATATAATGTTAGCTAAATGGGTTAAAGGACTTTGGGAAGTTGGGAACCCATATCAAGGAGTAAATTCAAATTTATTTTCAACAATATAGTTATTTAGCAATGCAATTATTGGACAAGGAAGATCATGATTACGACTAAGACTAGTGGATGGTGGAATAGACTGGGATTGGTTGTTATGATAATTGGATGGGGATAAGGGTCGATGAGGCAATTTTTTGGTGGGTGACATTAGGTTTAAGGGTTAAAAATCATCAATAAGGTTGATGCCCATCTCTAATAACCATAACATACACTTGTCATTGTTGGCCAAGATATATTCATAAAAAATGGTGACCTTATAACTCATATTTTAAGGGGTGTTATGACTATGGTTATGATGACTGAACCATGGGGATGAACATGATGGGATAATATGTGGGCTAGGTGTAGATGGGGATTATTTATGGGGAAGGCTATAGGACATTGGTTTTATTTTGATGGGATCAAGATTTATAAGTAGGAAGGCACCCATTTCAAGGGCATTCAAAAGGATCTCATCCTTGTTGGAAAATAGGTATTGTTCCACAAGAACATGGTCTAAATATATTTGGGTAGATGATGGGTAAAAGGTGGATAAAAATGGGGATGGTGTGAAGTTAGATTGAGGATTGGATAAAACTATGGTTCTTGGACAATGTATGTCTAAATTATCGAGCTAGTATTATAGGTAGTGAGATGGATTGAAAGGATTATGATATAAAACTAGGATCAAAATTTAAACTAACAGTATAATAGGTGATAATAATATATCTATGGTGACTAATTTTTAATCTATATAAAGCATGGGGATACAATTAGTCCCTATATTTAAACTAGGAAGTTGACGATTAGATGGGTGATAGTTATAAATAGGCAAAATGACTAGATTAGATATGATTAGATTGATGATGATGGTATGGTAGAATGAAACCAATAAAGTGATAGTTTTTTAATATGGTATCGACTAAGTGTGAAATTTGATGAAGTGATGGATGATAGAAAATGATAATGGATTTAGAGTGATATGACAAAGCGATAAGCTTAGTTCTTAGACCTATTTTCTCAAGATGGGATGTATATAAGATTATGTGATTAAATGGAGGGATAAAAAATGATGGGATTGAGATTAAGACAAGAATATAATGTTGATGATGTAATGATCATTAGGATTAAGGTGAGTATGGGATGGACAAGTGTGTGAGCTAGAATCTAACAAATTAGGATGGGATTTTGTCTAGATGGGATGAGACTAGATGAGGATGAAGGATAATGACTAAATTAGAATATGTAAAAAATGGGATTACAAGGTATGATGAAGGAGAAAGTAGATAAAGGGTATAATAGATATGATGATGGGTAAAGTATATAAGGATGTACAACAATACTAAGATTGTACAAGATATGGATATGGATAGAATATATAAGATAATTAAGGATATACAATATCATGATGTTAAAATACCTAGATAGTCATGTATAGGTTTGGGTAAAAGTATAATTGGATCACAAATAACATTGGTATGTCAAAAAACACACCAAATAAATTAAACCACAAACCTATGATTAGTAAACTAATATGGGAGTGTAACTTGAAGACTATACCATCAAATAGCTTCATGGGTGAGGTTGTAGGCCGATGACCCATTAAGGAATCTCTTGAAGCCTCTCAACACCATTTTCATATGAATATCACACTAGATATGATACTGACTCTGGCAACAAGTCTCTTGTTACATCTGAAAGGTTTTAAACTATGCTATATAGTTTCTCTAGGGGAGTCCTCAATATATCTAAGTAATTTGGGGCCCATGTTTATATAGGATGATATTAAATGCTTAGTTTAGATAATCAACTCATCCCATTCATGGAATAATTATATGGGTTCAAACACTTATCCTAAAGACAATTATCCCTAATTTTTATATTTTGTCAGAACATAGAGTGTTGATTTGTACATGGTGGTGAAATCCATAGTCACTACCTCCCTAAGATTATCGAAAGTGTGTGAGAATCACTTCCACATCATGTTGACCTTAAAAAATAAAAATGAGAGGGTTTTTAGTGTTTTTTAATCTTCCAAGAATAACTACTAGAATGCTGGGAGGAGAGCATACATCATTATATCCCCTGAGTAAGACTCAAGTAAGTAAAAATATTTATAACTAATTAATTAAGCATGATATATACAAAATATACACAAGATATTTTTAAAAAATACATAAATATTTGATAGGTTTCTTAAAAATAAAGTGATTAGTAGTTTCAATTGGAAATCTTGAGGGTCAACCTACAAGACAACATGCTAGACAAAAATATGACCCACATGATACGATTTTAGATGAAGGCAAAAATGTGACCTATAAGACAAGATGTTAGTAAGCCAAAACTACCACTAGATTCACCCCTATAAAAATCTTATTCTAATAAGCATTAATAAGAAAACTAAAAAAATTATAATTTTACATTATCAAAATTTTTGAATGAGGGACTGTGATGCGGGAATCTAGGGGTGGCAAAAAATTAACTAAAATTGATACTAAAAATATGCTACATAAAAGACAA
This sequence comes from Torreya grandis, assembly GCA_037957365.1. Classification (NCBI taxonomy): domain Eukaryota; kingdom Viridiplantae; phylum Streptophyta; class Pinopsida; order Cupressales; family Taxaceae; genus Torreya; species Torreya grandis. The sequence goes on from JARHVA010005555.1 coordinate 77,280, forward strand.
GTTCAAGGCAAAAATGAATGCAAAATTTCTATTAGATTGATCAAAACTATATATACATAGTTAGTTATATACAAAATCACTTCCAAAGAATCAATAATGCAACTGAAATGTCAAAACTTCAACTTAGGATATGTGGTTTTTGAGATAGTTAAGCTTACAGTGACTGCATAGTTAGACAAAACTGCTTGAGGCCAGTGTAATATTACAACTGGAAAAGTAAATACTGCATTTTGAGATATGAAGTTTTGAAAAAGGTTAGGCTGACCATGACTATGTGATCAACTCAAAAATACTTATGGTTAGATAAAATATCCTACAACTGTCAATACTACCTATTATAAAATGTGGTTTTACAGTTGATGGGAAAAACACCAAACTTAGAAGGAACTTATAAAATGATACATTTATAATTCCATAAGAGATTATTTTTATTAAAGAAGACTATTTTAAAATACTTATTAAGTAGATATATTATCAAATGACCTAAATCAAAATTGCCTATAGATATTCAAAATAAACTTTTACATACCAATACCGACTATTCAGAGATGTAGTTTTGCCTTTGACATAATAAAATAGATATATACAAATTAATGAAAAAAATATAAGATAAATTATGTCTATAAATGATTACTTACATAACTAAACACTAAAATAAATGTCTAATAAATGCGAAATTATGGAAAAGAGTAGTTATTTTAGTTTTTATTTTGTTATATGCCAAACCACCTATCTATGTTCAAAACTACTTATGAGAGTCAAAACCACCTCTATAAAATGGTAGTATTTCATAGGATAGTCAAAATAGTTATTTGGGTGTATAAGGTTATCTTGTTAGAGTTTACCATTTTTATTGCAATGACAACATAGTAAGAGAGTTGATAAAAAATATTAGAAAGTAAAATCATAGGTTTTAGTTAGTATCTTGTGCCTAGATCAAAGCCACCTTTGTTAGGGGAAAAACCACATTTGTCAATATGTAGTCTTGTAAGAAGTTAAAAGCTACAAAAAATGGTCATGGTTAGTGGTCAAGGTTTGTAATTAGGCAAAACCACAACTACCAAGGTCAAAATCACATGTTCAAAATTGCCTTGTGCAGAGCAATGCCACACTTCACATAGAACATGATATTTTTTAAAATTTGAGATTTAATCCACCTTCAATCTGACTTGTAATCTTGATTAACACACTTATAACATAAGAGGTTAATTCAAGAGGATGGATCCCACTGTGGCCACCAAAATGTAGAATGAAAATTTGATCAATAGGATTTGATTATATAATTGATATAAAAATGCACAAATCTACAACCTACAATTAAAATAGAGAACCATTAGATTAAAATTCAATATATTGAATCATTCAACAAAGTATCCTAATCTAAATATAATTTTTCCCAATCAATATTCAAATAAAAAGAAGACTAAAAACTATAGATGTAAATTATATTGCTTACAAGTAGACTCGGATTTTTTGCATGATGTTAGCATGATCTTGAATTGCATGGATTTATGGTTAGCCTTATAAAATGTGTGATTTATCATGGATTTATTGGTCATTCCTTAGTTGGTTGGAATGGAGGGAGATGGTCTGTTTAAATAATTAATAGATGGAGGATTAAAAATGAATTAAAAATTCCTTGGAAACTTGTAGAATTAGACACTTCTATAGAGGAGGGATAAGATATAGATGATTATATAATTGGATAGTTATAGAATCCATTAGGGGGATAACAAATATTATTAGGTGATTAGATATTTGATTAGGGACTGGGGATGTAGGAGAGCCTAGGAATAGGCTAGGGTAGGTGGGATTGGAATTTATTCTAATATAATGAATAAGTGGGATTAGTTAGTGGATAGAGACATGATTAAAATGATTAATAGATTGGTGGGATATTATAAGGTTAGTGGATGAAGAATAATGAAGGGGTGTGTTACATAAATGATTAGATGGGGTGATATTAGGATAGAATTAAAGGAGATAAATGAGATTAGACTAGATAAATAGAGTTAGTATCAACTAGTATTAATATCAATGATTATTAATGAAGTGAGAAAATTTAGATGTATACACATAGCATTCATTTGTTGAACCATTTAAGAAAGAATTTCAAATTCATCTATAGGTGTATTTTTGTTACTAGTGGTAGAAGGTGGAATGTTGGTGTTAGTGGGAGGGGTAATCCTAAGATTATTGATGTAAAGGTTTCCTATAGGAGGATTCCATATATTAGTATCAATTGATCCAATGGTAAAATAGGGAATTTTATGAATGGTACTATTCAGATTGGGATCATCTAGATCATTGTTTTGAGTGATGTGGGTGATGTTGAATTCCATTAGCCTAGATGAGTGACAAGATTAACTACACTATAGGGAGATATCCTTTTGTATGGGTAAGGTAGGAAGGAAATAATCACCCATGTACACTTAGAATGTGTTGAAGCTATACAAAAATATCATATTGGGTGATTTGATGATTCTAATCAGGGTGGTAAGAGAAACATCAAACTAAAACATTGACAAAGTTAAAATGATGATAAAATAGACTAAATTAGTTAGAAGTGATGAAATTGGTCAAGTTGATCTAGTGGCTTCAACAAAAAATGATAAATTAAACTAGGTTAGCTATGCTATATAGGATTGATTAAGTTGATCTAGTGAAATATGGATAAATATGGAAAAGTAGATAAAAATTAGATTAGTTCAATGAACACTTACAAGGTCAACCAGGTCGATCTACTATGATTCTGGTAGAGTACTAAAAACCCACTATGTTAAGATGGTTGACTTATTTGTGTATGTACAAAATAAACATAGATTGGATAGTCTACTATGTCAAGATGGTCGACTTAGTTATAACTATAGGTAGATTGAGTTTTAAATGATTACTAAGTTGAGATAGGAAACTTAGCTATACAAGTAGGAAGGTACTATGTATTTAAAATATTACAATGTCAAGATATTCCACTTGGTTATACAAGTAAGAATAATTGATAGTCTAGTCAGTCTACTAAGTTGAGTTGATCAACTTATTTTTTTAGGTGGGAAAACATATAATTGTACTAAGTTGACCTAGCTAAATTAACTAAATCTAGAAAAAAATAGTAATTTGAACTATGAATTTTTTAAGGTAGCATTAAAGTAGAAGAAATACTAAATTATATAACACACAACATAGAATTGTATTAACGTTAATTAATATAATCTATGGTATAATAGAGAATAATAAGTAGCAAGAAGAAATATAATTTTATAAAAAGTGATGCTAACTAAATGTATAAAAAACATTAGGAAGTTGTACTAAAATGTTTTGATTGATTTTTAAGATTCTAAAGATGCTTGTTTGTTGGATAGTGATGCCCATTTTTTCTAGCATGCTAACTATGGAGGAGGTGTTGTTCCCATAGCCCAATAAACCTAGTTTAAAGGGTAAGTTAGAAGTAACTTATCAGTTTTAACTTTTAACTAATGCACCAAAAGATCAAATGGATGGTTGGATTCCTAAGGTTTAATTTAAAAGGATATCCTAGGCATTTTTGAAATATAGTAAAGTATGTGGAAAGTAAAGGCTGTGTTTAGCTCTATAATATGTCTATGAGTATTGAGGTATGACCTTCATGCCATAATGTATGTAAATAATAGATGAGGACCATAAACAAAGTATCACATAACTCTTCATGACAATAGATAAATAGTTTTAAAGTGACAATACATATTTTCTAAGGAAATAAAGATAGTCAAAATAGATGTGAAAATTAATTGTCAAAAATTAATTTTCAATTTTATAAATTAAATAAATAGGAAAAAATATCTTTTCAAATCAAATGTGTTATTAATTACTAAGAAATGAAAGTGAATTACATTTCTTATCCAAAAACTAAAAGGCAAAAAAAAATATTTGCTAGGTTGATCTAGTTAGTAAGTACAACAAAACACATTCAAAAAAGTCCATCTAGTCTATTGTGAAAACATAATAGAATAAAACATAATCAACTACATCATATTAGTTTATTTGGCAAAGCAAACAAACACAAAACTAAGTCACCTAGGTTGAATTAGTTGACTATGTGATATAGTTTTTAAGAACTAAAAAAATACTAAGGACAATCTAGAAATTGAAATGATGAATAATTTTACTGAAATATAGAAATGACAAATTGAAGTAATTAACACAATAAAAAATCTAACTAGGTCAACCAAATTGACTTGGTTTAATAAAAGAAAATTTTTATTTGTTACCTATATTATGTAGACTTGATTCAGTCTTGTAAACACATCATTTTGTTAGAGGTATAATAACTGAGATGGGAGGGAGGTGAATCAATGTTTTTATATAATGTAATTCAATTCTAAACCCTTCAAACTCTTAATCATTCAACACATACATTCATGAAGCATACACATCATTCATATCAATGAATAATAAAGATAATGCAAGATTAAACACACAACACAAAGATTATGCGGGAAACCCTCTCGAGGTAGAAAAACCACTAAAACCTAAAATTAGACTAATATCTTATAACAATAAGATCTAAATTTAGAGAGACACCCATCCCACAAGGATCTATAACCATGATCTAGTTGAGCACCCACACAACTAGAATTTTTCTAAGCTTTACCTTGCAAGGAGGAAACAACCCCCTAGGAAACCAAGCACCCATTCATATACCTTAAAACTTATATCACATTGAACACTTGTCGATACTCTTCAACTAATTATTACCACCTTTGTTTACACTCTTTCCCCTTTACACTCACTCTAGCCTTCACACCCTCTCAATAAAATCTAAAACCACCTTTTAGATCAGTCTATTTTTATTCATAGATATTCAAATAGAAAACCCAAAAATAATCTATCATTAGGTCATAAACATGAGCAAATGGTCATAAATTCATACCTCACACTCCTTTCATCTTCAGTCCATCCACCAAGCTCACACAATCTTCATCTTTTCTTTGCTCACACTACATGCTCTCTATACTTTGCTCATCCTTAATCTTTAAACATGTATGATCACTATTATGACATCATAATTATGACTTGTAGATCATACACACAATCTTCAACCTACTCTACTCTTCATTCCATACACTAAGAACACTCTCACTTCTCTATTCTTTGCCTTTTCACTCTAAAAACCACCACCTTTGATTTCACTCTCTTATAAATCCTTCATGAATATCATATTTTTGGTCCACAACTAAACATACCTTAACCCTTAAGGATTATATCACACTTAATACATATCTCAATACCACCCTAATATTTTGAACCATAACATCAATAGGTCACCCTTAAGTAGCTACACCTTTCAATTAGGCCTTAGTAACCCTTATAGGTCTCATGGAGATATATTCACCCATTTATCACTTTTATAAGAAAATTAAGAATACAAGACCACTTAAAAATGCATAGGTCCACTCTACATGACCCCTAAGACACCTTCATCTTACTAAATTCATCACTTCACTCCTCTGTATATGCACAATCTACTAAAACATTAGTCTTGTGCACAAGAACACCATTACAAAATAAATAGTCAACCTCTAGGCATTTGTTCATACTAAATATGGATTTTTCAAACCTCAAAAATACACACAAATGGTCTTCCTAGAGTCTATAAAACTGTTCTATAGTTAAATCATCATAAAAAATCAAAATAAACTCAATCATCCTTGTCAGGTCATATGAAAAAGATGGTCAAATACATAATCAACTTTGGAGATCAATAAATACAACTATAGAAATAATCAGATCTTCTAAATAATTTTTTTGGATATCCCTTGGATTCCTTTACAAATTTTCTTTTTATACCACCTTCAAATTCATCATACATCAAAATATATAGCTCAAAAAATATAGATTGGTTTTTATTTGTTAATTTGAATATTCAAATTCCAATAGTCACTATGTAATGAAAAACCTTAGACACTTGACTTCATCTTTTACCCCTTGGAAACTTTATCAAATATGTTTCATTGATCTCCTCAAGAGTATCTTGGTTTTTAATTTCAATCTTTAGTCATTGATATTTGATCTAGGCTTTCAAGATTTTGCTACTTGGTAGTCCCACGTGCCTTCTATATACCCTATAGTCAATATTTATTTAGTTAATACACTTATACCACTTAAAAACCTTGCATGGATTTTATTTACCTTACTTCATTTAGTTAATGTACTTATGCCACTTGGAAACCCCATGTGAAATCTATGTACCCTACTGCCAATGTCCATAATGCACTTATGCCACTTTGTAGCCCTACATGCAATCTGAGATTATTTATGCCACTTATTGACCTTGTGTTCACTGTTAGATCTCCTTCTACACTATTTAATGTCTACCATTATATCTTCATTTACATAATCACCCATGTGCCATTGATCATTGATTTTATTGATCTAGGTTTTGACACTTGGAAGCCCCATGTTCACTGTTGATCCTTGATCCAATAAAGTGAGGTTTCAACACTTATAAGCCCTGTATAAAGGTCACTTGATATTGCAAATTTGGCTAATTATGGTAAAAACTACAATTTTCCTAGAAAGCCAACATTTCACCTTAATATATTTTGATACACACAACCTCACGACTTAAAAATTGGACTATAGAAACTAGGCACAAACTTGAACACCACCATGTGACCATTTCCTTATGAAACTGCCACACATGCAAGTGTTGATGTCATTAATCTGCTCACTCAACATTATCTGTCAAGATGTCTCGGAGAACCTAGACATTCATATGACTACTTTGATGAATTATTTTCACTTCCATAATCTCTCCAAGCAGTCATAACACCCCATAAGGTCTCTAAAACATGACCACACCATCAATAACATCTATCAACTACCTATCCAAGCATACAAAATAACCATTCAAGAACAATGAAGCACATTAAAGCACACTTTCTCATTATCATTGTAACACACATGACACCTCATCAACATCCTTGGACACCTTCAATACATTATTTAAAACTCTCCAACAATATCCCCCTTTGTCATTGATGCCAATGTCAATCAAAAATCTTATTCTCACACTCTTTCTCTCTCTTTAAACACTTTCTCCCCCTTTGACACAATGACAAATAGGGCACCAACTAATCCTAAGGACTTGAATTATCTTCAATGACCAATAATAGCAAAGGACCATCTCTGAGAGATGATACAAAATCCTCTTAACATATTACATACCTCTTATTACATTGAACCTCTCAAGCATGATCCATGACTACACTCTTCTTTGATTAGACTCTGCTCTATGAAGACAAAACACACATGAGCACCAAAAACTACTTGAACTCACCTTGAAAACATTAAGAGGGACTCCCCCTGAGTCACTTGAGCTTAGGCACCCTTTGATCACCTTCAGACACCATAAACCATGAAGAAACAACACACTTATCTTCATACCTTCTCTCTCATATTTAACTACATAGTCCTCTAATCTTAGGACCTAACCATTTACAAAGCTCCCCCTTTGTTTATGTATGAGGATTTAATACATTGTCAAAATGCCTAACTTGATTTGATCAAGTAATCATATCAACATGCTTGAGTTCACATCTATAGTAGGCTTATTCATATCTCCATCATGACTATAACATCTCACATATGCTCCCCCTTACATCATGCATAGCTCTTGAGGCCTTTTAAACTATCTAAATTAGCTCCCCCTAACTCCATGCTCCACCTAAATCATGACATATTTAATAGGTATTTTTCACCAATTATGTTTTGACACCTAGAAACCTCCATACTCTACTTATAGACCTTGAGGACCAAAATACCTGAACACACCTTGAGCACACACTCTTGCTTCTCCACAAGAAGGATGTCTCCTAAGAATCATAGGTAGAGACATCCTAACCCACAATGTCTTAGAATAATGTGAAACTAGGAGTTGCCCACATCTCCTCATATTCCTTCTCCTTATTAGACATCTAAAATTGATAGTTATTCTTATGCTTAAGAGAAATAATTTTCTCATCACCTACAACATTCTCCTCTTATAAGAATGTATTGACAATACATGTAGATAACATATATTTAGGACATACCTTTTCACTTGAAATATTCATCTTACAGTTTAGAACCTCATCACTAGTCATTGATAACTAATGTTCTTTATATGAGACATTCTAAATAATATCAAGATATTCACTAAGATCCATACACACCTTATAACTATCCTCAACTAACACCTTGGTCTTCTCCTTGAGCTTCGTCTCTTCATTCACAACATGGGTAGACAATGAGAGATCTTGGCACTCTTCAACCTTTGTAGCATTCTCCACCATAACAAATAGACCACATGGACATGTAGACTCATAATGATTCACACTTTCCACATTTGGTGTTCATGAGTTAACTAGCCTTCTTCCTTGCACTCTAGGAGCCTAAAGGAACTTGTTTTGACTTGATAACCTTTGCTTACAAAACCTAACAATGTGACCAATCTTATAATGGTTGTACCAAACCACTCTTATTGAAGGAAACTCAACCTACCTTATTTTATTTAGATAATGTTTTACAAAGTGTCCCAAATCATGATAGTTTAATAACTCAACCTTTCTAATTCCATTTGATAGATGATTCCATTCATTCTCAATAGGTCTTCTACACTCTCTAGTCTTATGACCAAATTGACTACAATTATAATAGTAACCATTAAAATTTGCATACCTCATAGGATTTAGTTGTCTAATCTAATTTGTCTTCATTATACCAACAACTTCATTCCTTGAATGATTATTAATGTTCAATGTCTAATTATCCTTGTTCACATTAGTCTTCATCTTATCTTGAGTTACATTCTTTTATTCTTCTTTTTATCCAAGAATAGTTATATAACTTGCATGTTTTTGGCTACTCAAAATATTGTCAAGATCATTTGACCTCTTTTCAAACATCACAAATGACTTTACCTTACTAGATGTCTTTTCTAACTTGTCTTTCAATGACTCAATTTCAATCACATACCCTAAACACTCATATTCTTTAGCTTTTAGGATTGTATTCAAGATTTTCAATTGAGAACTAAGATGTTTGACTACACCTTCATGCTCCTTGGTGTCTTTATTTAGTTTTTTCTCAAACACACTAAATTGCTCCTATAGTCCTTTATTTATGAATTCATCTTCTTTTTAATCTTATTCTTAAGCTTTAGTTATTTAAGAGCATTCCTTAATTCAATCTCACAGTCCTCCTTATCTTCTTCATTATTAGTATCACTCTAAGTAAACTCTTTTTGATATGAGCAACTTCCTTTTTATACCATGAAGAGGACTTCATTTTCAACAACACCATCATCTTCATGATCATACTCTAAGTCACTACCTCCACTCTCATCTAATGTACTACATTCTTCTTTGGTGTAGAGACTCTTCTTTCCCTTGAAGGACATATTCTTGTTGTCATGCTTTCTAAATCCTTTCTTTTTTGTATCACACCTGAATGTCTTCTTGTCTTCATCTTGGACTTCACCATGATCTTCACCATCATTATTCTTAATTTTATGAGGGAAATTATTAGTAAAATGTTCTACCATTCCATAATTGATGCATTTGAAGGGCAGTTTAACCTTATACTTGCTTGAACATGTTCTTAATTTCCTTATAAACAAAGTAATTAGTTCATCATCATCAATATCAGATATATCATCCTCATCAATTTTCTTACCTTGAAACTTATTATTTCGATTATTTTCTATCTTAAATGTAACTTTTTTCTTTGGTGGTATATCTTCATTGACTCTCATCTCATAGGCTATGAGAATATAATGTATTTCATCCATCTTCATCTTTGTGTGATCATGACACTCTTCTATGGTAGAAACCTTTAGATCAAATTTAAGGATAAGATACCTTAATATATTTTGCAAAATATTAGCTTATTCAATCTCCTCTCCAAGACCTCTAATTATGTTCAAAATCTCATCAAATCTCTGAAGAAATGATGTCACTGAATCCTCTACCTTTATATTGAGACTCTCAAATTGTCTTCGGTGAGTCTAAAACTTAGCCAAATTGACATTTGCACATCCTTCATAACTTATATCCATTTGACCCATATATTTTTAGTATATTTACAATTGATTACCTTGGTGTACTCAGTCTCTGAAAAACCACAAGTGATGGCATTCATTACCGTAGAATTGATCTCACATATCTTTTTGTTAGCTACACTAGTTAGAGGAGTTGGGGGATGAATATCCATCCAAAACAAAATGCTAAATGTCAAACCCTAGTGACATGATGTAGGTCCTCATCCTCAAATTCCAAAAATCATAATTGGACCCATTGAACATTAGTGTTTGCTTTGTGAAAAATCCTCCTTACATTTGATGACTACTCATATTATACATTGGATCACCTTCAAGTTGTCAAGCCTTCACCAAAAGACCTTCTCTAATACTAATTTTCATAAGTATAATCATTAAGATATGGGTTGAATCATTTTTCAAGATAATCTAGTTCAATTTCAAATCCTTTAAACTCTTAATCATTCAAAACATACATTCATTAAGCATAGACATCATTCATAACAATACACAAGAAAGATAATGCAATATTAAGAACATAACATAAGGATTATGTGGGAAACCCTCTTGGGGGAGAAAACCCACTGAAACCTATAATTTGACTATTATCCTATAACAATGATATCCAAATTTAGTGAGACACCCATCACATAAGGAGCTACAACCCCTATCTAGTTAATAACTCACACAAGTAGATTTTTTTCAAGATTTACCTTGAAGGAGGACCATCCCCTTAGGAAAATAATAAACCACACAACTACCTTGAAACTTTTATCAAATTGAACACCTATTACTACTCTTCAATGGATGATGACTCCTTTGTTTGCACTCTTTCCCATTTACACTCACTCTATCCTTCACACCCTCTCAATGCATATAAAACCACCTTTTGGATCACTCTATACTTCCTCACACATACTCAAATATAAAACCTAAAACAAATCTATCAAAACATTAAAAACATGACCAAATATCCATACATTCATACCTCACACTCCTCTGATCCTTATTCCATCCACCAAGCTCACACAATCTTCACCTTTTCTTTGCTCACACTACACACTCTCTATACTTCACTCATTTTAAACCTTCAAACCTACATGATCAGTATTATGACATAAAAATTATGACCCTTAGGTCATACACACAATACTCAACCTACTCTGCTCTTCGGTTCATCCACTAGGCAGACTCACACTTCTCTATTCTTTGCCTCTCTACTTTAGAAACCATCACCTTTGATTTCACTATTTATAAAGCCTTGATGAATATCATCTTCTTGGTCAGCCATTAGACATGTCTTAACCCTTAATAATTCTATCACACTTATGACATTTCTTAATACCACCCTCATAGGTTGACCATAGCATAAATGGGTCACCCTTAAGTAGCTACACCTTTCAGTTAGCCTTTAGTAGCCCTTATAGGTCTCATGGAGATCTTTTCACCCCTTTAGTAATTCATAGAGAAAATTAAGAGCACAAAAACAATTCTAAATCCATAAGTTAAATTTTCATGACCCCTAAGACACCTCCAAGTGATTACATTCATCACTACACTCCTCTGCATATACACAATCTACTCAATCATTAGTCATGCATACAAGAACACTATTAACCAAAAATAGTCAACTTATAGGCATTTTTTCATACTAAATATGGCTTGGTCAAACCTCAAAAATACAAATTTATGGTCCTCATGGAGTCTATAGCACTATCCAATAGATAAATCATCATTAAGCATCAAAACAAACTCAATTATACTTCTTGAGTCACTTAAAGAAGATGGTCAAATACATAGTTAACTTTGGATCTCAATAATTATAATCCTATGGATATTAAAACCTTATAACCAATTTTAAGACATATCCCTTGGATTCCTTTACAATTTTTCTTTTAATAGCACCTTCAAATTCATCATACATTAAAAAATATAGCTCAAATAATACATAATGGTTTTCCTTTGTTAATTTGAATATTCAAATTCCAATAGTCACCATGTAATGAAAAAAAATTAGACACATGTATTCATCTCATTCCCCCTTAAAACTTGATCAAATACACTCTATTTATCTCCTTAGGTATCTCATGGTCTTTAATTTCAATTGTTACTCATTGATATTTGATTTGGGCTTTTGAGATTGTGCCACTTAGTAGCCCTGCATGCCTTGTTTGTACCCTAAAGTTAGTATTTATTCAATTAATATACTTATTCCACTTTTAATCTCCTTTTTATTTTTGTGTATTCTAATCCATTTAGTTAATGTGTTCATGCTACTTAACATCCCTACAAGCAATCTATGTAGCCTATTGTCAATCTCTGTAATGTGTTTATGCCACTTAGTAGTGCCACATGAAATTTGAGCTTGTTTATGCCACTTGGTATCCCCACATGCAATATTAGAATACTTTGACATATTTAAATAATTGTCAACATTATATCTCCTTTTTCATTATTTAATGCACATCTTAGATCTTCGTTTTCATGATCACCCACATGTTGACCTTGATCTAATCAAGCTAGGTTTTGACACTTGGTAGCCATAAATTCACCATTAATCCTTGATCAAATCAATTGAGGTTTAAACACTTGGAATCCATGTATAAATTTCATTAAATATTAAAAGATTGGCTAAGTGTGGGAAACACTACAATCTACCTGGAAGGCCAACTTTTCACCTTGATATCTTTTACTACACAACCTCATGACCTAAAACTTAGACCATATAAAATAAGCACAAACATGAACACTACCATGTGACCATTTCATTCTAACACTACCACACATGAAAATTTGGATGTCATCAATATTATCACTCAACTTTATCTACCAAGATAAATAGGAGAACCTAGACATTCATATGACTACTTTGATGAATTTCTTTTACATTCACAAGCACTCCAAGAACTCATAACACCCCATAGGGTATTTGTAACATGACAACACCATCAATAACATCCATCAACTACCTATCCAAGCACATACAAAACAACCATGCAAGAACATTAAAGCACACTTTATCATTGTCATTCTAACACACATGACACATCGTGAACATCCTTGGTCACCTTAGAGACATCAATGACAAATCTCCAAAACATTTTAACAATTATTATATCTAAACTATGTTTGGAATGAATTTATATAATGTCATGTAAATTTAATAAAAAAATCACCATTAGACCTAATTTACCCACACAAACTTCTAGTTTAATTTGAAATCAAAACGACACATCCGTAATTAGGGTAATGGATCATGTTACATCATTAATATTATATATTACATCCCTAATGAATTCAATCCTTTTTAGGTGTCTTCATAGGATAATTAAGTGAACATTTGTCTCAAAAATAAACATTGTGAAAATCCACTATTATTATAATTATTGATTAATCTCACTTAATCAACTATAATTATTCCACTATGAAAAATTCCTTGAATTTGGAATTTTATATATTCTTAAAATCAAAATTTGATTATCACCTCACATAGGTGATGCCACTCAAAAATTGAATGGGAAAGAGAATGAGTGTAATCAAGCTCTTACACTCCTCTTACACACTCTTCCTCTTACACCTCTCTTACATAGTCCAAGAGGACTAATGACTACACTTTTATTCAAACATGACTTCAGAACTCTAAAAGGACTTAAATGGCATATATTACACACTCCATATGTGTGATCATGATATTTTGGACTCATTCTCCACCATTGATATTGATCTCACATCATCAGTGCACAAGAATAAAAAATATATATAAATACAAAGGTCTTTGGACATTATAGATAAGCTTCTTCTTGAAAACTTAATCTATCGATTTATATAAGGACATTCAACCAATTCTCAATCCAAATCCAAGTCAAGATTATAATAATTTGTAGATAAGGAGAGGTGATTCCCACATGTGGAATCAATAAATTCCAAAGACTCCATAGCCTACAAGCCAAGATCAACCTCTTAAGACTGGTTGTTAATTAAATGTTCCAAGGAGGTATACACATTTTATTGTCTTCTAAATGTACATTACTTTCTTGTTTTATATGTAGCTCAACCTAGAAACTAGGATTTAGATGATAGTTCTTCATGTTCATTTTGATTTCATTCACTAATAAATTGACTAACATCTCTTGGACTTCTAATCTACATAATGGCACACTCAATGGGATCCAAGGTATTAGGCACACCATACAAGATCTTATAAACCATTCAAATTTCTATAATTACCAAAATCAGCCTTATAAACAAGTTAATTCACTAATTTTTCTTCTAAATTTCATTAATTTACATGGTGAATGATAAACACAAAATCATTCTGCAAAACTATGAAATCATAACTATAGAATTACAAAACCAACAAAAAATTTAATGAAATTATCACTTACAATGGAAAAATTATTGGTTACAACTCTTCTATTCTACTTAAGTCTTAATTATAAATTTTACACCATCTTCAGTGAAATAATTAATTGTAATGACAAAATTGCCTTACTTGTTTTCTTTATTTTATGGCTAATTACAAAATTTTAGGAAACTTTAGTGAAATCATTTTCTCTGCAATGAAATTATTTGAAATTTGAAAAATCAATATTTTACCATTTTCTATTTTGATTATGCTTGTTTCATAATCATGAATTTAAAGATAAGTTCAGGGAAATCATCCTGGAGATTCACAAAGTTATTTACATGCATTTTTTTACCTCATTTTCTATATTTTTGTTGGTTTAAATTCATTTTTTATTGCCTATGTTATTATGTTTTACTATTCTGACTATGTTTTATAGAGCAACATAATTTCGAGAAACTTTACTATAATTATTTTTACTATAGATAAATTGTTCAAAAGTATTTTTGAAATTGTGACTAACTTTAATAAAATTATCGACTTTAGTAGTGAAATAGTTTTATGCACTTTTTTTCTTTGCAGGTCAACATTTATGTAATCATCGACGTTGGTAGTGAAATCATCAACTTCGATAGTGAAAAAGGTTTATGCCCTTCTCTTTATTTTGTGTAGGTTAACATTTATGAAACCATCAACCTTGATAGTGAAATCATACTTATGAATAGTGAAATACTTGTGTTCTATGTTGAAATAGAATTTTTTTTGGTAAGATTAATATAATTAGACTATAGAATTGTAAAATCATTTTGTGGAAAAAATAGAGACCTAAACAAACCTATTTTCAAGTTCCTTGATAGCTCAAAATCATATTTTTCAAAATTTTAATCCTTTGTTTTGTAGGACCTCGAGAAAAAATTATGTTTTTATTCTAATAAAAACAATTTATTTTTCTTACACATCTCAATTCACATTTTCATTTAGTTTATACGATTTTTTTTTGTATTTTCTAATTTATTTCCTTTCATACAAGATTTTGCTTCTTGCTTAAGTGACTTATAGGTTATTTAATGTGCATGCTCTCCCTTTTTTGGGTTACTCAGAATCCTTATTTTCCTTATATCCTCATTTTTCTTTTTGACCTTGTGGGGTGGATTTCATCATCTTCTTACAGGTCTTAAGGGTGAGTTGACTATGAAGTCACATCATAAAATCATAACAATTTTTTTATCTGATGTGTTATATAAATTGAGGCTACATCAATTATATCTTATCTTAAAGTTCCTTAGGAGTTTGATTTTTTTAGTATCACTTCACTAAAATTCTTATAGCTAAAGTGGTCATGAAAGGACTAAACCCTTTGGTGAATGGCCCATTAAATCACAACATCAAATTGAATGATATTTTTATGCCCACATACCACAAGGTATATTATGGCCATTTATAAATACAATTAAAAAAATTTAATACATTATTTTTACCATGGAATATCCATTGATGTAAGGGTGGAAAATTAATAGCCCTCAAAGATTACCTTGTTAAATATTTTAAGAGAAAGGTGGGATTGAAAAACCACCAATACTTATAATGATTTATTTAATGAATCTTATATTTTATTATCTTATCTTAAGGAAAGTATATTAAAGGATTGAGTGGATGTGATGCAAGCTTGTGTCAGTTATTACAATTTCGTTATAATGCTTGTGTGTTGTTGCTTACTTGTTTTGTTAAAACCTTGATCATATTTGAACCAATATCAAAACAAACCAAGTACCAATCCAAACAATTTTTGTACACACACAACAAGGCATTACTCTACCAAAATTTTATGTGAAACAAAAGTGACATGCAAACTTGGTTTAAATACCTACCTTTCTTGTCCAAACCATGAAGTTAGGTTAACTAATCTGAATCAAGGCCTTATCCTCAACCAAATTTTCAACTTAAAACCAATTCTAAGACCAAAGTTAAAAATTATTGTCTAAAATGTGTCATTATGGTATCCATTTTGTTTCAAAGATAAGATGAATTTCAAGTCTAAGTAAATTTTCAAGTCTAATTCTAATTCTAAAAGCTAAGTTTCAATTCTGATGTTAAACAGTTTTGAGACCAAACTCCAATTTCTCATCTAAATTGTATTGTTATTTTCAATATTTTTCTAATTATAGTCAAACTAATTCCTATTACAAGGTCAAATACCAATTCTAGACAAAATTTTCCAAAGTCAACCAAATTTAGTTCTTTTCCAAATCCAAATTCAAACTTATTATAAGCTCAACAAACATGTTAAACCATTTTGTAAGTCAAAGGTCTAAGCCTAGTTTAAACTTGATCAAATATTGTATGAAGACAACTTTGTTCCAAATATTAAATTATTTCAAGGTTTTAAAGTTACAAAATACTAAGTCAAGTTATAAAAATCAAAGCCTTTCTATTAGACTAAGTTCAAATGCTTCCAAATATCAAAACATTAAACATTTACTATGGAAACCATTATACCTAAAGCTTGTGCACACTTTTTGGGGAACATATTTTATCCAAATAGCCTTTCTTATTGAAACTATTTACATTAACATGGCTTTTTATTGCTATAACCCCATTTGGTATTTTCACACAAGCAAATTGCATTACCTTAAACTAATTTACAAGTATTATTCCATGTGAGGTCACATACCGAGTCAATACTAGTTTCAAGTATCCAAACCTCTTTCAAGATGAATATCATAAACCTAAACATGCCTAAGTATACATGTAGTGGGGCTATTTATAACCCATCATTTTATGAAGACGTTGTTTACAACCCATATGGGTATGACCACTATGTAGAGGTTGAGGAATATTAATAATACCTTGTCAACATGACAACTTACACCAAACTTGAGTATCATAATCCATTCCTTTGAGTTGTTTCACTTAGTTCTAAACAAGTCCAATATAAACCAGACCTTTCACACATACCTTTTGATACATAACATAGACCAAATATAATGTACCATGTGAATGTGCCACCTAGTGTTGAATATAGATAGGATCAATTTTCATAATAATGTTTTGACAACAAAGATAAACATCTTGTTAGGTTTTTATAAACAAGGTAAAAATTTCCCCCTGGATTTCCCATAAAGGACATGCTATTTGGTTAGAGTACCCAAATAAATAACTCTTACATTATTAGACATTCAAGACACTTCTAACCAAGCTCAAAATTATATACAATATTTTATAATGTCTAAAAAGGGAAAGGCTTAACCCATTGATCATTCTTCTCAAATCTAATTTATTACCACTTAACTCTAGTAACCTAAAAAAGGTTTAACTACTCTCACTAACTTCCTTACAACATTGGATATTCAATATGTCACTAATAGAGCTATGTCCTTTAACTACATAATTAGTATATTTGCTGACTTATCCTACATTTAATCTTGATCCATTGTACAATAAGACACTAGTTGTATATTTATTTAGCATGGTTATATATGAAAGAAATTTAGTAAATAATATTGACTCAAATCTCCCCATAGATTATTTCCAACATATGGTGGATAACTCTAAAAGGGGTACCCAAATCCACATCAAGTTCCCTTTACAACATAATGGAATATGCCTACAAATTACCAACACACCATTTATCCCAATATTCTAGGTGATTTGTAGCAACACATTGTGACTATGCATATTCTACAATAATAGGTTGAAAGTAACAATCCACCACTTCATCAAGTGGTAACCAATAGTCCTAAACAACAAGTGGCAACCAATACCCCACATCAACAAGTGGTAAAAAAATACCTCCCTTTAATAAGTGTCAACTAATCCCCAAAAAATTATGTCTAATCAAAAACATATTTATATTACTCAACTACTTAAAACTTCTATTCAATAAGAGGTTTCTTTGAACCAATAAAATTTTCCACTTAATCAAAAAAATATCCTTCTACTAAACAAATTATTAGGAATCAACATCATATTTTTTTCTAATCTCAATAATTTTTTTTTAATACCCAAAAAACCATTCCTCTATTTAGGCCTCACTTCCTTTCAAATCAACTATGTAATCCACAACAAGTACCTTACCAAAAATAAGTCCCCTATCAGAATTACAAATCTAATCAAAGATTAAATATTCATGGTAGAAATAATTGTGTAAAAATTACCCAATATTATATACCACCTTTATTTGGGCAAAAGTAATGAACATTTGAATACCCAATAAAATGTGCCCACTTTCTCTCATTTTGGTCTTACTTTTTATGATTTGCAATATGTTAAATATGTAGTTTTAGCAAACAAGCAAGAAAAAGTAATAAGAATTTTAAACCATATGACTTATAATATTATCCCTTTGATATGATCTATCTTTAGATACCTTTCCTAAATCATTTTGAGACACTCAAACTTGAAAAATACAAAGGGAAAGGTGATCCCAAGGAACATTTACAAGATTTATTTGTTGCATGTCTAGAATTTATATATAACAATATCTACCTACTTCATTTGTTTCCTTGTATTTTGGAATGACATGAAATAGAATGGGTCCTTCGACTATATAATAATTCTATTAATAATTTTGATGAATTAAGTGAGAGATTTGTGCAACTATTTTATTATAATGTGGAGCATGAACTAACTATGGCTTCCCTATGTCATGTTAAACAATGAGGAGGATGAAACTTTACTAGTTATTTATAATGGTGGGTGTCATTGGTAATTCAAATATGACATAATCTCCTCATTAAGTAATTTGATGCAATTTCTAGTACCAATATGCATTATGATGTAGATCATAATCTCAAGATTCACTATTCGAATATGTTTAAGGAAGTTATTTCCAATGGAATGAAGAATGATAGATCCATCATTAATAGAGGAATAATCAAGATTTACTCTTAGAATCTATTTCAAAATAAGGCTCAGACATAAGCTCTTGTACAAGTGTAAACAAGTACATTGGAGAATACTAAACCATTCAACATGAATATAAATGTTGTAGGAGATGGAGTAACTGAATCTCAACATGTGAAAATGGTTCAACCACCATATTTCATGACAAACCCACCTAATCAAACTCTCACTTTATAAATATCCCTAAAATAAGAGGTCATTATCATAATAATTTTTTCATTAATCTTGGTGAACCTATTGAGATGATTTTATAAAATCTCATTTCTTCTAACATGATCATTTATCAAGTTCCCAAACCATTTATAGAAAACCAACTTAAACCTAACTGGTATTAGGAGAGTGAATTTTATGATTATCAATAGGTTAAAGGACATTTCATTCACAAATGCATGTAGCTTTATCATATCATCTAAGATTTTATTGAAAGTAATTAAATAGAGTTGGATAATGTTGCCACAATGTGTAATCAAAATTTGGGTATTTATCAAAACCATTTTCCACATCATAACTCCAACAATAAAAAAACCATAATCGACATCAAATTAACAAATAGAACTAGAATAAACATCCTAAAAATAAAAATCAAAGGCATAATCAATAGCATAATAACTAGAATCAAGTTTAGGATGCCAATTCTAATGAATTTAACTATAATAATGTCCCTTATGACTACAATAATATCATAGGTCACATTACTTTTGGACATAGACATACCTATCATTAAGATCAACCCTAATCCAAATGCCAATAATACCCAATGACCTTCACTATCCATTATATCACCTTCAAATTCATTTACCAATAATCTTGAATTGAATTGTAATATTCAAAACACTATTAAACATCCAAAAGTTACCATTTTAGGACCTTACTCACCTTACTTTAATTAAAATAACCCATACTAAATCGAGGATGTGAAATTGTAACTCAAGAGTCTATGGTTACCATTCAAGGTTATATAACTTCTTCCTCCAATATTTCCATTTAAGGACCTCCACATCAAAAAACCAAGCTAATTGTTCATATTAATGACAAACACTATGATATTGTGGAATAATTGTTAAAAACACTAGCACAAATTTATATTTTAGATCTTCTGCATATGTCACATATCCACAATAACATATTGAATGAGACCTTGAGTTTTTTTAATAAAAGGGTAAAAACTTTATTGAAAATAAAAAAAAGTATTACAAAACAACAAAGGTCCAGAGCTCCAGGAACTAAAAAGAACTAGTCAAACCAATCTTGAAACACCATTATCCTTCACCAATGTCATTCTCATCCTCAGCTAGAATCCTCTCCAACTCATGTTGGAACTCATGGTGAACCTGCTCCCACTCATCAATCTTCCATCCATCTAACTACTCAGAGGCCCACTTAGCCAAATAGTTTGTTGCCCTATTCCACTCCCTTGGGATATGGACAAAGGACACCATTTCCATCAAACAACTCATCTACAAAATTTATTGCACTATCATTGCCACCTACCAATTAACGATAGATACCTTTTGTTTATTCAACATGTTAATCAAAACCTGTGAGTCAGACTCACAAATAACCTTGTGCCATCCCAAAGCATAAGCCCTCCCCAAAGTGTAGAGAATTGCCAAACCTTCCATAAGGTTGTTAGTCTAAACTCCATGAATAGAAAATAAAAAAACCACCGATCCAAAAAAGTCCCTACCAACCCCACCAATGCCAGGATTTCCTCTTGAAGAGCCATTAGTATTGAGCTTTAGAATGCCAGCTGGAGGGGGTAGCCAACTCCCCCTTTAAACTTTCTTATTCAGCCACCTTCCTCTCCTAACACAAGCAGAAGCTAGAGACAACCGTTGAATACCCAATCTATCCACTAACTCAACATCATCTTTCACCAAAGGGAACACCACATCACACTTAGCTTCCACTGTCTCTCGAATCATACCCATAATTTTGTGCCAAACTTTTTGAATCAACAACTTCTCTCCTCAAAATATTCTTTGATTTTGTTCGAACCAAATCTGCCAGAGTATGAAAGAAGGCCCAACATACCACACATCTTGTGAGAAAGAGGCAATCGAAGGATGTCTCCCCAGACTATTCCAAAAATTCTCCATGGAGGATGCATCAACACAAGGTCTTTTCCAAACCTCCCACCAAAAATGCCAAAGCTGTTGGGTCACGGGACACTGGAAAAACAAGTGGGAGGAATCCTCCTCTCCACATCCACAACAACACACATTAGAGGACCCTGAAAACCCCTCTTTCAAAGTTTATCCCATGTCAAACATCTATTCCAAGCCAAAGTCCATATAAAGTAGTTACACTTCAGCCAAGAAAGCTTATTCCATGCTTTCTTCCACCAGTGAACCTCCCCATCTAACTATTGAACTAACAAAACCTGATATCCAAAAGCAATAGTATAGACGTCCTTAGGATTAGGAGACCAAGAAAGGACATCCCTTTCTTGGAGGGAGCTACAATGCCTATGAGAAAGGATGTTATGAAGCTTAGCACACTCCTCCTCCATATGAACAATAGGCCACTCCTCAGGTTTCTTCCATCTCGCCACCACCATCTATCCATGAGAAGAAAAGGACTTGAATTCACTCACCCTTGACCATCCTACTTCATAGAACCTCTGGCATAGATTTACCAAATTATGGAACTAAGACATAATGAGAGGAAAGTCATCCCAAGAATTAGACCAAAAATGAGCTTTAGTCCCTCTTTTACAAATCCAAAATAAACCCCCCTTAACTAGAGCAGCGCCTTTCTTGAGTGTACTCCAAATCACTGAGCCTTTCCTCACCAGGGGATAATGAGGAATATCAATTTGAGGGACCCCCAAGAAGTATTTTTGGATTAATACCTTGGCCCATATCCCATCCTGCTCCACACACCACTGTCAATACAATTTAGCAGCCAATGCCATCCCTGATAGTGACAACTACCTTAACCCAAGGCTGCCAAGCTATTTTGGTCTACAAATAATGTCCCATATGACAAGGCTCCATTTAGAGGACACTAAGCTACCAGCCCATAAAAATTATCTTGCTAAGGAATCCAACTCCTTAACAAAGCCCATAAGAACCACCTGAATCATACATCTATAAATGGGGAGATCCTGCACCATAGATTTGAGCAGTTGAACACGACCCATGAAGGACAACCAACGATGGGTCCAATGATTAAATTTCACATGAAATTTATCCAACATATTCTACCAAGACTCCCTGGGAAGTCTTCCAACAGAGATGGGAATACCAAGATAGGTTAAAGGGAACATCCCAATCTGGAATCTCAAGATATGAGCCATTCTCCTCTGAATAGAACTTGGAGTATTAAAGAAAAATATGGAAGACTTATCTTCATTAATAAATTGGCCTAAAGCTACAAGGTAAACATCCAACACCTTGCATATATTTGAAGCTTCCCTAATTCTAGCCATACCCATCAAAGCAGTGTCATCGACAAACTACAAGTGGGATTGTGAAGGTAGACCACCTCCCCACCCCCACCCTTGAATGAAACCTAACTCCACATTCCTTTTTATCAAGTCTCCTAGACCCTCAACAAGAAGAAGAAACAAGTAAGGAGAGAGGGGGTCACCCTGCTGTAGACCCTGAGAGGCACTAAAAAGCTCAAAGTACTCACCATTTATTAACACAGAGAAGGATACCGAAGTAACACAACTCATAACCCAGTAAATCCAATCATCCTCAAAACCAAAAGCACCTAAGACCTTCTGAAGGAAGGTCCATGGAACATAATCATAAGGCTTTGCCATATCAAGCTTGATGAACATTGCATTATCTTTGGAGCTAGCCATAAAGTGAATGGTTTTGGTTGTAATAAAAATCCCATCCAGAATCTGACGTCCTGCCACAAAACCACTCTATTCTTCAGAAATCAACACTTTAAGCCACTTTTTCAACCTATCAGCAATCAACTTAGAGATAATTTTATAAATCACATTGCAAAGAGAGATAGGCCGAAATTGACTTAACCTATCCACCCCCTCTTACTTTGGGATGAGAGTAAGGAAGGTAGAATTCAAGGCTTGCAACATATATTTATTCTTATGAGACTCTTGAACAACCACCAACAAGTCCAACTTGATAATCTCCTAAAATTATTGAAAGAACTCAATTATAAAACCATCAGGGCTAGGAGCTTTCACCCTCTTCATTTGAAACACAATCCCCTCTAGCTCCTCAATCATGATATTACTCATAAGCTGCTCATTCATCTCCATAGAAACCAAAGAAGGGATACAAGAAAGAACCTGAGCTTCCTCATCAAAAACCCCTTGTGAATCCTCTCTAAATAATGAAGTAAAATATTACTTAGTTTCCCATGTAATTTCATGGAAAGAAGAAAGAGTTTCACCCCTATCATTCACCAGAGCAAAAATATAATTACCATGTCTCCTAGTTTTCACCGAGTTGAAGAAAAAAGTAGTATTTTTATCCCCTTCTTGAAGCCACTCAATTTGAGCCTTTTGTTTCCAAAAGACCTCCTCTCATAGCTCACACTCTTCCAGTGCTTTCAAAGCCCTAGTCTCTTCCCACAACATGTTCTCATTCATTCCATCCTCTCTGATCAACCTCGTAATACCATCTAACTTAGCTTGGGTAGCAGTCTTCTCATAGAAAATGTTTCTAAAGAACTATTGATTCCAACATTTAAGCTGATACTTGACAAATTGAAGTAACTTAGCAAAAGTATACATTATTGTACCATAAGTAGGTCTACCATACCTCCACCACTCAACAATATAGTCATTGAGAGAGGAGTCACGCAACCACATTAACTAGAACTTGAAAGTAGGAGATTGAGGTACTCAAGCTGAAGAAATAGCTAGCTTGATAGGCCAATGATCTAAACCCCTCCAATCCAAAATTTCTGATCTAAAAAACCACAACCCACCAACCCAGTAGCAAGAAATCAAAAAGTGGTCAAGTCATTCCACAATGTAGTTATTCCCAATCCTCTGATTGTTCCAAGTAAACTGGCCATTAATGGGCTTGATATCTACAATATTTAACACTGAGATATTATTTTGAATTATTATTGTAGAAGGCTCCAGCCTCGCAATCCCACCCCTCTTTTCAGCCAACTTAGAAATATCATTGAAGTCTCCAGCCATTATCCACAGATGGAAAAGAGCCATGCTTTAGACAAACCAGATATGGGACCACAAAAGTTGTTTGCCTTGAAGATAAGTAGGTGCATATATATTTGAGAAGGGAACCGTCTCCCCCATCTCAACATAAGATGCAATCATAGAGATAAAAGACTGCAAGGATAACCACCAAAGAGGGCAGATCTTTTGAGGATTCCATAAACAAGCCACTTCCCCTATAGACCCTTGAGCACCAATACACTGGCACTCTCCACCCCCCCAAAGCTTAGGCACTAAACCAAACATACTCTCCACTGATACCTTAGTCTCCTATAGGAAAATAACATTAGGAGATTAACTTCTAACCAGATCTTGAACAACTTTTTATCTAGGGCCATTGTTTAAGCCCCTTACATTCTAGGATAGAATGATCATTTCAAGGGGGTTGAAAAATGAGAATCAAGATTCTTAACAAACCTTGACTCAACCAAAGTTTACCCTATTAATTTAATCTTTTCCAAATATTTTTTCCTACCAAGCTTGAAAGACTTCTCCCCTACTCCTTTTTTTAGTTCCTTTTGAAGAAGACCCAAATGAGAAGAAGAAGACTTATCAATCTTCACCCCCTCAGTACCTGTATTTGAGACAAGAGGAGATCCATCCTCCCCACCATTCTTCCTTACTACAATAGGAGATGATTCCCCCTAGACTTCCATTTGAACATCAATGTCCATTTGTAGAGCCCTAATATTTTGCAGACCCTGAGTTGCTTCTGAGAGAAGGCCCTCCTGTCTTGTACCCAAAACACCCTGATCTAGATTAATCAAACCTGGATTCACTTCCTACTGGCTAAGATCATCTAAGACTTCAAATCTATTGAAAGAGTATTCCTCTTGCCTTTCCTTCAATGTCCTCTTTTGACCTCGATTCCTATTTTGAGCCTTAACAAGAATGAATCCATCAGCCCCATCCACATCACCAGGAATGGGTTCCTTCCCTTTTTCAACCCTAGGGGAGTTATGGGATAGTTGAGAAGGTTGGGGATCCATAGGTCTAGCCTTTGGGCATCTTCTTTGAAAATGACCATATTCATGATAGAGTTGACACCGAAAGGGAAGAGTTTCATAATCCAACTATTGTACCCAAGAGTAAGAACCCACACACATATCCATCGAATCTGGCAAAGGTTTAATTAAATCAATCTCAACACATATACAAGTAAAAGTCATCATTTTTTTACCTTGAGTCTATTGTGAGGTACCCAATGGTTTTCCTAGCATCAAAGCCAATAGATCTAAAACATCCTCCTGCCAACATTCCACAAGGAATCTTGGAAGATGAACCCACACCAGAACCCAATTTGGAAGCTCTTTAGTAGGATTGAAGCCCGCATGCTAAGGTTTAATAAATATGCCAATCAAGTTATGAAAATAGGGTCCTCCTTCAAAGACCTTGTTGTGGTCCATCAAACAATTAAATGAAACCATGAAAAATCTATTTACTAAAAGAATTACCTCCATTTCTCCCTTAGGCATCCAAGTCTGGTGGGCCCACGATTCCAAAAATTGTAATGAAACTCGCATCCCCATAAACTTGCACAACAAAGCATATTTTGAATAATATTCAATATCTTATACAATCATATCAAGTGGGATAACCAGTTTTGGCCTCACCTCACATTGTTCAAGACATCCATTAATCTTTGTAATCTGAGTACCACCATATAATCTCGATCCAACCATTGTCAGCATTGGTGAGAATAAGTTATTATTAGAAACCTTCAAACCAATTGTTGCTGAGCAATAATCCATCTTGGGACAAGCCCCTAAATACTGCCCAATCAGTGTTGCCATTCGACCACACCAAGGCGAGCAAATAGGGCTCCAAGAGAAGGAACCACCACTAGGGTTTCACTGACCTAGCACCCAACACTTCCTTTAAACTGAAGACTAGTACAACCTGGGATAACCCCCACCTACGACCTCTAATCAGGACAAATTAAACCCCCCACCCCCCCCCCCCCCCCCCCACCCCAACCCCCCCGTGCACACGGGAAAGGATGCACCAATAACAATTTAAAAAAAAAAATTGTTTTTGCTGCCACTGCAGCTCCAGCCCTCCCCCACATGGATTAAATGAGAGCTTGAGTTAGTCTAAGGTCCCAAGGGACATTAAAATTGATAAATTTCAAAAACTTTTGAGTCATTTTTCTCAATGCCAATTACTTTATTATGATCATAATGATATGCCATCACTTGGACCTTTACATAATAACCTACTTTATATAGATTAAATCATTTCCTAGCATAAAATTAAATGAGTCTTCATAGACAATAGTTTAGGGATACATATTATAACTTTGAATATAGTCAAACACTTGGGATACACATCAGTATATCTTTAGCCAAATACCATCACTATCAAGTCCTATGATAATTAAGAGAAGGAATCTTAGGGTACCATTTTGTTTACCTATTATTGTTAGGCCTCTAACCCATAGTACTTTATGCCATATTATTAATTTATAATTATCATATTATTTTCTCCTTGGGTGACCATGTATTCATAGATTATATGCTATACTTTTTACTCTCCATAAATGTATCAATTTTCCCCATTCTAGTTTATAAGTCACTATTCCTACCGATCTACATCTATACCAATTTTGCAAACATTTAGAAGTGAAGTATGAAAGTTACAATGATTTCCATGTCATAGATGCCATCCCTAAAAAGGAAAAGAATGTAGATGATCAATTACCTAAATCCAATTATGTGGGTCTAATTACTCTTTCCTCTACTTCATCTACACCACCTACTAAAATAGATATTATTTTATTATTCAAGACAACCTTTCAAAATACAAGGCTAGCAATATTTTCCATATATCTAATTTGCGTAAATTCCTAAATCATATGGCAGACGTAAATTAAAAACTACTAGAATGGAATGGTAGAGGAAAGATTATTCTCATCAGAAAAGACCCATGGTTTTGATCAAAACCACTTTATAAGAACAAGAATAGATCAAAGATGATGATGATTCTTGGCTATATAATGATGACTTTTCTACCTACTACTAAAAAAAGTATCCTATTTAAAACATGGTAATGAATAATCAAGCCTATAAGGGTAAAAGCCTAGGGGAAAACAACAAGGACATATTGAGTTAGTATTAGTTACCAAAAATAAAAGAAATATAGGTATTAGATACAATCTACCTCAAGGTGATTCCTTAAATATCAAGAGTGACACTAATCTATTTTATAATATTGATAATGCCAATAATGATGTAGAGATATACTATAGAATTTA